>PVIH01001340.1:0-242302 GCA_004025045.1 Sigmodon hispidus
AGTGAAGACGGATCCAAGCATTATTGGGCCAGTGGGACCATAGGACTGTCTGCTCCCTGCCAAGGGAGGGGATGGGGAGTTGCAGAGAAGAAAAATGACCAGATGTGGTGGGAGGGGGAAGAGACCTTGAATAAGGATATACAGGGATAGAAAAAAAAATTCAGAGGGAAAGCTGAACACAAAGAAAATATATGTGTAGTAATCTTATTTGCATTTCCACCCTTGATAAGCCATGCTTATGATTATTATCCTCTGTATAGTTATTGTTGAGTCTTCCGCATTTTTAAATTCTTTTTACTGTTTTTTTGATAAATACAAAATAAAGAAGGAAAAAAAAAAAAAAGAATGGCTGTTGGTGGTGGGAGGTAGGAATCACCATTTTTGGATCCTTTGCTATGGTTCATGGAGATACAGCCCTGGAAGTGGACAAAAATGAATTTTGAAAGCTCATCCAGGTTATAGAATGAACAGATTATGGTGGCCCGGTGAGTTACATTTCCTTCTCGCATTTACATGGAGTTGTTAAGGCATTTTAAAAATGATTTAAATCCAGGGTTTATAGCCGTAGGAGTGTAAGAAGGTTTGCAGTACCTCCCCCACCCCCTCCAGTCCTTCTGCTCCTTTGTCCTTGCAAAACCTAGATGAGACTCTACCAGTCTTCTCCTATAATTCACATTTCAGGCTTCCACAGTGACAGCAGCAGGATTTATTGTTTCTTTTGGTATCTGATTCCATCCCTAATTTACATCTTTCATACCAAGTTCATATTTCCAATTAATAGAAATTTTTCAATTGGGACTAAAACCCAAGAAAGCTTTTAGAAGCTCTAAATATTTTGTATGTCTTTAAAATGTTGTCAATTGTGTTCTTTATTACATAGTGCATATACCATGTCATATAAGTCAAGCATTGTCTTGTCATAATTTAATATGTTTTCCCACTAGGCAATAGTAAAAAGAAATTTCAGGGCATTAAGGTTAATTTATCAGACTTAATAACGCCAAACAAAGATGGCTCATTTCAAGCAGAAAGACTAGAGTCAAAACCTGAAGAGTGAAACAGATTAGACTTTCAGAAGAGCTGGGGCCACAGCCACTGCCCCATCCACAGGGAAAGAAAAAGACAAGCCATTTCAAAATGGATTCTTCCCCAGAGACTCTGACTATTGTGTCTTTGTAGTTGTCATAGTTTTCAATATTAACAATGAGTTTCTTTTCAGTACCAATATGGCAAGGTCCTTTGAGGTGGAGAGAGATTTCACCTTTCTCCTGTTACTTCCCACCACTGACCTGTGGTAGAGAGTGAACAGTGAAATGGCAGCCTAAGGGCAGACTGTCCACTCCTGCATTGGGAGATTGTTTTCTGCTGTCAGATTTTATGGGGGGGGGGGGGAGATGTGCTTTTCTAGCAAGAAATTCTTCTAGGGAGGGTTAGGGTGCACCTACCTAGTGTTTTCAGAGCAGCTGTTTCTACCAATGGGAACAAGCTCTTGCAGTGTTGACTATAATTACAGCCAGACACACAGACAAATGAAGACCCTTCCTCATAAGCGTCAGAATACATGCCTCCTGATGCTTGTAGTAAATAATATGGCAGGTACCAATCTTACTAGAATATTTACTTCTTTATTTTCAAACTGTGTTTCGCCCCATAGAATAGCATGCTGAGACTATTCAAAAGAAAACTGAAACTCACTACCTGCCTCTTCTCAAATCTGAGCATGAAATAAAAATAGTGAGTTTCTATAGATAAATATGAAACATAGGTAAATATGTAACATTATTCCAAATATAGTATAGTTTCTATAAAATAAAGATCTAGTAAGGGTGGGGAGTCATCATTGCTGACTGAAAAAGAATTCAAAGTAGCTTTTCATGTATTGTTCTGAATCCCATAGTCAAACTTTCTTAAGTAAATAAAGGTTTAGAAGAATAAATATTTCACAACTGATGGTGTGATGAATTGCTACTGTATAAATAAGGATTTCTTTGCAAACCTAGTCAGAAACCCTTTGCTCCTTACCTTTGTATTCTTGATGGAAGGACCATGGAGCTTAAGGAAGGCCAGAAGAGCCTTGTTTTTCTCTTCTGTGTTTGCTGTGCTGCCTCTGATTAACAGGGTTTGAGATATATTCATGTTTCCCATTCCTCAGTTCAAAGAACAACTATATTTTCCCATATTCATTATTATTTGGACTTTTCTTTGTTAGGTCAGAGATTATCCAAAAACAACCTTTACCAGGATAGCCTTAAGATTTTTGTAAAGCGTTATAGATGATTAAAAAATTAATTACTTTTCATATTATTTATACCATGCTATCCTTAGAGTACTTGGATATTTATTATTCAAATGCCAACTGTGGTCAGTTATATCAGCAGGTGAAATTAAAAAATAATTGCTGACTTTTTCTTAAGTCACTGCCACCTCCTTCATTCAAAATTTTTTGTAACATATATAGAATCCAGTACACTTTTGACGACCAAGAAGATGACTTATATTGCTTTTTTCCTTTCTACAAAGAATGCACTTCAATTTTCAAGAATCTTTTCTGAAGAAAATCAGTTAAGAATTATATAATCTTGTGAAAGATAATGTTCCCTTTTACATCAACTTTATTTACTAAAGAATTACCATCATAAAGACTTAAGAGAACTTACTAACAGTAAAGATATTTTTATGTTTTGGTTTTGCACTTGACTAAAAATCCCTCCTGTAAAAACAAGTGATTGTTGACAAAATGTTTGTTCCCACTCAAGAATCAAACATTTTAAAGCCCTTTAAAGAGCCTTAAGTATTTATTTGCCAGTCCACCAAATCTCCTTTCCGGATAGAGTAACTGTAGAGTTGGAGGAACCATTGCATTCTGTCCTAACATGCTTAATTACCTGAACCATCACATCAGCATGACTCTGAGCCATTATTTATACAATGTTGTTATGTATTGTGGTTACAGTTCTCATTATTGGAGGCCATTTATTATTTACAACATGTCACTTTGTCATAGCTAGTTCACCAAAATAGATTAACCTTTGGCATTTACAATATTTACGAGAAATTGAGTTAGTAGTTATTCTGTATTTAGTGTTTTTATTAAAAGTCATAGGGCTTAGGGGGTATCATTTTAATACCCACTGAGATCTACTCTGTAGATGGCTTTTTTAACTGCTCATTCACCTATGCAATTTTCACTATGGTTTTTAGATACCACCTTTAAAAAAAAGTTTGACCAGCTATTTTATTGTGCCTTATTTTCAGATGAAATTCAAATCCACATTCCAGTAAAAATAAATAGGTTTTCAAATCTATTAGTGGCCAAATCATTAATTTATAAGAAAAATCACATGTATTCAATGCATATAACTAACTGGAAAGTATTTTATGAAATACTATATACTCTTAATTTATTTTGAACCAGAAAAATAAATATTTTTATTATTACCCTCTCTATCTATCTTTACCTTTATTAATTTTTAATAGAAATGTTTTCTCCTTTACCTATCATAGAGAGATTATGACACATATCTATCATTAACCATTAAATCTTCTCATCATACACAAGGGCAGGCACATGAACTTACCTACTTAGGAGATGGGTGGAAAAGAGAGAAAGAATGAAGTCAGGCAAAAAGGGTATCTAATGCAATCAGTGAGCGTACAAATAGTGCATTGTGCATGTGTGTGTTCCTGTGTGCATGTGAAACATCAGTCACTCTGCATGTCACTTATGGACTATAAGCCACACTGATATTAGTCAAGGATGTTCTCAGTCCAGTGTGAGGTTAAGACTGGGGCTCCAGACTGTACTCTTTCATTTTTATCTGTAGAAGCACCAGCACGTCCCTTACCTCCTCGGCCATTCCTACATCACTTATAAACTCAAGCTCAGCTGTCACAGTGCTGGGTATCTGAGATGCTGAGGTAATTCTCTGGGAGCTGAAGTTCAGCAGTAAACTAATGTAAAGTTAGCGGAACATCAACTACTAATTGTTCATGGGGGTGATGGTACAGGCAATCAGCTCTTCACAAGGAAATACAGTGGTTACCCCAGCTCTGCATTTACTTTAACCAGGAAGTGGATTTTGGGGAGGACAGGTAAAATAAGTCTTCAGCCATTTCTACACCATAAGGCTGTTGGAGGAATCAATAGATGGTAAAATATCATAATGCCCAGTACAGGACATATGCTCAGAATGTCAGATACTTTCATTATTACTTTCACAACACATTTTAGTACAAACTATGCATATTTGACATTCCAGTGTTAAGTAACCTCTGAAGCAAGATTTAAAAACCTATGATCTAGTTATGAGCCCCAGTAAGTAATTGAGTATGTACACAGCCCGACAAGCAACCACTATTAGGCACACCAGTGAACACAGTGCTACTGCCGAATTCCATGGCCATTTCCCTGCTGGAGGAGCACTGGAAGAGTTAGAAACACATGGCATACACTTTTTCTCCCACAGAGCATATCTACCATCCACCATCTTTCTTTGTTTGACCAAAGGCAACACACTGGAAGTTACCTCTGTGGCATTTCTCGCTGGATATATCTATCTATCTATCCATCTATCCATCTATCCATCTATCCATCTATCTATCTATCTATCTATATATATATATATATATATATATATTTATCTATCTGTCTATCTATTTATCTATCTATCTGTCTATCTATATACATATATCCAGATATATTATAGAGCCAGAGAGCTCTTAGAGGGATAGAAGCTTCTAATTGCAAACTCTTAACCTTTTTAGAGACACTTGTGACAGAGTCTGAGAGGGACCCAACCTCAGCAATCTGTGGTAAGATGAGAACTATCTAAATGTGAGAGGGTAGGACAGTAAAAAAGCAAACATTGACTTTATAATTAGTTTTAAAGAACTAGAGGAAAATGTTAATACAGAAGTTGCAGTATAGAAGTGGACTTGGGAGTTTTTCTTTCTAAAAACATTTCATTTCAAGTCATTGGCCCTGGGGAATGTTCCAGGGAGATTACCACTTTTTGTTTACCACCTGTGCCAAATTAAACTTGATCACATAGTATTTATATGAAAATTTCAAATTTTTTGCCACAGTTACTCTAAGACGTGATTCTCCAAAGAACATTGAATCTTTTCCATTTTAGGAAAAGAAAACTGTGAAGTCTTTGTCCTTAAGGGTCAACTTTACAGGGTCAAAACCAATTTTCCTTGTATGTCTCCATCACACTCATAAAAAGATACAGATTTCAGGGGCGCTCAGGTCCATACCTTCTCCTCTTCACTTTGACTCTACTGCTGAGCACAGATGTTCTTAGGCATACGAAATTTTGTTGAATTTTAAATTGATCTCAGGAATTTGGTGATGGGTGGTTTGCTCCATTTAAAACAGATCATCTGGTGAAATTGCTTTTCAGTTAAAAGAAAGATTCTTCAGAATATTTTGAAGGCAGATCTTTTCAGTGATCTGTGTAAGTCTGGAATGGCTAAGCTATGGAGTATGGAGACTCTGGGTATGTTGTGACACATATGATACAAAGAGAATTGAGTGGTCTCTATGCTAAGGTTTGTCAGCCTGAAATTCTTTGTATTTGTACTCACCTGACCACTTATCTATCTTTTTCAATGAAGCATATTTTGAATAATCTGAACACTAATTAATATTTATTAATTTGATACCGAGTTCTCTGCAGATACCCAAATACCATTGGGTATCTGCAGAATAAATGTGGCTCTACCATAACTCTTTGTACCCAATTAGAAATACATGTGACTTTCTGCCACGAAGCTAAGTTTTTAGGGAAATCAAAACTGCACAAGTGCAGATAGATAAGATGTATGGCACGTTCTCTTCCTAGTCCTCAGGAAGGCAGCAAACCATATCAGGATGCTCTCAAAAGAGTCTGAGCCACCTTGGACTTGAGAACTCTGGCTGCAGAATCTAAGGCTGCTGCGGGGGAGGGGGCACCCCCATTGCCTGTGGCTGCCTCCTCATCCTGCTCTGTTTGCTTCAGCACTCATCATTTTCAGATTCTGCTCCTTTATCTGATCTTGGTCTGACTCCTTCCGCTAGTGCACCACACCCTTCCAGGAAGAAAGCCTCTACCCCTCTTTCTGCAGCTAGTGCCCAATAAATCTTTGCTGAACAGATGCTAAGAACCCTATGTCCTTGAGAATAAATGTAGCATAACAAGCACCATAGTATTTTAGGGAAGAATCTTAACTCTGTGTGGTTAAAAAGAGAATGTACTTTCTTTATGTCTCACTGCGGTAGTACATACTAGTCCAAAAAAGCAGTCAGTCTTTCAGATGTAGAAAGGCAGATTCTGGGACAGGGGAACAGAGGCTGAGAGACTGACCAGGATGAGAAGGTGCTGACTGGCATGGAGGAAGATGTACAGCTGTGGTCGAGAAGAATCTGCGAGTTCAGACGGGTTCCTTCAATAGTTATCCAAGGCTCCAAAATCCCAGCTTTCTTATAACTAAAACACACCATCAATTTCAAGGTTACAGACTCCACTTACCAAGACCAGGAAACAAGCTGAGTGCATTTGAAGCAAGCGCTGTGGGACTCCAGCACAATTTGTACAGTAACAAAAGTCCACTTGTTGTACCAGAGCCTTGCTGAGCTCCTTCTATGAGCTAGCGCCTGCCTGTTAGAC
Source organism: Sigmodon hispidus (assembly GCA_004025045.1). Taxonomy (NCBI): domain Eukaryota; kingdom Metazoa; phylum Chordata; class Mammalia; order Rodentia; family Cricetidae; genus Sigmodon; species Sigmodon hispidus. Next base: position 6,651 of record PVIH01001340.1, read on the forward strand.
CTTAGCCTTCCCCTTGCCCTTCCTTCTCTTCCTACCCACACTCACTGCTATGCCAAATGCCAGAGTCATTCTGCTTTTGATATTATTATTAGTCTTTCCTGGAAAACTTGGTTTGGAAGCATTTTGCTGCTATGACAAGCTGGACAAGCCGCCTCTGCACACCTCATTAAGCACTGGTAGGAAGCTCTCTCGGCAGAAACACTGAATGCAAGAAAACAGGATCGTGCTCTCTGTCCCCTCTGAGGCACCTCCCTGTGCCTGCCCTGCAGTCGTGGACCTTAATCTTCCAGCATATCACTTCTGTGGATTCCTGCTTCCTCAAAAGTGGCAGGTGACCCTATGCCTTTTGGGTAATTGAGATGGAAAGTTAGGCCATGACTGCTATGTTAAGTCTTTGATTCAACATGAAGAAGCTGGGCTTTTAGGATTCCTTCTGTTTTATTTCCCAAGATAAGTATGTGACAGGAAATCCTATTTTAAAGCAAACTGTGATCCATGTACTAACTGACAGAAGATGTTGGCTTTAAAAAAAAAAAAAAAAAAAAAAAAAAAAAAAAAAGACTGTGTCAATCTTAAAGAAATTGGGCACAGCTGTCCTGTTAATCAGACTGGCCAGTTGTTGAACATGCCCTCATTCCTGGCTCTCAGGGACCCTACTGCACTTTCAAAGTTTATACTGTCTTTTGCCCGCTGGGCCATTACCCTGTGGGTTGAAGCTAGTCTAGGCCCTTGAAAACAACTCATATTTCCTTTTGAATCTGTTTGAAAGAGAAAGTATTTTTAGAAAGAAGAAAAGAGATAATTGAAAAGCTCTGTATTCATCTTTCTCTGCCCTAGGACATTGATTTTTCAGATGTTGTAATGTATTGCATGGAGAAATGGTCCCCTGGACTTTCATACATATTAGTGACTCCAGCGCCCACAGCCCTCATTACAAGCCATTCACATTCAGAGATTCAGTGTGCCTTCTGGTATTTCTGTCTGACCTCAATCTATTTTAGAAATATATTTCATGTGCTGAAGGGGAAGAAAGCAGGACTTACTGGTCTCTCACTGGCTTCCGCAGCATCCCTTGGTACCCATGTAGGGGAGGCAGCTGCAAGCATCCTTGTTGTTGATGTGTTTGGTAATACCCTGGCCTCTGCTCCTAGCTTTAGGGTCCATGTTTCAATCTTCTGGCTCCAGCAATACTGTCTTACCTGGTGCATGGAAGAAATGTAAGCTTGTATTCAGAAAATGTTCCACAGGCATCAAAATTAAATCAGTGTTCAGTAAAGCTGGGCCAAATCATGTTTGAAGTATCTGATTGTACCTTCCCCAGCCACCTTGGTAGAGGAAGGAGCAGTCGACAGTCTAGGAAGAGAAGCAGCTCAGGGGGAAGCACAGGTGTTGGGCTGTTCAAACTGGGTTCCTGGCCTTGCTCTTTCCCAGCATCCAACAAGCAAAGTGACGGCCTGTTTGGGTGTAATTTTTTCCGTGTTATGTAGAGTAGTGTTTTGTTTGATGATGTCACATATGTCCTGTTTTGTACATTCTTCTATGTGAGCAGCCCTCTCCCTGGAACACCTTGCCATACTGCTTCCTACATTTCTATCCCATTGCCTTCAGCTGCAAAAAAAATCTATTATAAGAGCTGTGTGATAGTGCCTCCGATATCTTAATACTGTATTGAGTGTAGAATATGTGGAAATGCATCTATCCAGTGATTACCCTCTGTATCTTATGTGGCACACAAAATAGAGGTGGGTGTTTAATGTAAAAGAATTTCTAGCTGTGAAGTTGTGGCCCACACTTTTAATACCAGCACATGGGAGACAGAGACAGGTGTATCTCTGAGTCTGAGGCAGCCTGGTCTACAGAGTGAGTTCCAGGACAGGCTCCAAAGCTACACAGAGAAACCCAGTCTTGAGACACATAAAAAGAACAAGTTTCGTGAGCTATGATATAGTCAATATGTTACTAGTATACGATTAAATTAACCTTTCAACTGGACTAGAGATAAAAATTCAGTTCCCTTGATTACACTGTGTTAAGGTGGTTTGCTCCAGTTACCAGAGCCAAGCTGTGTTAGTTTTTAAATAGTTTTACTTCTGGATTTTCATACAACTGTATCTTGTGGCCTTGGAAAATAAATGTGATATCACATTTTTTCCAATAAGCTATAAACAAGAAAGTTCAACAAAATTTAAAGAAAAAAAATTTAAACCTTGCTTTTGACAAGAGCAACTTAGTCCCTTTGGGTAGCTTTTATAGCTTTAAGGCAAGGTGGTGACAGATTATGCCTGAGACCTCTGGCACACTTATCCCTGCTGGACATTAAACCTGTCTTCAACAGCTTTATTGCAGAAGAAGGGTCCACTTTGCCTTTGACATTGGTGTAAATTTGGCTTCTGCTAGGTTTATATAAGGTGCTATACAGAAGTCATTCAATTTTCTCAAAAGTTCAATTCTGAATTTGGTGTGTGAATCTGTTTGTGTGACAAATGTCATCACTTCACTGTCTCCTCAGTTTGGCCAGTGATGAAAGCTCAGGTCTGTATCGAGCTTGGGTACCTCTTCTCGCTCCTCTGGCATTCTCTTTTAGCTCAGAGCTCCAATGATCATGTGACAAATCCACCATCAGTAAGACTTACAAATTGTGTGTTAATATTCATACCCACAATTTAGACAAGAATCTGACAGTCTAGTCACTTTTGTTCTCAATTTCTAATTTATTTATGTAAGGAATAGTTTGTAATTTTAAACATTTAATTGCTAAGTACTTCATATAACTTTACTAAAATGTCCAAGTTCAAGTATGCGTCTTGCGGCTGTGGTAGAAAGGTAGATCTTAGGAGACTGCAGGACCATGCTAATCAGCCCTGCTCACTTATTCTGTATTTAGTGAACATCACACCTCAAGCATTGTCCTACCTGCTGTGGATGCAGCAGTAAGGAAAACAGGCTGAAGTACTTTTCCGCAGATAGCTCCCTATCAATAGAGAAAAATCAATTGGTACATGATGTGAGGAAGAGTAAAGCAGTACAGTGGGAGCGTGAAGGAGGTCATTTGTCACAAGCACATAGTCAGGGAAGGTCTACATGAGAGGAAGTTTCTAAAAGGAAGACTCCCCCTCCTCCAAGAAAAGTGACATTGAAGATCATAAAGCTCAAAAGAAGCACAGAGTGATCTTGGCCAAGTCACTTGCAGAAGAGCAATAGAACAGCATGTGGTTTTAGTGGAGGAAGCTGTTTGGGAATAGAAGGACTATGGAAGAATCCTTCAAGCTTCTCGTGAGAGTAGATTCTGAGTATCCAAATGAGCAGGAAGAGGCTGGTGCAGTCATCAGTAATCAATGCTTGGGCCCTGGAGAGAGCCAGCTGTGGAGAGAAGCCATTTGATGTGATGGAAGGTAGGCCCACCGGACTTGCTAAAGGACCAAAGATGGCTGATAGGAAAGGAGTGTGGAGGATGCCACTGTTGTTGTCCCTGCTATTTTGTTGGACATGCAGAACACAGATCCAGTGTCCATTTAACCAGCACCCTACATATGTGTTTTGTTTCCAAAGCAATGAGGATATTTGTCTATAAAATGAACATGATATGAGTAGTGTCATATTTAAGACACAGTCAACAAAGCTTGCAACAATATAACATAAATATTATGTCATTAATATTAACAAATGTTACTGAAATGAAGTTACCAAATGACCAGGTCCTGTACTGAAATGAAGTTACCAAATGACCAGGTTCTGTAATATGATGCCTGCCCTAGAGTGCAGTTCACATGTAATGCGAACAGGGGGAATCAAGGAATGACATACAGACAGAACAAAGCAAGAGCTTGTACATAATGTCGTTGGGCTAAGAAACAAAATCTAGAGAGGGGCTGAGCACAAGTATCAACAAGACAGTTACTGGGAATCCAAAGAAATATAGCATATTATCCTTTCTTTAAAAAATAAAGACATTAAGGTTTTGTGAAAGCACTTTGTCTAGTGTACCTCAGAGGGCTACCAGGAGTTTATTTCTGTCCTTACTGAGGCTTTCAGTAGTGCAGCCAGTTCAAATGCAGGTGGAGATGTCTATCAAATGCACATATGTAAAGATAGCCATCTCTCTGTGTTTTCATGTGTCCCTAGACAAACAGCAAAGGCATGTGAAGAGGAAATCACCCATACTCTCATCTCAATCTTAAAGTCTTTGACTTCTGTAATTAATAACAGCTATGGCAAATTGAGAGCTCATAGAAGCTACTTAAGTTCTTTGTCCACAAGAAGTTGAAGTTCAGTTTGAAGATTTTGTCCAAACTAATGATATTAACCAAGATTTTATGAAAGCGTTCTGCACTGAGTTATGGAATAGCTACCATAACTCTTCAGCAAATCCTGAGGTGTCCCTTGGAATGACAGCTATACTGGGAAGTTTGGGAATAACTGGCTTTGCCATCCAGCTCCCCAAGGAGATTAGTTCCCTGCCAGACAGTCTGTGACAGTCCACGTGTCCTGGGGCCTTTGCATCTGCTTGTACCCTACTGAAAGGCATCCTCAGCACATCACACTAACATGCAGAAGTGAGGAAGGCAGAAGAACATACCAGCAGCCATTGCTGGTGTTCCTGTGCTCCTCTGCTAAATAGAAATACACATTTAAGCCTTTAACATTCTGTCTGCCCAATGGAAGATACATTCAATCATCCCCTTGTTTCTGAGATGAACTTAAGTGTTACTATTAACTCATAAAATTCTCTGAGGTGTCCTTCCCATCCACATCCTTATTCTCAGCTTCCTTTAACTCATTCTGGAATAAGTCAGTAAAAATCATAAATTCTAAATCAAGAACTAAAAATGGAACTGAAGTTCATTGATTAAATATGAAAGTGAGCGTCTTCAGCAAGACGAAGGCCAAGCTTTTAAATCTTTACTGAACACTGGTTAATCTTAAACCGCCTTGGCACTAGTTTCGTCTTTCAATTTTGCATATCAAGTGTTTACAGACTAAATAGTACATGAGCTTCAAGTACACTGTGTCATTTAGTGACAGTGAGCTAACCCTGTTTATTCGGCTGTGAGCTTAGCAATTGAAATCATTTGCATGAAAGTGCTCAGTCTGCTACAATTAAGAAGCATACTCACAGAAGGCAGAAGTTCAGCTTCTAAAAAGACCATCTGTTTCTTGGTGTGTTCCTTGCACAGGTTTTTCTTTCATCTCTCACCTTCTCTGGGAAGATGCACAGCTTCATGAAGCTTTGATATTATTTCGTTTTGGGGCTTTAGAGAATGCTTACTCTCTGGATTTTCAGCTCTGCTCTTAGCAGCATCCTTGCAAGATCATTTTAAAGCCTCAGTAATGCTAGAAATTGGAATAAGAAAATAGGGGAGTCTTCTCCCTCTCCACATTCGTTGTTTTCTTGGGAGCTGTCAGTCGCTGTCGGCAGCCAGTAGCGATATCTGTACTGGCATGCTAGCAACCTATTTCCAAGTTTGCAGGGTTATATGCAAGGTTTAGAAAGTGACCATTTACAAGTTTCTCTGAAGTATCCTTAAGAAAGCATAGAGATGCCTTGCAAGGCTGTGAAATAGGATTCTTGACCAAAAAAGTTGTGATGTGTATGTCTTAGTAATCAATACACCTTTGATTATTATACTCAAAGACTAAATTTTTAGCATGTTACTGGAAAAATGATTCCATATTCTAAGTATTTTTAACTTAGAAAACAACTTTTTTTTCTTTCTTTTTTATTTTTGTTTATTGGAGGCAAGATTTCACTGTATAGCTCTGGCTGTCCTGAAACTCTCTTTATAGACCAGGTGGGCCTTGAACTCAAAGAGATCCAGCAGCCTCTCCCTCTGGAGTGCTGGGATTAGAGGATGTGCCACTACCAGCCAGCCAGAAAACAAACTTTTAATGCGTGTTTGAGACACTTTCTGATTCAATCTACTCAAAAGATAAAGTTATTTTGTGAATGATCACCAGGCTAAAGGAAAGAGGTAAAGTATTCTGTACCTAAACAGCATGGTTTATGCCTGCATGGAGCAAGCAACTTATTTAAGACATTTATTTTCTTATATAAAAAGGAAGAAAGATAGTTTTTGTATAGCTTGAGCTCTGTAATAAAAATTGTTACTTTTAGACTTGACATCATTTGAACTGGTTAACAGAATGCCTAGGTACTGTTGGATGTCTTGGAGGAGAGAATCGCCTGTTGGAAATTGCATATCCCCAGATCACTTCACTCAGTGTCATTTTTATCGGGAAGCTACATTTGAAAGGTAGGCAGATGATGATACAATTTAAACTGCAGTAGAAAGAGACTGCAGTGAATGAGGCAACCCTGGTCCACTGCATGCACACGCACATGCACACACACTGTGTATTCTCTCTCTCTCACACACACACACACACACACACACAATGCTCACACAAAGTGTAGATCTGGTTGGGTTCTTGCAGAGATTTGAGTTTTAACAAAGCACTTTCCCAATCTCTGTTGAAAATTTTGTCTTATACTTTAGAAAGCATGATCTTAACATGTTTAGGTGGCTTTATAGCTCATAAAGCCTTGGGGAAATAAAAGGTTGGTTATTATAGTCCTTATTAACTAACTATGGATGTTACGCCTATGTCTGGACTTGGTGTTACTGCCTGTCCATGCCTCCAAATTTGGATTTAGTGGGTTCTGCACTGATCAGTTTCAGTTCTTACTAGACTGCCCTTCTGACAAAGCAGAAGAGGCCTGGAGTATGCTCCAGAGTTAATAGCACTTAATGTTCTTGCAGAGGACCAGGATTCAGATCCCAGCACACACTTGGGGCTACCCTAGATATCAGTCATGTGCACAGTGCATGTACACACACACCACATGCACAGTCAAAATACTCATACACATAAAATAGAAATAAATATTCCCCCAAAAGAAAAAAATATATTGTCCAGAACATGAAAGTATTAGGTTGGCCTTTACATAGTGAGATGCAGTATCTGCTGAAAAGTGAAGAGGGTAGAGATGCAGACTATGAGGGTAGAGATGTGATACCACATGTCCTTCCTGTGTCCATGTCGAATGTCAAGAGCCTTTTGAACCAGTAGATGTCAGCCTGATTGAAAGCAACTGGAGACAGCAGGAAGTAGCAATGGTGATGAAGTGTTTGGGAAGCCAAGATTCAGTTGAGGTGTTTTTAGCTAACACAAGTTAACAGGTAAGGCCAGTGTAAACATTGTCTCTTGTCTATCTGCTGGTGTTCTGTAAGTAGCAAAAGTACTCTTATTTCTACATGCAAAACTGTGTGCATGCTGTGAAATCATAACACAGGATTAGATGCCACAAGAACAGTATAGTTCACTGTAAATTTCCTAGAAGCTAAGAGGAAAATCTCATTACTTTCATAAATTCTTACAGAAAATATTTTTCCATACTATTTCTGGATTTTTTTTCACATATAAAGAATACATCATTACTCCCCCCTAGCTAACCAGTCTGGGAAAATGTTCTCATGAAGTGCCAGTTTTCTAAGGCAGGCTCTCAAGTGCTCTCTCTCTCTCTCTCTCTCTCTCTCTCTCTCTCTCTCTCTCTCTCTCTCTCTCTCTCGTTGGCATTAAATACAAATTAACACTAAATCTGAGACCATTTTTTTTTTAGTAGCTCTAGATAAAAAGATTCATAAGCATTGTCTAAGAGTCACAGGTACCCAGCTGGAGTTAAGTTTATCTTGGTTGTTATCTCCTTAACTTTCAACCCATCATTGAGAATCTCCAGGTAGAAGTGAAGTGAGTGAGACATGAGGGCTCTACCCTCAGACCTTGTGTTCTCTAAAACATCATCCCAGTTTTAGAGAACTCTTTACAGGGTTGAGATAAAAGCTGGATCCTATAGGAAACATTTCCTACCACTTGCTTGTAGAGTTCCTTTTGATGAATCTATAAGGACTGTTCCTGTAGAATGAAATTGTCATGTGATATTACACTTTATACTACATCCATGTGTGCCTCTGTACCAAAACAAACAAGCTCAAAGATCAAACAGAGGTGTCTGAAGTCTTTCTCCTCCTTTCCTCCCCGCCCCCGTCTCTACAAGCAGTTATCCAACATCAGCCCTGTCTAGTGTGTGTTTGTGTGCTGTCTTCAATGGTGCTAACATTGCCCCATTTTGTCCATTACTTGGATTTGCACTTTGACCCACAACTGATTCTATTTACAGAATGAGCAGTGTCACTATTACGGAGTTCATTCTTGAATGTGGCCCATAAGCATAAGGATTAGGGTGTGTCATTTCATGCCTTCACCTTGGACCTGTAGTCTCCAGGGGACTGTGTATTCAGAAGCTGATGGCCCACTTCATTCACAGTTTAAATACTCACAGATAAACTCTAAATGTTTTGTGTCTAAGTAGAGCTCTTTGCAGCCCAGGGGACTGAAAGGTGATGGTTTGATGGTCATGGGTACCACCACTATCCCTCATCCTCCCTCTGTGTTCCATATCAGGAATGATGCTTCTTTAAGCCAGCTGTTTCTATTGCTCCATGTCTCAGCACATCCTTCCCTACGGCCTACAGCACAGTGAATCCAGCAATTAATTCAACCTCTCAATTGTCCATGCTATAAAATGCCGCCTTCTATTTTTTGCTTCTGACTGTTCTGTTGGCTGTAAGTGAAGCGGTCCATTGGCCTTCTTCTGTCCTCCTCAAACAAAATCTACCATCCAGAGATCTCTTAACAATTTACTATGTATTTATTGAATGTCTGTGGAGAAAAAGTTCATCACTGGAAAGATACAATATAAATGAAGTATGACTACTTTTTTAGTTAATCTTTTTTATTTATTTATTTTTAGAGATATGGTCTCACTATGTAACACTGGCTGTGCTGGAACTCACTATGTGACTAGGCTGGCCTATAACTCACAGAGATACACCTGCCGCTACTTTCTAAATGCTAGGATTAAAGAAAAGCATGTTCCACTACACCCTGAATGAGCAGTTCCTAATCTTATGTTGCCTGTTTTCCATCATAACGAAATCAAACCACTGGAGCCCATTTCAAAGGGTTCTCAAAATCTGCCTCTCCTTTAGTCTTAATTCCTTAGTAACCTTCTCAGCATGAGACTCCTTTGCCTAGAAGTTAGGGACAGGACTTGAACTGGAACCCACCCTGTTGGACATCATACTGTGCACTTCCTTTACATTGTGTTTTTGTTTTGCCGTGTGTGTGTGTGTGTGTGTGTGTGTGTGTGTGTGTGTGTGTGTGTGTGTGTGTGTGTGTGTGTGTGTGTGTTGGGTGTACATGTGTATTCATATGTATAAGCACACATGTGCATACAGGAGCCTAAGGTTTATGACAGCAGTCATCCTCAATCACTCTCCACCTTATATTTTGAGCTAGATGGAGCCCAAACTCATTTAAGGTTATATGATAGCTTGCTCAGGGAAGCCCCTTTCTCTGGTGCTCTGGGATTTCAGTGGGTTGTCACATCCACATGGCTTTTATCTGGGATTTGGGAATCTAAATTCTGGTTATAGGTGATTGCTGTGCCCACGGCTCCTCTCCCCAGCCCTGCTCTTCCCAGGGTTACTCTGCTTGACTGTCATACGTACTCACACGCATGTGTCTATCAGAATATCTTGTTCTGATTTGTTTAATGTGAATGAAATCATGATGTATCTGTCTTCCAACAGCATGCTTTCATTTATTTAGCAATATTCCTTTGAGAATTCATTCATATTGATTCATACACATCTAGTTTGTTCTTTTAACCAAGTTGTGGCTAAAACACATTGTTCATTGCCTATGAAATGAATATACCATATTTTATTTATATATGTATATTATGCATATATATATTTATCAACATAATGCTTTTTCATTTTTCTGTATTACAAATAATTACTTCATTGAATTTCCCTGAGTGCAGTGAAGCAATATATCTTGCTGGTTACTTTCCAGTTGTCAGCTTACTAGCTTACAGAAGACCTTAGACACATTATGTAAATAATCTAAATTTCATTCTTCTTATCATATAGCCATGATGAGAATTAAGCAACTTAATATGCTGGGTGTTGAGGTTTGGCAGGTGTCCCATAGAAAGTCAATGCTACTATTATAAATGCCTGCATCCTAGACTGTACTTTTTTTCATTTTAATTGGTACTTGCAAATTGACCTCTAGAGTGGCCACATGGATTTATGCTTCCCTCAGCAGTGTGGAAGGGTGTCTGTTTTCCTAATTCTTGCCCACATCTTACATTAGCAAAACTTTTCATTTGCTGCTCTCCTCAATGAAGAATGTCTTCTGGCAACATTTTAATTTGCATCTCCCTGATTACTAGTGAAGGTGAATATTCTTTATGTATTTACTGTCCAGTTTTATTTCTTCTCTAAATTATTTATGATAATTGCCATTTTTTCTAGTTTTGTAGACTTTCATCAAATATATATTCTTGACACTAATACTTTTTGTTGTATGCTATAAAGATTTTCTTACCGTACAACTTAAATTTACTGTGACTTCAAATATCTTTATCTTTAAGACTATCTTTATTTCTCAAGTTGTTTCTTAAGTGCCTTCAGTCTTGAGGGTTGAAATTTGAATCCCACCTCTGCCAGTTCCTGATCTAAGATATTAGACAACTTAATGTAGCCTCTTGGTACCTCCATTTCATCAGCTATAAAATGAGAGTGACAGTGTCTACTTCCTAGGTGTCTGTAAGTGTGGGAATTAATGTGTGCAAAACCTTTGGCACAAGGCAGCACTATAGAGGTAATTTCCCTCATGAAGTAACCCCTCTGCACCCTGGAGTAAAAAACATCTTCTCTAGTGTCCCAATTATGTTATTTTACTTTCTTTTAGTGTTTTAGTCATTAATCTACCTGAAATTCATTTTTATATGTGAGCTTGGGATTTGAGTATTTTAATATAGGACCATGATTATCTCTACATCTCTTCAAATCTGATCTTCCATCTGACTTGACGTAATACTTCCCTCATAGATAATATTTTCATATAATTATGGGCCCATGACTAGAATTTCCTTTGTCCTCTTATCTATTTTGGTTCTAATATGATGTTAGCTGAATTACTACTACTTTATATTAGCTGACTATCTTGGAAAGTCAGCTTTCTCCCACCTCTTTATTCCTTTTGGGGGGGGGCATTAATGTACTTATTCTTTGTATAATAAAAACAATAAGTTTCCTAAACCTAACTTAAAAACTGTTGGTCTGTTGAGGAGACTACACAAAATGTACAGATTTTGTTGAAGTGTTAGATCACAGTGGTTTTCCATAAACCAGCTATTATTTATTTTAGAGCTTTTCTTATGGTCCTATTAATAGATTTTTATAATTTCCCCCATGAAGCTATCTCATATTCAGTTATGTTTGTTCCTTTTTAAATCTATATAATTTTGTTGTTGTTGTCAGTGTGATTTATTTTCTTTATCTTGTTAATCCCGAGTGGCTTTACTCACATTTGGGGCACAGTTGGTTTGTGGCTCTGTGGTTGACTCACTACATCATGCTAGTGTCTTGAGTAGCTTTTTTCATTCTCTGGCTTTTGTATGTTTTTGATTTATTTTGTTCTTTAGGAAGCAAGCATATTTTCTGAAATGATCTTCTGACTCCTTGTTTACTATTTCTCTTGATATCAACAGTATCTAGGCCATGAGTGAAGGAACTGGACGCTGAGGTGCTCCTTGCCTGGCCTTCCTGCACACTCACACTATCAGACCATCAAATCGTACTCTTGCTTGTAGGTTTCAGGTGGACACCCCAAAGTGTCAACCACACCATGCCATTTCTTATTTTAGGCTTACTAAAATCAGCCCAATCATCTGTAAAAGTCTATGTCAACCTTCCGTATTTGTGAAACTCTTACTTTGGATTTTTTCACTGATGAAATTTTAAGTGTAGGCTTTGCAATTTACTTCATTTGCTTCTTTCTTGGTTTTAAAAAGACTCAGGCTACTTCTATTATTTCCTTTTGTACTTTAATGGGCTCTTTTCTTGAATCCCTTGAATAGCTTGCCCCTTAATCCCCCATGGCCAGCCCTTCACTTTTCTAACCCTCTTCCCCACAGCTCCATCCCACACTGCAAGCCAATGAAGGTGGAGAGTCCAGCTACATTCATGTGAGCAGCTTAGAGTGAGGTCACTTTAGTTCAGTGGACTGTATAACTCTCCAAGTGATTCAGTGCCTTGACTTCTTAGACGAAAACCAATGTATATCCAATATGTTAAGCCATTTAGTAGCACGATAAGGTGCAGATAGAACAAGACTTGTTTGTCTTCCTCAGTCTGACTTTTATCTCAGAAATGTTTGCCTTCCTTTGGGCATGGACAATAGTTCTGGTTTGGTCCCCATGGTACCAGCTGGATGTTTGTGGGATTCTGAGTGGGATTCCCTGGAGAAGTTACTTTAGCCCTGGCAGACACCCATCCCTGCACTGGGCCCTTCTGCTTACCTCTCTGGGCCCCTGTATTTGAGCTTTATATTTTATTTAGAGCTTCAGAATTCACTGGGTGAAGAAGAGATACTGCTATTTGTAATGTGTGTTCTTGGAAAATCCCTGAGGCAGAAAGTGCTTAATTAGTGAGGACAGTACTTCCCGTGCAAGGTGCGCCGGAGAAATGTTTGAGTTTGGGGAAGCCGTTTCAAAGGCCCTGGAACTAATAACCAGCCATTCCTTGTATTTCCATCATTCTTATTGTTACTTAAGAATTTCAGAACTATTTCATTCAACCACTTTCTGAAAGTTCCTTGTGCTCATTAGGCAAGGCAGCTAATTATGGCTTAAAACTCTGTTAGTCTGAAGAATATGCAAGTTTTGTGTAACAGTGAGTAATAAACATTGCCTGCATATAGTCAGCATCATTATTTGAGGCTAATTTGACAGGCTTGAAACACTGTGCACAAATTGTGGTTCATTCCACAGAAACTTGGCTCAGTTGTTCTTTGTGAAGGTTTCAGGGTCCACTTAAAGGAGTTAATAATGAGTCTTCAGAATGCCCTGGCTGGGAGTGCTCCATCTCCAGGGAGTGCTCCACCCTCCTGCTTTTATTCAATCTGTATTGATTCACACTATAGAATTCTGTGGAACTTTGTTCATTTTTCCTAGAATCTCAATATAGATTGCTTTAAATATCTATTTACGTTAATTTAAGTTTATAAGCAAAACCATCCCAGGTTCAGTTTATCATAATTAAGATCAGAGCAGAATCTATCCTGAGAGGCACTGGTGTGCTACAGCTCAGCACAAAGGCCTGACTCACTTCACATTATGCTTTCAGATCCCGGAGGTGAGGCTATGGGGTTTTAAATGCACTTTTACTTTCCAAAGTGGCATTAAAACCCTCTGTCCAGTGGACATTTTTGTTTTTTTGAAAAGTTTTTGAAAACCTGGTATACTTTTTATGTATCCTACCTAACCTATTATTTTATATTCCAGCATTTGAGAATTGTGTCTGGGACATAGGAGATATTTACAACCACCTGTTGATTAAGAAAATTAATTCTACACATGGATTACAGGATGTGACTTTTGGTGAAATAGTGAATAATTTAACTATTACTAAATAACCAAAATACCTAAGAGTGACCCTTTCACATGTTGCCCTGTAGTGTGGTATTCCATGCTAGTTATTTGCCTAGTTTGTTTACTTCATCTTGCTTTTGATGATTTGTTATCTACAGCTGTCCCAAGCCAGGAACTGTGCTGACATTCTACAGTGTTGAATGCTGAGCCAGGGTGCACACGTTGCTTATACCCCATTTGCAGTGGATAAGCAACAGCTGCAAAGTGATGCGAGCAGTCATCACGTTAACCAACACTCCCCGTACTCCTCCTATTCAGATCATGGCCATGGCCTTCAAAGTGCTCACCTTCTGAAGCTCTTCCCATTCATTATGCTGGAGTCAGACTTCAGGGCCCCTTGCAGGGTAAGGCGTTTGCTCAAGGAGAGGTAGAGGAGAGCAGAGTGTGGAGGTGCAACTTGGTTACTAATATTTTAGTCTATTTATCAAAAAATTATTGCATATATCATGAATTTTTTATCTGTTTTGCTACAATATTTCTGTTCAATAGCTGGACCATGTCTCTAAGTCTGACCAGAAAATGTCTGCCCTTGCATTTCAGTATTGCCTTGCTTACCATGGAGCATGAGAGCTGCTTGCGATGTGTGTGTGTGTGAGGAATGATTCAGTTTAACAGAACAGTAGGATTGGAAGCCGTCTCCATATTGCAGAATGCTGAAAAGGATGTGCAGTTTCTGTCTTGTTCAGACTCTTCCAATGAAACACTAATCTACACTTCAGCAGCTTTTGAATCTCTTTTCACTTTTGTTTATTATACATGAAAACTCTTATTTGTTAGCCATGTAGGAACAGGTTCTTCCCCAACCTTTTTACTCCCTTGTCTATGACTTTATTTTATTATTTACTGATGTGAAGTGCAATGTTGAAGTTCTGCACATTTGGACAGACTTGAACTTGAACTTTCATCCTGCCCTTCCCCGGCCCTCCATTATTGACCTTGATGCTCCAGATCCTCAGCATCATTTTCTCATTTGTTTATATGAAACAGATAGCATCGTGCCACAAGAGTGGGATCGGAGTTAATGGTATAAATGTATAGGAGGGCACTTGCGGGGTCTACTGCAGGGGAGTGTCCTCGGGCTGCATTGCCCTTCGTTTGCTGTTCTCATTTGCTCACAGCAGTAGATGCTCTGCCGCTTGGACTTGTACAAAATAGGGTTTGTCCTTCTCATCCTGTATATGATGCCTATGATAGTAAATGCTGAATATATATTAATTTACACTTAGCAAGTACTTGTAAATAGTACATCTTGAATCCCTGTGATGTTTAAGTAGCATGCCTCCAAAAGTCATGTATTAGTAGAAATTGTTCTGACTACTAGATTAGCCTATCACCTGGTTTCCATGAAAAGGTCTGAATATACATTTGGATCCACAGAATTTAACCAGATTTGCTAAATTCCTTGAGGAGAGAGGGAAAAAAAAAAGGTTTGCTTTAGGCAAGCAGTCTGCCTCTCTTCCTTTTCAGCTCCTTTGGGCATAATATGAGATTGCTTCCTGGCGTGGCCAGGCCCTTCTACTCCCACCGAGCCCGACTGCAGTCCCTCGCTTCATTCTCAAGGACTGTTGCCCAGAGGCACAAATGCACAAAGGTAGACACACAAATTACCACAGGAGACTGCAGCTGCCTGAGGCAGGTGAGGCCAGAGAAAATATGAAACATACAGAATTTATTAAAAGGCAAGTCTCCACCCCAAAATATGATAGGAAATTCTATTATAAAAATAATTCCAGATGCATGATTGCTTGAAAATGATCTTTTAATGTCGGTGAGTTGTAGCCTTATCTCTATATCCAGAGATGAGATGCATAAACACATATGCATAAATGCTAAGTTGTCTGTACCTGGTGCATTTTAAAGTGTCATTTTCAAGGACCACACTATATTGTTTTTCCAGAAACAGTGGACAAATAGTAGCATATTACTTACTATGGAAATCTAATAGGATATTCTGCTCTTTATTTTAAAGTTACCTTGCTTAGGAAACAAGCAAATTATGCAGGAGCTCAGGAAATCAAATAGGAAATACTACAGAGTGCTGTGGAATAAAACACTGAGTTTGAAATAAACACTTTTAAAAATATGTGCTGTACAGATTTTTTTTAATTCCACCTCTGCTCTGCACCCAAGGAAGGCCTAGAACTTAGAGTCTGCGAGCCTCTCAGCTTCTGGGTGCTGCAGTAACAGGTGCAAATCAACGTGTCTGCCTTTGATAGCACATCTTAGCACAGAAGAGACTTTTTTGTATGTATGAAAGAACTGAGTTTGTGTTGATGATTATTTAGGTAAAATCTATTTTTACCACACACACTCAATTAGGTGCTATCCATGAAACTGGAATCTTTCTCATTCTAAATTTTCTGGATGATAAAGCAGCCATTTTTAAATTGATGTTGTAAGCATCATTTCCCTTTGACAGTCAGTTAACGTCACTGAAGGGCCATGATGTATATAGAAATATCTATATTTGAGCTGCCCTGAGTGGGAAGAAGGAGCTTGGGGTAGCCCTCACCCTCCTTCACCCTCTTCCTCACACTGCAGAATTGGTAGATCAAGATGTGTTCAGAAAATCTTGATCTTAATCATTGTGCTAGAATGTTTCTCCTACAGCGAAAGCCTAGGACAAGTATATTTGTCCAAAGTAACAATATACACACAATTAGGTTGTTTTTAACTAGAAATTTGATCCTTTGTATATGGGAAAATGTACATCTTGGGTATAGTTAGTATACATTATTACATAGATAACTGTTGTACTAAGGGCCCATGTGTTCAGGCTTAATCTATCTGTTGGGAGATGTTACCAACCAAAAACTGAGTTGTATTTATGATGTTTGAGTTCAATCCCAAAACTCAGGAAGGAAGGGCATTTTCATCTTTAACATATGCTTATTATGGCTAAAACTAGAAAAGAAACCTCCTAGGAAGGCTAAATTAGAAAGGCCCTAATAGAAGCCAACAACCAACGAGACTGGATCATTGATGAGCAATAAAAGATGAGGATTCAAATTGGAAGAGAGACCTTGGAAATGGAGGTCAAGGTGACTGGAGACAGCATCAATGATAAGGTACTAATTGGACTAGGAACTTTGCCTTGAGATTCTTGGGGACAAAGAGTGACTCAAGCAACTCGGCACTGGTCACTCAGTGTGCCATCACCTGATTGTACATGGGGAGGAGTCAACAGGATGGCTTCTGGGTGAACATGCTTGCTGCCTACTGCTGCCGGCCTGAACCCGAGTTCAGTGTTCAGAGCCCACAAAGTAGGAGAAAACTGACTTCTGTAAGCTGTCCTCTGATTTTTATTCATACATACACACACTTTTATTTTTAAATGAAGGACAAGTGTAATAGATTTGGGGGTTTAATTAGAAGATTATCTATGGACGGTTTTATCTGAGTGCGTCTTCAGGTAAAGCCTGGGGGGAGGATGCTGTGTGGGCTATAAAAGCAGAATATAAGGCTGGAGTCTGTGTGTGTGTGTGTGTGTGTGTGTGTGTGTGTGTGTGTGTGTATGAAAGTTTTTCTTTGTATGGAATTATAGTAGTATTACAGTCAAAATATTATTTCTTTAAATAGATGACTGTACATATTACAAAACATGCCTGTGTCATAGTCATATTTGGATCATGTGGCCAAGGCTTATTTCTCTCCTGCCAATATACAAATGGTAATCAGGGGGAGCAAATAGAGGCACAGGAAATAGTACTAATCTTAAATCCTGGCGTGAACACAAATATATTTATATTATGCTAGTGTCTATGTCTGATGGTTACTTTTTCTGTAATTGTTATTTTCACAAGTGAAATACAAACCTCATGTGTGTAAGGGGCTCTCATTTGTACCCACTGCTCTGCTTTGACCACACCCCACCACAGTGATGCTGAAGGAGCGCAGCTTGGGAGAGGCGGGCCTGGAGTCCTACTGCTGCAGCATCTACAACATCCTTAATCTGAGCTTCCACTTAGTAAAAGCTATGATTATGTTACCTACTAAGTTAAATCATAAAAATGATAAAATTCAGCCAAAAATAAATCATTGGGTACAGTCTGATTTTTTGCACTGTTATACGAAGGATGAGATTGTTTCAAGTACCTTGAAAATGCCCACTAAACATAGTTTTAAATAACCATTTTATTTCTGACTACTATTACCACCACATGCCTCATTTAACTGTTTGCAATGATAATTTATCTTAAAAATTGATATGAAAGAAAAGTATAACTATCAAGAAAAGTAAACATTTAAATGGAAAATATAAAGCAAGCAAGCATTATGAAATATAAAATACTTTTCCAGAAACATGTTGCCTATTACTTTTGGTTTAAGATTATATTACAAATTGTATTATAATTATAAACACAATATTAAGATGACTTAGTAGTTTTTTATTTTTATCATGTAGAGGTCAATAAAGTTCTCAAGCAAAATTCTTTACTGACAAATTGCAACCTGAGACAAAACATAAAATTTCTCTCTATATTCAGACTGTGTGATGAATGACTTTTTATTAAACAAATACAGTAAAATTTCAATTGTCTGGAGATCAATTATCATCCAACTTCAACTAGAACACAAACCAAAAGCCTTAAAGTTATTAAATACTTTGTGCAATTAAAATAGAACCACAGAGTTCATGCATAAATCTTTTTTGTTTTTAAATTTATATCATAAGAACTTTTTAAAAAACTAACAATGGTGGATTGGAAGAACAGACTAAGGAGTATTGTTGGTGTTCTCTAAAGGTCATCTCCAGATCGCTGTTCTGCTTCTGGAGGAAGAGAGCAGCCCGAGGTACCACACTCTGCTGAGACAGGCAGAGATAGCATCCTAACAGGGTGCTGCTTTAGACAAGGACTGTCCCCCATAGGGGGAAACTGGGCCTAGAAAGCTAAATCACGTAAAAAGGGAGAATGTGTTTTGTTTTATGGAGGAAAATATTCTTGTATACAACATGAAAACCAAGCATATCTGTGTAAATAATGCAGTAAAGTAGCTTCCCTGGTTTCCTTTAAAACTGTTAAAAGTATTAATTCACTTTGCACAGAAGTATATACCTTCAGTCACAGCATCTGGGATGTGGAGGCAGGTGGGTCTCTGTGAAATTAGCTCTGCATCGTACCCAATGTTTGTTCTTTTCTGTGGAACCCCATCTTCTCCTCTAGCACAAAGGAAAGAGAGTACTTCATCCAGCTTAATAAAGTTTACAACATGCAGAAAACAGCTGTAAATATTATGTAAATCTCATAAAAGCAATTAAGACACACAATGCCATGCTTCATTATATCCAAAATATAGCTTATGTTCATGCATGTGATAATATGCTCTCAGTGAAATAATTGGAAATATTTTGTGGTTGGTAAGTCCTCCATTATGAGCAGATAGCAGCTATATATAAACTCTGATCTCCTGAGATGCCCTGCTTGCTTTAGCTGACATGTAATAAAATATGGTCTTAAAATTAACTACATTGCCTTGTGTTAGTTCCCTGTGTGTACACCCTTGGGCCATTATAGGGTCCTCTTTGATAAGAGAGTGTCTGAGCCATGGTGAAGCCATTACTTTGTTTGATAACTTAAAAAATTAATTTCAGGGGCTGGAGAGATGGCTCAGAGGTTAAGAGCACTGACTGTTCTTCCAGAGGACCTGAGTTCAATTCCCAGCAAAACCACATGGTGGCTCACAACCATCTATGATGAGGTCTGGTGCCCTCCTCTGTAAAAACTGTATGCATAATAAATAAATAAATCTTTAAAAAAAAAATTAATTTCAGAAAAGAAATCCTGGAAGTACAGATTATTTGTTCAATGAAAAGATAACTTTTTAAAATATTGTTTATGATACCTATTGAAGATCTACTATAAGCTAAGTTCTTTCTAAGTAAGCAGCTTGCATTACATAATTTAATGTTTGGAACAGAGCACAGCAAGTCAGTGTGAACTAACTTAGGGTAAGGAGGAAAATGACTTAGTATAATTTGTCAGTTAGATGAGATGTCAATGACCACACACACACACACACACACACACACCATTACCATTTACATAGTATAGGGCTCAATGCAGTCCACTTACTGTCCAGTCCAGTAGCGGGCAGCCATGACCACATGGGGCTGCTGAGCACAGTGCGGGACTGATCCCAGCTGGGAAGTGTAGCATGCATAAGTTGTGCATTAGATTTACTTTTAACCCAAAATATACAGAAAGAATGTGAAATATTATGAATAACTTACATTGCTTACATATTGAAATGGTATTTTGATTTACTGAGATAAATTCATTATTACAACTTTTAAGCTTCAATAAACTCATAGTACTTAAATAGTCACTTTGGGGAACCTTTAGTTTGAGAACCTTTAGTTTCTTACTTCTGAACAGGTCTTGCAGATAATGTATATAATTTCCCAGCATATGTGACTGCTTTATGTTGTGTGCATGTATGCTAAAACAGCTGGCAGAGAAGAAAATCACCTGAGAGTCTTCAGCTCGGGGCTTTGGTTTCACATTTCAGAGAACTGAAACGTCCACAGCTTGCTTTTTTTTTTTTTTTTTTGTAACTTTCAAAGCTATTATCTGCAAGGGTAAATTGTATTTCTCATACTAATAATAGTGTGTTTATAACTGTATATATAAATATTTATGATATTACTGATTTGAGGACACTGTCAATCATAGTCACTTCTCCTGAAGGAGTCTCTCCCCAGACCCGAGAAGTGGTTGGCTGAATTAATGTCCGTTACATACATTGTGGGTGAATGATGGGAAGCGCAAGTAGAAGAATAAGACTGTTTCATCAAAGTTTATTTCACTTAAACCAAACAGAATTCTCCCAGTAAAGTGCCAGGAAAATAAGACATTTAGTTTTTACAGAAATAGTCTCTTTACCAAAAATTTTCTCCTTCATACAATACCAGGTGTTTTCTTGTTTGTTTCCAAATATCTTAAGTAAAGGTATTCAGCATATGTAAGGTGTTAGTTAAACCATACGTATTTCAAATATGTTATGAAGGAACAATTTAAGTTACGGAAACTATTGAAAGTGGTTGAGGATGTATGGAGACTGTTCTAGCAAATTGATTTTGATTCCAGTATTTTATTCAATAGCAAAAATATTGCACTAGTTGACAAAATAGTAAAATACACTGAGTTGCATGAAATTTACATTTTAAAAACTGTCCATTCCCCGAAGCACTATCATAAATCTAGGAGCCAAAAACAGCAGAATAACTGAGAAGGTGTGGTTAATTACTAGTTTTATTTGCATTTATTCCCCAGCGTGCACTGCTGGACCTCCTGCTGGGCAGTTCTTCCCGTTTAATGTCTTGTTGCTTTTAACAGCCAGTATATACCACATGTGCCATTCAACTTCACAGGAAGCAAACCCTAATGCCTAAAACTAGAAACAGTTTGGAAAAGCTATATATTTTCTGAACTCTTCTTTCTTACCATTTAAAAAATGGCTGTGGACTCATGGATTTATATAAGACAATTTTTAACGTTTTTAAAACTTAATTAATTTATTTTCCATTCCTCCTGCAGTTTTCCCTCCCTCCTCCTCCTTCCTCCCTCCCCCTCCTCCCTCCCTCTTACCCCCACCTAACCCCACTCCTCCTTTGTTTCTGTTCAGAAAGGGGCAGGCCTCCCACGGGTATCAACAGAGCATGGCATATTGAGTTCTGGAATGACTAAGCACCTCCCCTTGTGTTAAGGCTGAACAAGGCAATCCAGTCTGAGGAATATGTTCCCAAGAGCCAGCTAAAGTGATAGGGACACCCCCTGCCCCTGCTCCCTTTGTTAGGAGTCCCCCAGGTCGACCAAACCACACAACTGTCATGTATGTGTAGAGGGGCTAGGTTGGCCCTAATCAGGCTCCCTGGTTGTCGGTTCAGACATTGTGAGTTCCTATGAGCCAGTTTAGTTAATCCTGTGGAGTTTCTTGTGATGTCCTTGACCCCTTTGGTTCCTCTTCCTCCACCCCTTTTACAAGATTCCCCAGCTCAGCCTAATATGTGGCTGTGGATCTCTGCATCTGTTTCCATCAGTTACTGAGTGCAGGCTCTCTGATGGCAATTGGAGTAATCACCAGTCTGGACACCAGAGATGGTCAGTTCAGGCTCTGTAGAGTCATAGCTGGAGTCATCATTGTAGATTTCTGGAAATTTCCCTAACACCAAGTTTCCACCGGATCCAGAAATACACTCCCCCTTTCCAGTCAATTTCTTCAATACTCTTCCCCTCCATTAAGGCTTATTTTTATAGTGTATATGTGTGTCTGTGTGCATGTATCTGTGTCTGTGTATGTGTCTATGTGTGTGAACTTGAGTACAGGTCTCCACTTTAGTCCAGAGGGTTTGGATTTTCTGGAGCTGTAGTTATAGGTGGTTGAGAGCCACTCTACATTTGTGTTAGGAATTGAACTCAGATCTTTCCAAGACCAGCATATATACTTAACAAGCAAGTCATCTCTGCAAGCCTTGTAAGAGAATAAAAAAAGAATTTTTTAAAATAGAAAATGATAGGAAAAAGGATAGAGATATTATAGATACTAGCACACCTTTTAGAAACCATATCAGGAGACATGGTACCTGTTATAGCAGAATGGGATTCACAGCCAAAGCTATCAGAAGGCACCTGGCCCAAAGATGCTGGGCTGCAGACCTTCAGTGGGGTTCAGCTTTCAAAGACATTGGACCCTCTTTGATGATGCTGAGGTAAAATATCTTTAGTAAAAGGCCATATGACAAAAAAAATGTCTATAAAAGAGATATGAAAACAAACAGAAAGAAAGCCAAAGTAGAAGGCAGTAAATAAACAATCATTGACATTATTTACATAGATAAAGAGAAATTACAATCTTGAAGAAGAAAAATGAAATAAAAACATTCAGGTTGAATGGGCCTCAAAAGTCCAGCTCCATGTGTGATAATAAATATGCCTCATTGTGACATTTCACATCAAGAATGAAATGCAAATTCTAAAGCTGCCTATGAAAGAATTGTGATTCTCATTCAGATCTGAGATGAGAATGGCTCAGGCTTTAAAACTGTTAGCATGCAACCGAAGACTGGAAACCAGCACCTTCCACACTACCACGAAATGGATTCACCCGGAGACTCTGCACTCCTCAGCTCTTAAGTGTGCAATGGGAACAAACTGCTGCCAGATCTTTAAGGACTGAAATTTGCTTACCCACTAACACTTTAGAAGGTATTTTTCATGAAAGAAAATAAACTTCAAGATATGTGTAACAGCTAGGAAGCAAAATGTAACAGAGGGTCTCAGGGAATGTTTACCAACATGTAAATAAGACAGGACCAGAGCCACCTAAAACTGAGAAATGAAGGTTCTTATTTATTTGCCCTCTTACTGAAAGTGAGGGCAAAGACTATTTTATTTATTTTATTACAACCCTTTGTTAGTTATATATAGTATATATATATATTATATATATACTATATATAATATAGTACTCATGCAATAAATATTATTAAATTAACCCAAAGATCAATAATTTCCCAGATAACTTATTTTTCAACTTTAACACCTTGTTTTAAAGTCATGAGCAGAAACATCTTAGGATATATTTGTAGTTACTATAAAAAATGAGTATTTCCCATGGAAAAAAGTATACCCAACAATTCTTTGATTAGAGTCTTGAATCTGAAGAGATAGGAATGCCCATTGGTGTTCTAGTTTCTCATCCCACAAATATTAGAGAGAAGATCTCCTGCAGAGAGCATACAATGCTAAGGAGACGTCTATATCATCTGACACCTTCAGTTGGGGAAGATTTCCAGAAATGATGTGGATAAAAGAGAAGACAAGAAAGTTCCAGAATTCAACTCAGAATGACCCTGATAGTACTGAAGTTAAGGATCATGTAACTTCTTGAACAGAGAAACCTGAGAGGGTGTGTCAGGAAAAATAAAATAGTAGATCTCTGCCAAAGACACCAGACATAAGACTTTCCACTAGTAACCACTGTGGTCAACTCTAGCTCACTCATCTCCTCACCCCATGATTACCACAGACAACCCGTTCCAGTCAGTCAAAGAGGAAACACATTGGACAGAACTATCCCAGGATCCTTTCCAGTGTCTGTGGCCCAGGGTTCATTTGAAAGCATTATCACTGGGGTGTGAGGATGAGGAGGAACCTAAGAATAACAAAGCAGGAGGAAAGCCTGTAGTCCCAGGAAAATAAATCACCACAGAATTATGGAGGCATATTTTGATAAAGATATTGATCCTGAGAGACAAAGGAAAAGCCATATGGCTTCCAGACATTAAAAGCAAGACACATACGGAAGGGAAAGAAATCAGGCCAGACATATGCTTCTGCACAGTAACACCAGGTACCTGTTTATAAAGCTCTGAAGATAAAAATAGGCGTGACTCCCAAGTGCAATATTTAGCCATGTTATTGCTTAAGCATAAGGGTAACAGTCTTTCTCACACATGCAGGAACTTAGGGAATGTGTGTGGAGCCCTGCTTTAGAACAAATCTTTAAATGGTACCATCTAGCTACTCACGGGATTAATCAAAATAAAGATCTCTGGACTGAAATTGTGGGCAAACTCATAGTAAGTATTTAATATTTCGTCCTCTCAAATGTGGAAATAGAAAAAAAAAAAGCCCTAAGGATTGTGATTGCACAAGCAGATAGGAAAATCCAAACCCAACAATTTACAAATAAGAATATAGCTAACAAATGTGGGAAAAGGGAAGCTGGTCAGCCTCCCACTCTTCCTGCAGAGACATCATGCTGTCTGTGTCAAGTTCACATGAAGGGTACGTACAGTCATCCCAAGGCTTTAATATTTTCCTTAACCTTTTAACTTACATGGGCTTTTACCTTTTTCGTTTTGAAGCAGATTATAACATAGCTTAGGCTGAGGAGCTTCTTGCCTCAGCCTTGCAGGTGATGGGATTTACAGGAATGTACCACTAGGCCAAGACTATAGGTTTTTAAAAGAATCATCTTTCATTGTGAATTCTAGAATTCTTTCTGTTGTGGTTCAGTTTCATTGTTTTGGTTAAATACAAAGTAAAAACTGGCCATCCATTTTTTTTAAAGGCATATATAATTATATAATGAGTGAGTTTACATTTGTTGTTTGATTTGTCTGTGTGATAAGGTGCTGAGGAAATGCTGAGAGGGATTCCACTTTGGTAAACAATGAGTGATGTATCTGAAGCCATTCAGTCATGAGCACACCCGATCTACTCGGACCTCAGAAGCTAAGGAGGGACAATATCAAATGTTCCATAACTTCCTACAAAAGTTAACAGTCTTCAGGAGTCAACAACACTTTCTTAAGAAATACAGTAATAAAACAACAACAAAGAAACATGTTGGCAAAAATGAGGTAGTCCCCTGTTTCAGTGGCTGTTGCATTGCTGTGAAGAGACGTCATGACCAAGGCAACTCTTGCGAAAGAAAGCCTTTAACTGCAGGCTCCCTTACAGTTTCAGAGGCTTAGTCTGTTATCATGATGGTGGGGAGCATGGAGGCAGGCATAGCAGGGGCTGGAGCAGGAGCTGAGAGCCCTGTACCCTGACCTGTGAGTTCAGAGATACTGACACAGACAGACTGGGCCTGGCATGGTCTCTCCCGTGATACACTTCCTCTAACAAGGCCCCACCCCCTAATCCTTCTAATTCTCCCAAATAGTGCTACTCCTTGGTGACTTTCAAATATATGATCCTGTAGGGGTCATTCTTATTCAAACCTCCACACTCCCAAAATAAAAACTTTAAACTAACATGGTAAGCTATGAAAAGGACTAAAACATAGGATCTCATGACAGTCTCTTTAAGGAACTCCCGCCAGAGGAGATGGACTCCAGATTTTATTAATTATTTGTTTGTTTGTTTATTGCCATTTTTTCAAGACAGGGATTTTCTGTGTAGCTTTGGGGCCTGCCCTGGAATGCACTCTGTAGACCAGGCTGGCCTTGAACTCTCAGAAGGATCCCCCTGCCTCTGCCTCCCAGGTGCTGAGTTTAAAGGTGTGCCCCACTCCCCACTCCAGGCAGCTCAAGATTTTATTAAACCACACTTCGAGTGAGTGAGATGTAGATGTCAGTGTTTGGAAGGTCAGGTTTGGGGTACATGCAGAGAACCTGGTGACAGCCCTCAAACTGATATCCCAAAGCAGGGAAAACTGAGGCTGTGGGGGTTTTGTTTGCTTTACCAGAAAGCAGCAATGGATGCCAGGCAGGTAAAAACTACCAGTGTCGCTCACCTTCGCCTCCCTTTAAACTCCTGGCAAAATCAGCTTCTCTCCTGCTCTGTATGCCACAAGAGGAATTAGCCGATTCAGTCTCTATCAGATCTGTTCCTTCGTTCCTTTCAGAGTAATTACAGGCTGCTTCCTTGCTGCCTCATGATACTGATTATTAGCTAAAGCTAATTCATCAGCTGGATATAGGTGAAACACCTTTCACTATCTTTCAGGAAAAGCTTAGTAAATTATTTGTCATTCTCCAACCCGAGAAATGTTCTCCCTGTAAGTAAGAGTTTATTAGATACCGTGAGAGGTCCTCGGGTTCAGCCATTTTTCTGTCCCAGCTATAATTAGAAAGCTAGACAAATTATATCAACTCTGTGGGTAAAAATCCACACAGATACTCTTTTTAATAAATCCAATTTACTCTATTTGCTTGGTATTAGCAACTGTTAATGTTCTGTCCAAATTCCTTTCCTTCCTTGTTGAAGAAAACTATATTGGTACAGCCAGTCCATACAAATGGATAGTTAATTACTGGGCACAGAGGGCTATGTGATTCATCACTGCAGTGTGGAAGTAAATGTTGCCAGTTGTCAGCTTTTCCCAAACTACATAGTGTTATATAGTTTATGTCCCAATCAATGGTGGCGAAGTACTAAAAGGAAATGCTACCTAGATGCCAGGGACTCATTAAACAGATCAGACGGTTCTCTCTTCTCAGTGATTTCTAAACCTGGCTTTGTACCACAATCATTTGATGATACAGAAAGACATTGAAAAGACCAGAATTAGAATATTATGGGTCAGGGAATGAGGCAAGATTTTGCAGATCCCCAGAGTTTATTGGATTTTGGAGCATCCCCTACAAGAGTAATCCTAAAGTGACCTACTCTTATACATTTAAGAAAATATATTACTATGTGGATACATCTCTGGGAGCCAGGACCTGGTAATACAGAATGCCAAAGGTCAGTCCATGGCTTAGCACTCAAGGTTAAGCATGTGTGTGTGTGTGTGTCTTTCCTGATCCTCACACATGAATATACATACTGTAGTGAGCATATCCAGAACTGGGGTCCTGTCTTGTGATATCTGCAGTGATATTCTCTGCATTTGATCTTTTTTTCCTTTAAGTGTAGTTTGGAGTTTCATGACCATGACAAAGTACCTGCCACTGGGGACCTCACAGGAGGACAGGCTAAGTGGTCCATGGCTTTAGGTGTTTCAGCCACAGGTATTCAGCTTGCCACCATTTCTGGGCCTGTGGTGAAGGAGAGCATTATGACAGCAAGGCATAGCAGAAGGAGCTGCTTATTTTATGGTGCCTGGGAACCAAAGGGACACAGTGGATCCCCGCAAAATGCAGCCTCCAGCAAGGCACCTGCATCGACTTATTTCTTTCAAGTAGACCCTGCCTCCTAATGTTTGCAGAACCATCCAAACCAGTGCCACCAGCTAGGAACAAAGTCTCCCATGAGTGAGCTATTTTAAGGGACGCCCCGTTTCTTAACCAAAATACATGCTTTCTCTTCATTGCTTACTCTGTTCTTTTCTAGCCTCTTATTTCTCTTATTTTTCTTACTGTTTTTTAAACTTACAATTTGGTTTCCAGTAATGGTATGCACAGGTATTTATTTCTGGATTTGGGGGTTACTGATAGATAAACAGACACATTAGAATGTAGACTGACAGTGAATGAGATACTCAGAAGAAAATAAGAGAGGAAATCAGAAACAAAGATAACACAGAAAATTTAATGCTCTCTGTTTATTTCAGATTCCCACCAGACCACAAGTTGAAATACTTTGAATTTCATGTTTGTTTGATTGATTTTCTAATGGCAGAGACATACCTGTAAAGAAAAATTACCAAGAAAGTTCACACTCTCTGGGAGCCCAAGTCACTGATACTGCAGTTGCAGTGGGGGACACATAACTGAGCGACACTTCTATGCTTAGTTTTAGTTTATTTACAAACTGCTTTCAGCACATGATTCCCAGTGGTTTGAGAGGTTGAACACTGACATGAGTAAGTCCGTGTGTCTGTCCTGAGCACTCTAGAGTCAACTCAAGATCTGCTGAAGGGAATGCAGAGGTCTTGTTCTAGAAAAACTCAGTGAGCCGCTGAGCTGCAACCCTTTAAGCTCTGCGGGTTCCTCTCTTTTTAGAAAAGCCTAATGTCCGATGCTGGATGTATTACCCTATAATCTCCCCAAAGATTCTGCATCCATCATAGTGGCTGTCTTCCTAAAGCTGCCTGGTTAGTGCTGTAAAAGCAGAATGAATATGAACTCTGTGGGAGCACAAAACCCCTCCTGGGTAAATGTAATTGCAATGTATATTTTTTAAATAAACAGGCTATAGACTGCTAACAACAAAGTCTTTATGTTGTGTAGTGATGGGCCAATACGACTGAACGTGGTCCTATTTCAGAGTTTATATGTAGTAGAAGAAGCAATGTCTTCTTGGCAATAGGAGACACTTAGACACAAGATCTCAAAGAACTACTTGGTAAAAGTCCATATAAGTTTTTTTTTTTTCTTAGTGCTATGTTTTTTTGTGCCATTTTAGAATTGTATTTAGTAGCACTATAGATTAATCCAGTTTGCACATGTTAAGCAACACCGCAGCACTGAGCTACACTCTTATCCTTTGCTTTTATTCTGAAACGGGGGCTTCTTAGGTTGGCCAAACTGCCTTCAAACTCAGTTTGTGGCCCAGTCTGCGTCAAACTCTTGACTATCTTGGTACTACTTCCAGAAGAGTTGAGATTAGAAGACTATGACATCACATCCAGCTCTTTTGAAATTCTTAAAACCTTCTTTCCTACACACACACACACACACACACACACACACACACACACACACACACACACACACACGCAGTCTGTTAGCTGATGCTTTGGGTCTTACCCTTGAAGTCTGCTCAGAAGTCAGCCCTTGCCCTACCTCTCTGCCTTGCAGCCCGTTCATTCACTTTCTGTTGGAGAACGGCAGCGGCATCCTCCTCCTCATAGCCTCTGTGCTTCTCTACTTACTCCCAGCCCAGAAACCAGAACAGCCCTTGATAATTTGGGTTAATTACATTACTCCCCTGCCTCATATATTCCAATGGATTTCTATTTTTTAGAGCCCACGGCAGTATAAGTGACCTGCAAGATGATTTTCCCCACTCTTTTGTCTTTGCATTAACTTGGTGATCTCGTCACAATTATTCTCCACCACTCTAGAACAGACCAGCCTTCTTCTCATCCCATGGGTTCCCTTTGAGATCTTACCTGCATGGGTTCCTTTCTCTTAAATATCTGTGAGCCTTGCTCACTCCTCTTTCGGGCTTTGGTCATCTATCACTTTGTGAAGCATTGGGACGTTCCCACCCTTGGTTCCTTTTTTATTTTTCCCCAAACAGAACCACCACATGGCAAATGATGTATTCTACTTAAGTTACTAGAAGTTCTAGGAAGGCAGGAACCTGATCCCTTTATTCTTACCCCCTAAAACAATACCTAGCACATAGTAGGCACTCAGACTCTGTTGAAAGAAATGATATGTTGTCTCTGCTTTGCCTTTGCTTCTACTTCCGGGCACCTTTAGTGTTTGCTGGTTTTTCTGGTACGTCTACACCAGCTTCTGTGTCTCCTATCCGACTCTGCTCACAAGGGTCACACAGATGTTTGTAGTTCACACCTACTTAGAGCCAGCTCTCTGTCTATAGGTTAGTCCGAAGGCAGTTGGGCATTAAAGTTCTTCTCTGTGTTAGTGAATTAACATACTCTGAACCTGAATTCATTTCTCATAAAGTGAAGAACTCTAACATAATGTCAAGATTTTTGAGAAGGATATGTAATTTTTTGATATATGTATTTATGCAGGTTGGAATAAAACTGAATTATTGAACCAGGGATTTTACATTCTCTGATGTTGTTAGAGTAGTATGCTTTTTTCCCTTCTTCATTTTGAATTCCAGAATGTAATAAGGGGATTGTCAGGGGGAGCCGAGAAATCCTCTCAAAAGTTGGTTATACAAGACATACCACCACTGGAACTCAGAGCAGTTCTGGTTCTTTCTAGAAGTCAGATAGAATAGTTTCACATACCCAGCCATATTTGTATGTTTCTGCCTGGGAAATGATGTTTGTATGTCAATTAAAGGGTAGCACTAATCCTTACTCTCATGCATTAAAAGACTTTTAAAAAAAAAGAGAGAAAGAAGGAAAGGAAGGAAAGAAAGAAAGAAAGAAAGAAAGAAAGAAAGAAAGAAAGAAAGAAAAAGAAAACTCTTCACCTGGATTTATCTTTTAACCAACTTGTTTACCTGAAAGTGAAGAAAGTAGATGCAGCCTATCAATGATGCTTACTTGTGAAGGGCAGGAGAAGGCCTTGGCAGAGAGGTCAGAGACCACAGCAGGCCTGCCTCGTGTGAGTCAAGCTTGGCATATTGCTGCTCTGAACTCCATACACAGCTTTGTAAAGCTGATGGCCAAGGTGCAGCATCTTAAGATGGGAGGCAATTCTGCTTTCAGATTCTAGTGTCAGCCACAATTATTACGCTTATTTTGTACTTAATTTGCAAAGATCTAGGATCCCTGACTACAATATATTCCACAGCTCTGCAGTGATCCCTGCTTCCTTCCTTTCTCACTTCCCTCTTTTAAGATCCATGTTTCAGAAAGCAGCAAAGGTGGATTTTACCAGAAATTTCCTTCACATTACATTGAAAATTGTTTCTTACTTACAAGTTGATTCTTTTGTGTAGCCTAATAATTTAGAAGTTACCATTATACCTTCCCTTCTTTTTATTTAACCTGATTGATATTATCTATGCTTGTTTATTACACGACTTAAAAACAAAAAATGTATTATATCATGAAAAAATGCACAAAACCACTCATCCCAGGGAAATGACAGTTAAAACCCACCATATGCCCACTAGAATGCTATAGTGAGGCACAGGTATTCAGTAGTGTCAACAGCGTGGAAAAACTAGGCCCTTCAAACACACTGGCAGGAATTTAAAGCAGTATGGCAACACTGGAAGCCATTTGGGCATCAGATACACTTAGCTAGAGATTACACTCCTACGTATGCATTTCCCAGGAGACATGAAAACATGTCTGCAGGAAATGAAGATGCTGATGCGCACAGCTGCATTGTCCACAATAGCCCCAGAGTGTAAATCAATCACCGAGGGAGAGGGAATACCATACAGCACTGAGAACAGACCTACCATCTCCCCAACATACATAGTGTGGATGTACCTCAAAAACAGAATGGACAGCTAGAAAGCCAGAATGCACTATGTTGTCTAATTCTGCTTATATAAATTCTTAAAGTGGCCAATCCATGGTTGGAAGTCATGGTGGCCCTTCTCCCTGCTAGGGAACGAAAGTGACAAGCAGGACTGCCATGCTGTTTGTCTGGTGGAACTTTCTACATTTGTTTTATAGCTTGAAAAAGGAATTTGTTTTAAAATTTTATTTTTAGAGATTCAGTGTTCCTAAATAAAGGTATAGTCCAAATTCAGTGCCCCAAAGAGTTCACAACCTACTTAAACAGACAGGTGCATTGATATGCAATTGTAAGATGCAGAAAAGCCTGTATACTGTGTTTGATGGTAAATGCAAGGACTATTATATATCTACATATAATTTGTATATAATCAGGAAAACGTCATAGAGTGCAGTCAGTGGTGCTAAACTACATATAATAGGACTGCAGTGGCACATAAAGTGGACAGGGCATAAGGAGATTAGAAGGTGTTGGATCATAAGCAAGCAGCTGCTGCGTGAGAGGACACATTGTTTTAATGTGTCAGAACATGAGTGCTTTCTATATCCGTCAGAGTGAGCGCTTTGTTTTTGGTTGACTGACTTTGCCGGAGTTGTAGGTCAGTCTACCCGGTGGATCTCAGCCTTCAGCTGCATACCAGGATCCAAGGAGCTGTTACAACTTCTGAATCGGACCCTCTAGGGGTGCCACTTGGGCATCTGTGCTTTGAGTAGGAGCCTGTGATTCTCATGAGCAGCCAGGGTGAACTGTAGTCCTTGTGGATGGTTGCGGGGGAGTCTTCTCAGGGACCATCAACACAACAACAAATGTCTCTGAAAGTGTCATTTCTTTGTTTTTGTAGCGTCTGTGGCTTCGACAGAGACGGGCACTTTTTCATATTTATCACTTTGTAAGTGTGCCAAGAAATTTCTTTACAAATGGCTTTTATCCAAGTCTTACATGAAAGAAGTTAATCCTGCTGTTAAATCTTAACCCCTATCCTTTCAAGCATGAGGGCATTTCTGATTTTATTAGAGGCGCCCAGCTCCATGGTGGGAGGGAGCTAAGAAGGGTATGCAGCATCTGCAGGGCCCTCGTTAACGTGCTCCTATGAGTCATCCTCCTCCCATGAGGGAGGATGTATTTTTAGTCCTAACATTTATATATCAGATCTTTCACTGTGGAAATAATACCACTTTCGCTTAGGAAATTTTAGTTCTCAGCTTAGTACATTCATTTGTCATCCTTTGTTCATCTGTCCATGCTCTAAGTAATTATTTTGAAACAAATACTAATGTTTCAAAAACTTTAACAATAATAGTAGAAGTCACATGCTGGATTCACCCAGATATCCCTAATGTTGACAACAGATATAGCTGTTATAAAATTAGCAAAACTGGAGAATTAATGTTGGAAAAATAATATTAACCAAACTTGTCTAAATCTTACTGGACTTTTAAAAAATTATTTATTTATCTTATTTTATGTGTATTGACATTTCCCCTGCATGTATATCTGTATGAGGGTATCAGATACCCCGAAAATAGAGCTATAGAAGGTAGTGACCTGACATGTGAGTGCTTGGAATTGAACCCTGGTCCTCAGGAAGAGCAGCCAGCATTCTTAACTGCTGAGCCATCTCTCTAGCCACAGTCTTACTGTTTTTAAAGCTTATCTTTGTATCTGGCCCAGGATCCAGGCTTATATCCTGCATATATTTAGGTGTCATATAATCTTTAGTCTTCTCTGGTTTGTGGCCTGGTGTTCATTTTTGCTGTTTCTTTGTTCGGGATTTTATTTTTACTGCTCTGACACTTTAGATGAATATGTGAGATAATTTCTAAAGTGTTTCTCATTTGGGCTTATATGATGTGATGTTCACTTTGTTGTTGATTTTATTGTTATGATTATTATTATTGTGTGATGCGTGTGCGCAGGTGCGCATGCCACGGCACACATACAAAAGTAGAACAGTTTAGTGGAGTTCCTTTCTGTTACCTTTGCATGGCCTCCAGGAATCAAATTCAGGCCTCTGGGATTCCAAAGCCAGCACCTTCACTTTTACAGAGCCATCTCACCAGTACACAGTGTGATGCTTTCTTGTGATATGATGGAGATAATTTGGTTTTTCAAGAATACTGCAGAAATGATCAGGAGACATAAATGTGTGTGTATGTGTTATGGATAGTTAAGTCAACATGTGTGTGTCTCTTATGGATGGCTAACACTTTTTTAAGGCTGAAGTTAGCTTTTTCCTTTTGTAAATGAGGATCACCTATGTTATTATTCTAATATTTTGTTCCTTTTACAGTGTAACTAACTGGTTTGTGCATGTATTGGTCTATCATGCCTATGATTATTGCTGTATTCTTTACCTAATATATTTCTTTATTTCTCTCATTGATTACATATTTAAATGCAGTTCTTCTATATGGGTAGGCTGTTCATCCATGCCTATTTGTTTATTTGCTTATACCTATATGGATTTATAGATATATTTTGTATGAATCATTAGTCACTATTTTTGTATTTATTTTTGTGGTCAACTTGTTCTAGCTTTGACCATTGGCATTCTCTCTAATTGGATCCTTTATCTTTTTGATGAACCTTCGTTCTTTTTTAAACTTCCTTTTTTTCTTATGTCATAAGATGCTCCACACTTGGTTTTCTCTAATCCTTTTGATAAGAAATCACTTATCTAGGACGCTGATTCCTTTTACTGATGGATGGTATGGAGACAATAGCAATTTGTTCCTAATCCCTCTCAGCAAGAAGTGCAAGACTGTGTGTGTGTTTGCTAAACCAGACCTCCTCATCCACTGCCTTTGTTATCAAGGTCTTCTGCTGTCCTTCTTTCTAAGTCCTTCCCTTAACAGTGAGAAGACTGCCTGTCGTAATTTACAGTCTTAGGTCACACCAAAAGTAGTTACTGAATTGCTAGCTCATGGTCTTAATAATCCAGTTAAAAATAATGCTTCCAAAGCAATTTTTTTAGATTTATTTATTTAATGTACAGTGGTGTTTTGCCCTGAAGCTAGAGTTACAGACAGTTGTAAGCTGCCATGTGGGTGCTGGGAATTGAACCCTGGTCCTTCAGAAGAACACTCAGTACTCTTAACCACTGAGCCATCTGTCCAGCCCCAGCAAATTATTTATTAACTCTCTTTCCATTTATTGTAGCAGTGCAATTCACCTAGGCTATGCTGTTCATTTTCAGTACAGTTGGATTGATTTGTGATGTTATTCCTCTCTGACTTCTCCACATTGATTTTTATTTGGGAAAATATGTAAAGCACTACAATAGTTCAGAAAATCAAAGCTACAAAAAGAGATATTTGCTGGGCGTTGGTGGCACATGGCTTTAGGCCCAGCACTTGGGAGGCAGAAGCAGGCAAATCTCTGAGTTTGAGGCCAGCCTGGTCTACAGTGCAAGTTCCAGAACATCCAGGGCTACACAGATTAAACCCTTTTTGGAAAGGGGGGACAGTGGCCTTCCTGCCTCATCCCCACCCTAACATCTCACTTTCTCTCATTTTCTACCAGCATTTCCTTTTTCTAGTGGAAAAAAAGGTGGTAGCACACACACACACACACACACACACACACACACACACATAGTTTTGTGATTTTATTTTTTTCCATTTAAATATCAAGAAACCAGTATGCTTTGATTTCCCTGTTTAGATTTTTTGGGTTTTTTGTTGTTGTTGTTGTTTTGTTTTTTTTGTTTTGTTTTATCTTTCAGTATTAATTGCTGTGGGGTATCACAGTTTCTTCAGTCTCTTTCCTATATATGAGCACTTAGGTTGTTTCCTGTTTTCAGTTACAGTCACTGTGCCAATAAATAAATTCATATGTAATTTTATATTATCAGGACTACGTTTTCAAGGTAGTTGAAAGAGAATGTCTTGGTCAGCATTAGGTGCATATGTACTTCAGTCTTACAGTCACTGTGTCTCATTCTGTATGCCTCTGGAAATGTCTATTAGGAGGTTTGTGTTTAGTCTTTATCAACATAGAAATTACTGAACAAGTGTTATTAATTCATGTAAAGTTCTTTAGAATGTAACTTTCTTCATTAATTGCACATTAAAAAATATATTGACTTTTTTTTTGGAATTAGCAGTAGGTGTTGTAAAGTTTTTCAAGGCTCATAAATACTGTAAAAGTAGTCACCGGCCACTGATGTAAGTAGCAGTTACATATTTACAGTTAGAGACCTATGAACACAGGTACAATTTACACGTCCATGGTCAGCAGTGGAGAGTATGCAGTTCAAAGTCTTTGCAGTGATGATTCAGGACCTGAACACTTAGATGATGCTCTTGGAGGAGCCTGTTGTTTGTCTGAACTCTTGAAGTTGTTTTATTTTGTGCTATGAAGGGATAGAATCTAGAGTCTCATTCACACAAGCCAAATGTATTATCACAGTTCTGAGATAGACTCTCCTGAAGTTGTTCAGGCTGGCCCTGCGCCATGTAGCTGGGCCAGTTTGAGCTTATGGCTTTCCTGTATAAGCCTGCATTTCATGCCTGCACCACCAGGCCCGGGTCAGGTCTTTCCATTTTGTATCAATTGTTCATTACTACGGTTTGCAGAAACACGAAACTAACTATTGACATTTATGTAGCAAAAAGTCCCTTACATGCATTATCTCATTTGAACCTGTGAAGTGGGTGAGACATACAGTCAATATCCCTATTATCTGGATGAAGAAGCTGTGTCTTACAAAAGTTAAATATCACCTTGAGGTCAGGCATCCACTAAATAGAGTGGCTGGAGGTGAGCCTGAAGTTATATTATGTTACATTTTCACAGCTAGCTCATGAGTGGCAATGAAGAAGTTGCCAAAGGCACCATAGATTTCAAGAGAGATAAAGTATTTATATATATTTTGTAATCAAAATTTTCCATTAAACCAGTACTATCAACTCAGACTAAATACTTGACCATCCATAAGCTATAATATTTAGGTCTTAAATAGTGCAGAGGAGAGTAGGCTCGGTCTCTGTCCTATCCAGATGTAGCTGACCCCAGCCTGGGAAGAGGTTGCACCTCTTTGTTAGAGCTAGCCTTTGTGAACTGCTTAGCATGACTTCTTTTTCTCTGAAATACCCATTGTTCTGCAACCCACTGGAAGGATTAAAAATCCCATTAGGAATATTTTAGGTCCAGCTGGTACCGCAACAACACATGCATCTAGATGTTACTGTTTCCTCTAGCCAGCAGCCCACTCTCTGTAGACTACTTACCACAGTTTAGAATTGGAGTTACTTCCACATTTGTCTGTTTTGAGCTCTATCTTCTAGGCTAGCATCACACTGCAGAGGACTCTGCTCTGCGTACTTTGTGTCCAGTCCCGGCATCCCTCATATTCATGGAATATTTCCACAGTGACTCTTGTCACTTCTTTGAGTCTGTTTATGCTTCAGTCACACAGAATGACGTGCATACCGTGTGCCTTTTTGTCTCTCAGCCTTTGGAGAGGCTATTTTCCCTCCAACAAGCTTGCTATTGTGCCCACCTTTGTTTCTCCAGAGATTTCTTGGTTGTCCCTCAAGACCTGGCTTACCTCTTCCATGAAGGCTTCTTTGTCATCCTCCCACACGGGGTGGGGGTGGGGTGATCACTTGTGTATTTATAGGATGTTTAAGAACCTGTTCTGTAGCAGGCATCTGCTGGGTACTAGGCATACTGCACTGCACAGCGTCCATGACTAATGTGAGAGATAGGCTATTAAATAAGCACATTCTATACCCGGGTGAAATAAATGGCTGGGTGATGATTCTGATCACTTGAGATCTGGAAAATGAGAAGGAAATGGGAATAGAAAGAAATTAATATATTGTGAGTGCTTATTTAGCAATTTTTTTGTACTCAGCCTCACCCTCATGCCTACTCGACCAGCTTTGAGCTCCTTGAACATCGTATCACCAGCACTCAGTATGTCACCCAGTAGCAGTTCCACCATCTAACAGGCTGCCACGCCCTGTGGTCCTAATGTGTGATCTGATCAACAGGCAAGACTAGATGCTGGCTTTATCTTAAAATGCTGTCTCCACCTTCACTGTTTGCAACATTATGAAAGTTATTCAATCTCTCTTTGAGGTGTAATAAGAAGACTGAGCAGACTTAGTTGAACCAGTTGCTTACCCAGAAATCCTTAGTCCAGAACCTGACTTATGGAATACAGCCTCCAAGTTGTTGGTAGAAATGCTCAGGGCTCATGAGGTTCACTGTAGAGTGAGCTATGTCGGAAAAATAAAGTTGAAGCCTACATAAACAGAGCAAGGCCAAAACCAAAACTAGATGCTCAGATTTACCCGCGGTTGCTGCCTTTATTATATAATTTAATTTGGACAGTGAAGAAAAAAAGTAAAGGAAAATCCAGACACAAGTGACTCCAGCCAGGTCAGCGGCTACTGCCGTCCCCTCATGTGCTTGTGTGGCACCTGTGACAATGCCTGGATCATTGACTCACCTTTTTCTGAATAGTTCAGGATTTTTCTGTTCTAGCCTTAGGTCTTAGAAAAACAGCTCTTCACAATCTACTGACCTTGGGCCTACCCGCAAGTTCTGCATTTTCATCTTCTGGACTCCACAGTAGGAACACTTTTTACTGGAAGGGATTTCACTCCTGCATTTCCTACTTTCTGCCGTGTAGGAGACCTTCAGAATGTTGTTAACCAATGAAAGTGATGCCAACACCACAGAGAATTAGTTTTCCTTTTTTTAAATTTTTTTTAACTTTTATTGATTCTTTGTGGATTTCACATTATGCATTCTGATCCTAATTATCTCCCTGCCCCCTCAACATCTGCCCTCTGCCCTTTCAACAACCCCTCAACTAAACAAAATTTGAAAGAAAAGCCAAAGACCAAACAAAACAAAAACCAGAAATAAAATAAAAAGAATCTCACCGTGGAAGCTGTAGTGTCGCATTGCATCACAGGCTTTACCCTTTAGTCCATTCATATCTGCATCCCAGTATTCATGGTCCATTCATATCTGCATCCCAGTATTCATGGTCATTGGAGTCACTGGTCTGGCTCCAGGCCTCTGACATCTCCTCCAGCACTGACAGTGTCTGGGGCTGCCTTGAATCTCTTTTTCTTGCCCCAGGTCATGGCAGTCCTGCTGTTTTGGATCCGTAGGTTGTCCCCTTCACATACTCCGGCAGTTCATAGATGAGGTACATGTTGGAATGAGCTAATTCATAGCCCAGTTTCTGGGCCTGGGTGGTAGCTGGGTTGGTCAGCTTGCCAGCTTTCCCTCATTGTCACTACCCAGGAGAGTTCTCCAGCACTGCCTCAGCTAGCTTGCCTAGCGCAACCTGCAGCAAGGAGTGGGGCCAGTTGTGCCCTCAGTCCGAGTCACCCACACTCAAGCCACTAGAGTCAGCTCTACTGTTTTGCCCAAATAAGGTGCAGGGCCCTCTCCTGATTCCTGTGGGGAGCACACAATAGGGGCTGGGGTCAGCTCAGTTGCTCTTATGCTCTCAGGGCTAGCTCTTCTGAGACCCCAACAACAGGGTCAGCTCTAGTGTGCTGTCCATGTGGGGTGCAAAGGCTGCTCTCCTGGGTGCTGTAGCTCGTGTGGGGCAGCATGAGTTATCTTACCCTGGTGACCCCAAGGCCAGCTCTCTGGCCTCTCTCACAGGTAGCAAGAGGCAGATGGGGGAGGGCATCTTTCTCTCACTCATGCCACTGCATGGGCTGGGGACTCAGCTCTCCCGCTCTCATACCCTCAGACCTGCATCACTGACCACAGGGTCAGCTTGAGTGTGCTGCCCAGGTGAGATACATACCTGTAGTGAGGGGTGAGGTCATCTTTCCCAAGTGGTGGGGGCAGCTTTCCCCTGTGGGTGAGGTCCAGCTCTCCAGTAGTGAGGGACAGACCAACCATTCCAGGGCCAATGAAGGGCAGGGCTGACTTAGCACAGCATGGTTCCAGTGACACCGTGTGGTACCATGGCACATGTTAGAACAGTTTTCCCAAGTGGGGCACACCAATGAGGTTAACCTGGGATATTGTTTCTACTACTGATGCTACATGCCTGCAAACAATTTGGAACTGTTAATGAATACTGGTGTGATGAGGAACTTAAGAAAAATCTCAGAGGTATTTTTAACTGAAAAATGGGATCATGATTGTTGTTCTATAAACATTGGCTTCCTGTAAGTACACTGTTATAAGAACCCTTGGATAGGGGTATAATAGTTTTTTTTTTTAAACAACAACAACAAAAAACTGAGATGTTATCAGAGTTTTGCCAAGTAATGTTTTCCAGGTTGTATTTATTTACATGAGAAATTAATTCTGCCTTTCTAAATGTAGTCAGAACAGTTTAGAAAATACCTCCCACCTCTATGGTTCCAGAAATGAAACCATGTCATCAGAATAAGGAAGTGACTAGCAAACAATTGTTCTTTCCTCTTCAGTGTCTGTGGCATTGCCATCAAGGTTGCATTCACAGATAATACATCATAACATTATTCTGGCTGCAGGCATTAAAATCTGTTTTTTATGCTTCATAAATGTTAGAGCCATGCTCACCTATCAAACCACACAAGTCCCTGGAGAAGAGCCCCGTTTGCTGATTGGTGGCTCTTGCAGGATGATGGGCTGTAGAGCTTTGCAGGGTAACTGAAGTACATCTGAGACCATAGCATAGGCATCTGCAGGTTAGTAGTGGTACAGTGATAAAGAATTAAGAACATCAGAGATAATGTCAGGGTTTTCAGATGGCAGCTCTTTTTATATATTAATAGAAAGATTTATGATATGGAAAGGAAATTTACCATAACAAATACATTCCCTTTACTGCACTCTAGCCTGGCACCAATTAAATTCAGCTCTATGTATAATGTACTCTTAATTCCCAACAGCCCCAAGAAGAACTAATGTGAAAAGTATTATATGTTCTTACGTTTTACAAGCCATGAACAGATGGAAAAAATCATACTGATTCATAAAGAAATTTGCATGTAATATAACACACCTCAAATGGTGTTTATGTGGTGTTTTTTTTTTTTTCTTTTAAAAAGTATTAGAGTTACCTTGAATAAAATTTAGATAGCACTTGGGCTTTTATAATGCTCCATCTATAATTTACTTGTATTTATTTCTCCTGCAAATATGAATGCTTGAAAGTGTAGGTAACCTTGAAGTGAGTAAACTGATAAAAGATTGTGTTCAATGAAAGGGAAATTATAGAATGATTATTCACCGCACACAAAGGTTTGTCATAGGGCAAGGTTTCTTAAAGCATTTCAGATTTAATTTAGTTTATAAAACCTTCATTTGCACACAGCGTTTTAGGAACAAGTTCAGTGAGGAAATAAGCCCAGTAACCATCACTGGCTGGAGGTACACTGCTAACGTCAACACTTTCTGCTCCTTTCGGCAGCCCTGATCGCCATTGGGCGGTACAGCGTGACCATAGAGACGGTGGATGTTGGATGGTGTAAAGAAATCACAGATCAAGGAGCCACCCTGATTGCACAGAGCAGCAAATCCCTGAGATACTTGGGGCTGATGAGATGTGATAAAGTAAGATGGACTTGTTTGTTTTCTGCATGTAGTTGCTATAGTAACTAACTTAATACCACATTCTCTTCCTTCATGCACATGCACACTGCCAGCCATGCATTTTTTTTTTTTTTTGCCCTGGTTTGTTAAAGTATTTTGGAATTATTTTTGTATTTCTTGTCTGTAATGGTTTTTTTTTTTTTTTTTTTTTTTTTTACTTAAAAAAAGGAGAAGGCAATCACATGGCGTCATCATAGAATTTAGCTTCCTGTTCCTAAATCCACAGAGCAGAATTTAAAAGGCTGCAGGCTGACTGCTATTATAGAGTTTAACAAATACAAGTCTAGATTATAAATTTCCTCTAACAGTAAAGTGTCAAACTGGCTTTTCCTAAGCGTTCATTCCATTTCTCCACACGTATGTGTTCTGGCCATGTGAGAAGGAACCACTTGGTGTCTCCCTGCAAATCAGACTGCTTCTCTTCTCACGTGCTGTAAAATGTCTCCAAAGGCCCTGCTGATGCTCCAAGTTACTGTCTGTTGTCAGGGGTTGAACGTGAGTTTAGTAACAGTGTTACACTTAACATGTGAAGGCTGGGAAAAAATGGAGAACATCTGGACAGACCACTGAGCCCTGAGTAGATGTTTTCTCCTCTGCAACTTCCATGATTTCCCTATAACAAATCAAAGAATTAGTTCTGTATTTGCATTGCCCAAGTGAGAAGATGGAGCCTAAGATATCTCAGACACCTGCAGAAGGCCACTCACCCAAAGTCTTTGAAGTCTGAGTCCAACATTTCTTGAACATGCCAGAGGCAGCCTTTGGCCAAAAGGCTGCTTGCTTTGGAAAGGTACACCTCAAGGTATGCTCTAACAAAGCACAGGTTACATACATATCTGTGCCAGTTCTGCAGTGATGACTGGGGACAAAATTATCACAAGAATTGATACTAGGCAAACATGTTACTCAAAGGGCATAGATCTGTCTACATTTAAGAAATGTAGACACATCTGGGGCAAAAGTAACAATGGCCCAAATCCCTTGTGTGCTTTGTTATTTTTGACAGTATATCTAATTGTTGTTCACAAAGGTTTTAAAATCTCAACTGTTCTAGACCTCTGCCAGTTATGTTCTAGAGACTGTACTGTATCTTAGCCCGAACAGAAAGCTACTTGCTGTGTATCTTAGCAACAGCACTAAAGACCCACAGGAGCAGGTCTCCCTCAGCACTCCTTTCCAGCTGAGAGAATGCTGCTGCTAACCATGGAGTTAAAGAGTCTACAGCAGGCAGAGGATTCTAGAAACACAA
This sequence comes from Sigmodon hispidus, assembly GCA_004025045.1. Lineage (NCBI taxonomy): Eukaryota > Metazoa > Chordata > Mammalia > Rodentia > Cricetidae > Sigmodon > Sigmodon hispidus. The sequence goes on from PVIH01001340.1 coordinate 48,555, forward strand.
AACAGTAATGGGCAGGCTCCTCAGCCTCCACCAGAACCATGCTTTGTAGCCATCCTCTTTATAGTTTTTACATTAAAGATCAACTTCACCTCCAGATACCAACTATAACCATTTATGCTCTTGTTTCTTAGTTGAGAAGACTATTCCACACCTCGTTGCTCAACAGCATTTTGTTGATTTTTAAGTTAAAGAATTCTGGACTTAAAAAGAACAGCACAAATTAGTGCAAAATAAGGTAGAGAGGTTGTTTCCATTAGTGGTGTTCCTAAGGGTGGCAGCCTATTCTGTGCTTGGTTCTGACTCCTTTCTCAAACCAGAGGATTTCTCTGAGAGTCTGCTGCCCCCACACACAGACAGCATCCTTTGGCCATAACCTACTGCAATTTAGCCCAGCCCAAGGAGCTCAGCTTTGCTGTCCGGCTTCCTGAGACTCAAGTCAGCTCAGAGCCAAACATGAGGGCTTCCATGAGAACAGAAGACATTTCCAAGCCACACACAAAGTGCAAACAAAGCCTTGATCAGAGAGTTGGCCGGAAAATCCAAACTGAAGTAGCTGTTCAGATTTCGAATTTTGTTTCATGTTGTCCATATTTAAATTTTCATCAAGACCCAAAGAAAGATTTGTTTAGTGAAGAAAATAAACTCATGATAAGGAGTATGTCCTCAGGGGCCAGAGTTTGGGTTCAAAAATGGCTGGACACACTTAATAGTATAGTAATCCTGAGCAAAGCTTCTTACAGCATTTGTGAAATGAAGATTATTCTAGTACCCATATTGTAGAATTATGAGTGTTTAAATAAATTAATGTATATGAAGTATTTAAGGCAATGTCAATCATATATAAAATACCCTAATATACTATTTTTTCACTGTTATAGTAACTTGTACTATACTGTGGTATGTGACTTTCCAAATACAACACACGCACATGCACGCACACACATAGCGTGCACCATATTTGGAAGCAAATTTAAAGAGGAAGTAAAATGAGACTATAGATGATCCCTTTGTAGTTTTTCCCCATTGAAACTTAAATGTTTTATGTTCTATAGAAAGATATTAAAAAATCATACTTTCTACACATTTCACTGATAAAAACCCTAATGTCTCCATGAAACACTGTGCATTTGAATAAAGTTCCTAACCCATCTGTAGGCACATAGATGAAGAAAGTATGACCATAAGCCTGCTGGCCTGGGTAGAGAAACTAGCAAGAAATAATAAAGACAAACAGGAGCAGAAACAAGAATCAGCAAAACCAGACCAAGACATGGGAAAGGGCTGCTGTGTGTCCCAAACATTGGTCATCTTGCCAATAAAGCCCCAAACAACCCAGGAGATGCTTATCACTGTGTTGCTGCAGCTCAACCAGACCTGCTAACCACTACCAAAGTTCATTAGTTAGCCATTTCCCACCTCCTTCGGCACACCAGCTGGAGCCAACTGAGGGCCAAGAGACTTTATCATCTACACAACGGCCAGCAGGCTCCCTGAGCTGGGGAGAGACATGTCTGTGAATGTGTAATGTCACTCCAGTCATGTTCTGTGGTTCTCTGGTCCTTAGAAATCACAAAATCAGCTGGGCTTAGGGGTGAATTCCTTTAATCTAGAACTGGGGGTAGGAGGGTGGGTGGCAGAGGCAGTGGCCACATAGTGAAGAAACTCTGACTTGAGAAAAGAAAGATGTGGTAGAGTCTAGTTGCATTTTCTTTCACATGTAAGTTTCATTGGGGGGGGCTACTTATATTTAATTTGTAGGCTATATTTTACCAAGCTGGTACTTTCCCCCACTTCTAAGAAGTTACAAGAATAATAACAAAATAATAACAACCTTTTATTTGTTGTACAAAAAAAAAATCTCAATATCTGTGTGTTAGTCTCCTCCCACTACCCCCAGATGCAAACCATTAAACATATTCTTTGCAGCTGAAAAAGCATGTACACGGATTATCAATGTCTAAGGAAATTTGCAGTAAATTTGTTTGGCTGCAGCATTGCTGAGACCTGGGGAGGAGCCCTCCAGCCCCCTACTCCTACCCCGACAACTGGAGCCCTCCCCACACAGCTGAAAAGTTAGGAAGTGCATTAAGAAGTCTCTGAGTAGCTTTTCTGATGGCTGGATGGATAAGCATGTTAAAAGGTTTTGAAGCTGACGCCACATAATCTCCTAAACTTTAATGCATTGTAAAAACTAAGAGAAGAAAACGCTGTGTGAGACTGCTTTGATGAATTGGGGGAGCTTATTCTCTTAGACTCTGTTCAAAGGCTTACTTGACCTTGGGAATTAGAGTTGACCTGAAATCACCTATCAATTTGACTCACATTTATGTAGCGACTTAGTTAAAAATACTTAGGTAATCAATGGGACTGTAACAAAAAGCAACTATAAACAGTCAGTAGTGACATTGTTCATAGAAATTGTTTTCACAACTTCAGTGAATTCTAGACTCTATAGACTCTGTTTCTTATAATATTTTTCTCAATTCTTACAAGACAATTTGGATACAGCACAAAACTGAAAGAAAAAATAATGCATGGGAAAGCTGTAGGGCAAATGGAAATGCAATGTTCAAGGTTAATGAAAAAGGTTTGGGGTAACAAGGTTGATGAGCAGAGAGGGGGTACAATGGAATGGCATTGGCTAGAAAAGGAGACCTCGCCAGAGGCAACTTGGCTGGCTCGGGAAACCTCTGCAGTGTGTGTTAATACCAAAGTTTGGAGACACAGGCCTGAATTATGAGCAGTGAATAACATCATAAACGTAGCAATTCTCAAATGCCAAACCCTTGTGAAAAGCAGTTGGATGGAGAAATGCTGAAGCTTTTAAAAGCTCCCTTTCACTTTCTATTTTTTTTTAACTTCATGCAGAACTAATTTTACACACTGTTCATTTGATTTGAAAATGCCAGCGTCTGGGGTATCATTAAAGAGCGGTATTGAGAGAGCCGCTCTTGGCAAAGCGTTCACTTAAAATGCTTAGTTCTTACGTTCCTGCAGAGTTAGAAACTAGGCGAGAATGGACCCCGCTTTATACCTTAGCCCACTCTGCCTTGCCCTTTACCCACCGCCAGCAGGTAGCTGCCTTCTACTACTGCCTTCTCCTTGGCCAGTGGAAGTGTCTGGAAGGCCACTGGGCCCTGTAACTCAGGGACTAGACATAAATAGATTGTGAAAGGTCCACTCCAATGTCCTATGACCAAAGCCTCCTGGAATTTCTTTGATTTCTGCTTGACATAAATTAGAATTACACAGGCGTGAAGAGTCCACCAAAAAAAAAGCACAGAGGCTGCTGGGGAGGACAGCTGCCTTTGTGGGATCTATTGATTACCCTGCTGCCTTTGGGCCAGGGGCCCAGCTGAGGCTGGCTGTTATTGGTCCACAGCATGAAAATCATCAAATTAATTCATTTCTTATCAAAATTCACTTCCCAAGACAATCTTCCTCATCTGCCATAACTCTTGAAATTTTTAGCTAAAGAGTGAAATAGGTCAATCATTTTAATAAAGGTTGCTTGTTAGGATACATGCCATGGGATGTCGGGAATTCTGCCTCTCACCTGGAATTCCTCCTTTAAATGGCACAGAGAAGGCCAGTGTGGAAAACAAGTGATGGGAACCAGTCAGCCAGGACTCTGCTTTACTATGGTATCAAGGGCCCAGTTCTGTGTGCCCAATTTAATGTAAAAACATTCAGGAAAATTTGACCACTGAACTGCTTTTCTCAGAATGTAATTATGGGAAAAGAAAGCCTCAACAACCAAAATATTTTGGCGGGGGGCAGGGGAATGGGATGGGGTTTTTAGTAGCTTGTTTAGGAATTGTGAGCAGGAAAGCCCTATGGGGAAAATAATAGACGTTCTGTAACTGATACAGAGAACTAACTGGAAAAATCAGTTTAAGGGAAAAATAATTTGTGGGGCACTGTGTCCAGGACTGTTTTGGTAGCAATTCAGCCATGAAACAAAGTTGAGTACCTGCAGGGCTCTCCTTATCCCCACGTACGCACAGCTGGTTTCGGATCGCCCTGAGCAAAATTTAAAATTTAAAATTAATGCCCTGTTGAAAAAAAAAATACATTGAAAAAAAAAATTACTTTCTGTTCTACAAAGGCAGGAGTAATCTGACTGACCTCAACTGCGTAGCTCTGTCTTGAGAGACCTGTCACTGCACAGCCAGCCTTGGATACTAAAGAAAGGGCTGATGAGAGGTGGCCATGGCGAAAAGCGACAGGACTCTGAGCTCTGAGCAGAGCCTTTGCGTGGAGCATCAGCTTCTTCCTTTTGCTGATGAAACAGTTCTGCGGGTGATTTTCTCGTAGGAGCACTTTAAAACACATTTTTACAGCCCTCTCCTGATCATCCCTGGTAATTGAACAGGGAGAAGCCATCGGCTGAAATTCGGAGGTTGCCTCTCAGCCTCATTCTAGTCAAGTGTCCCCATCTCCATTTCTTCCCATCCTATTTACCTCCACTGCCAAACGTAACTGACACTCCTGTCCAGAATCCAGCTATTAAATCAGGAAACACTGGTGTGGACCTCCCTGGACCAGCAGAACTGATCAGCCCTGTGCCCTAATGCTAGCTTTTTACTTCTTTCATTGAGCACCTCTAGGATCTTTCAGAACTTAATGCCAAGCCTTGGCCTCGCCTGAGAGTGACCCGGAATACAGCGATAGTAATAACTTGTGCCTCAGAGGGTCATTACTAGAGTAATTGAAGTGATGGCAAACTACTGAGCACAGAGTGAGCTTCACTATAAACACCGACAAGTGTTTGCTTTGTTTATCATTAGTATCATTATTGCTCTTATTTTTGTGTGCATACCTACTTCAGAGTCTGTTATCTGGCAAATTCATCACCTGCCCTAGCATGGTCATAATAATTTTCTATCTCTGAATATAAATTCACATGCTTTTTTTTGTGGTCTCTTGAGACAAGTTTTCTCTGTGTAGACCATGTTGTCTTCAACTCCAGAACTCAGAGATCCTCCTGCCTCTACCTCCAGTGTGCTGGGACTAAAGGTGTGTGCCACCACTGCCAGGCTACATGCTAAACCTGAAAAAAGGAAAAGCAGTCTCCTAAGACACTTGCAGCAATATTTTAAAATAATAGAATTTGTTTTCAGTCATCAGGATTCTATTTCATTAACAGGAAGCAGAGGAAGGAAAGCCTCGGGGACCGCTTGGTTTTATATTTGTTTGGCTTTGTTTTGAGCAGAATAAAGACCTGCCAATCAAAAGCCAGTCAGGATCCAGAGTAAGGCTAGGGTTTGCTTCTTGAAGAAGATCGACTTCTGGTAGGAATTTTTAAGAAGCAAGTAGCTGCTTGTTAAGGGTTTGAAGTATCATGAAAATGTTAGCTTATTTTCCACAAGCTGTAAAAGAGAGTCTGCAGCAGTCACCCCCCCATACACACACACAAATACCGTAGGGTTGGTAGACCACTGCGCTGTGCTTGCCTGAAGGCTCCCCACAGTGTCATTGCTTCCCAGTCAATACTCTTCTCCTAGCTTCGATTTGGCTTTCGTAATAATAGGAAAGAATGAGGCTATAGGATTGTGGGTTTTAAATTTAGTCGTAGAAAGGCTAATGGCAGTTCCTTAACACTTGACCAAGCACAAGCAGAGCTGGCTTCACTGGCCTGTTTAGATGGAAGGCTTCCTGCAGTTGGGGAGGACATGGTCCTGGCACTCAGGGGCAAGATGTCTGCTCCTGCCCTGCTGTAACCCCTGAGACTCTTTCGTTTTCCAGAGAGCACAACCTTTCTCCTTCTAATTCTATCATATATGGTCTTCATCTTTTCACTAAATGTCTATTGAGAGGCTCACTGTATATCCTTCAGCCACTGTGGCAGGAAAAACCATGAAGAAATAGTTTCTAAGCCCCCAGTCCTGAAGTCCCCCAAGAAAGATGACAAGTAAGTTTGAGTATTGTGCAACTTCTTGTTCACTTGTTTTAAGAGGACATCCTGAGTGACCCTTCTGAATCAAAACCCTACATAGGTCCAGTGTCAGCCCAGCGGCCATCACCCTCTGCCCCCACCATCCCCCCATCTTCCCGCCATCCCTCCATTCCTTTCCTTGGGTTCTGGCTTCCTAGTGTTAAACCTCCTAAAGGGTTGTCTAGGATCCATTCCCCCGACTTTCTCATTGCTCATGACTTTCTGATGTTACCCTCCCTGTGGCTCTGATGCCGTCAAACAGCATCCACCTCCCATGTTCCAATGCTAACAACTCCACAGTCAGCCAGGTACTTTCCAGTCTTCCCTCCTGCCACATCTCCCCTTCCTGTCCCCTGGGTTATAGGAAGGGTACAGTCAGTCTGTATAACATCCTTATGTGAAGTGAGTAAGTCTTAGCTCTCACCTGTCGAGGTAGGCTACTGACTCTTCTCATCCTTATTACACAGGAAGTTAGCATTTTTTAAAACCAGGACCCACAACAGCATCAGGCACACATCATTTGCTATACAAATATGTATTAGAAACTTGAGTGGATGGGTGTGTGAGTGAGTAGATTACATTGTGTTTATCATTTGTATTCTCTTGAACCATGGCATCCCTTTATTGCTGTCTATATTTGAAATCTCCAAGATGTAGCTTACAAATGTACTATATAGCTAAAAACAAGCTTGAAAGCAGTTAGGACCCACTGTCTATTAACCATTTGGTAGATTGAAAAACAAAAGCATCTACACTGAAGGAGATGCCAAATAAAAAGATGCTATCTGAGGTTTAATATCCACTTCCTTTAGCTGGGGAATCCTTGGGTAGCTGAAAGGACAGCCTCTACCCTCAGTACCCTCTGTGTTGTTCTCTAGGACAGTCCAGAGCTCAGTACTCAGTATGTTGTTACACTTCAACTCCCTGAGAGTCCAGCCCTGAAATGCTCTGATTTCTGTGCAGTTCTGCATCTGAAAACCAAAACCAAATCAAAAGAAAAAACACTTCAGATTTCTAATATACAGCTTACTGATCACACACATGCAGAATATATTTTTGCTGATAATAAATTGTTTTGGGAAGCGGGTCAGATCCGTGGATCCCACCTGGTAGAAACTCCACTTCTGGGAAGGTAGCTAGCTGTTCCTCGGTGATCACCAGTAAGTCCCGAGCCTGTACATGCGAAAATAAAAACTGAAAAGCACAAGAAATGAAAACCATTTCAGACTCAAAAGAAATATTTTTAAGTGTAGAGAGTCCCCCCCCCACCTCACTTATGTTTTCAACTTAATATTAGGAGTTTAATTTAGAAACACCCAGATGTGCTCCATAAATACATTGTGCTTGCCACTGTGAGTGCACTAATTACCGTACTAGGGCCCAGGTTTTTCAAGTAGCTGTTCTTTTGCCAAAGCCTTGGGAACCCCACAGATGATTCCTCTGGTGAATCTAGCTCCACGCTTTGGCTCCTTTGTGTACTTCATGTGTGGATGCAAAGTTCGAAGGCGGAGCTTTGCTCGAGCCCACAATCACACCTAAAAGACTAGACCAGCTTGAAACATCCCTCATGGCGGAAGATTGCTTGGTGATACCAGGAATGAAAATGTCACTAACCTTTTCTCTGACAGTCAGGTGGCTGGACTTCCTGTCAAACTAATCTCGAATTAGAAGCTTTAGGTTCGACAGCCTCAATTCTCACTTAGCACTGCAGGCGTTTCTGTGTGGCTCCCAGGTTTTCACTGCTTCCTCTCCGTGCTAATTCAAGTGAATAGAAGCAGTGCTAGTGTTAACGGGCAGCCTGCATTTCAGGAAAAAGAGACAGCTTGACGCCCCGCTTATGATATCGACAGCATTGCACTTGCAATCATGGCCGGTTCTGAACCAGAATGACTGCGTTTGACAATGACTGGATACATAGGGATGCCCCCATCAGTGTCACCACATGCTCTGTGTCTGTCTCTTCCTGTGCTATGGGATTCTTAGATGAGGTTTTTGTTTGTTTGTTGCAACTCAGGAGTTACGTGTTTGTGATCTCTTTTTCTCTCACTCTGTCCTCCTGTTCCTTCTCCTCTCAGACCCTTCCTTCCCTCCCTCTCCCCATACCCCCCCTCCTGCACATGCTCTTTACAGTCTTAGGATATCAAGGACCCACGTTTTGTCTTTGTCTCTTTAAAGAGCTCAAGTAGAGATTTGTGAGTAAAACACACTGCATTATGTGTGCTCTGTGATCAGCTGACCCCATTATTAACAAGTGGCATTTAATATGCCAACGAGATATACTGTTTTTCTTCTTTTAAATGCACAGACTAGTCTTCAGTGGCTTCTCCCACACCCCAAGTAGTTCCTCAAGGAAGCACTAAGTCCACATGAAAACTTACTTCCAACCTCTTTGATTCTCATTAGCTGCCGGGAAAGTCAGTGGTGACCAGTTAGAGACCCGTGGCTCGGCGTGGAAGAAAGCACTGCTTGCATTTAACACACTCAAAGCGCAAACCGTGATGCAGCGGGGAGGGTGCACTGAGAGGGACAGATACTTGTTGCTTTTCCTTCTTCCTTTCAGGAGCCAGTGGCAGGAACTAGCTGTCCTTTCAACCTGTGCCTTGCCTCCGAATCTCTTGACAGCCTCCAAATACTGATCCCTTACAAAAAACTGATGCAGTTGCCTGGGAGATGGCCTGGGCACCAGGGTTTTAAAGAGATCTTTGGTTGTTATGATATTCATTTAGGATGACAGCCACTGTGTTCTTGTCTGTTCCTGATGGCAGACACAGTTTGATTCATCTCACATCAGGAAGCATGTATCATATATTTGTTATGTATGCATCACTGTGGGGCTCCTGGCAGAAGCCTTGGATAAAATGAGAAGAGGAAGCTACTTACAGGACAGAGCTAGGCAATAGGGCTCTAAGACTTCCCTCACTGTTGAACAAAAGAGATACAAGTGGTATTGAATTTCTGGTTTCCTGTTTTGCCCATAGGGAAACCGCAGCAAAATGTGGCTTGTCACTAGACCTGCTGCATGAAGAATCCTGCTGCAGGGAGAGGGGAAGTCTCATTAAGATCGGTGTAGTTCCATAGAGAACCGGTACATGTTGTTAGGTATGGCACGTCCTAGGAAAATCAGTCCATCCTCTGGTGTTTCACTCTCTGCTAAGGGCTGATGAAAAAGCTCCATGGTAGGTCATTTGTCTAGTTGCCCAGTGTGGTCTGGTTCAATGCCAGCACCAAGGAGGGAAAACAGTATTTTGTTGTCCTTTGTAAATCATCTTGAACTGCACTTCCATGGCTCATCACATCACATGCAGATTCCAGGTATCACTTAACTTCTCATTACTATTCACCACTTTGAATATATGTCCATCTTTGAGCCTGTGGGAAGTAGCTGGAAGAGCACTAGGTGAGTGTAGAGAGACTTTTGCTAGAGCCCAGTGAACACCATAGATATCCAGTATCATTTCCCAGAGATTCAGAAAACAGAAGCAGACTCCAGGGTCTGTTGCCTCAGAGACAACCCTCTGCCTCTGGGCTGCCTGGAGTTAGCCCCTAGGGCTGTTAGCATTGAGTGACATTGCCTAGTAAATCTGTGAACAGTGACATACCACGTCAGGACAGGAGTCCTGAATTAGAAGACAAGCCCTGAGTGTGCTGTTTGCAGCACCTTCACAGATGCACTGTGAGCACTTTCCACCTGCACAGAGGGACCGTCTTCCTCACCTTTCACCTCCACAGAGTAGAGCTATCAGGAACAAGAGACGCACTGCAATTTACAAAGGTGAGAACTGGCTGTTCTGTTAGGATCACTCTTGGGCTGATCTTCTTATCTGCAGAACATGTATACATGTAATGCATGTGACATATAGACTGACACCTTGTTTTTGAAAGTTCGCACAAACACCCTATCTTTTGGGAGGCATTTCCCAACACAACTGGAGCGCTTGCTGTGGACTTCTGTCTGTGACAACTTGCATTTCTCCTGAAAAATTCCTCTCAGCTTTTGCTTTTGCTGCAATAATTACCTGTCCCCCTGCTGCGTTATAAACTCTAAGAGAGCATGCCCATATCCATCTTGCTGACCATTCTCCCTGTGAACCATGAGGAGACATTTCACACCAAGAAGACGAGAGAGAAGGCCGTGTTGGTTCTGGCATGACCTGAGTTGGCTTTGTCAGAAGGGTCCTTGTTATAGCCCAAGCTTCACCCTGTTTTAACCACACGTCTTTGTCTTCTTGTAACCACAGGTCCACAACAGACTCTGCAGCCCAGTGGCTGCATCATTCGTCAGAGCAGCTAGACTGTCGACTATTTGAAAAATGTGTTTATATTGCAACTGTTTTTAATGTTGGAAAATAAATGTTAGAAAGCCTTTTACAGGGCAGATGAGCAGTCAAGACTCACTGACGGTTCATGTTCAACACTGTTTGTTACCTAGGTGGCAGGGCATATTCAATCCAGAGAGTTGTTTGTATTTAGATCCTGAGTTCAAATCCTGGCTACAATTTCTGGCTGGCTCATTATGTGAACTACTGATTCTGACTGTGCCACCATCATCCATATCTTGACATGTTAGCATGCGTACAACAGGAAAATAGTTGATATTCACTATATTACACCCTTCCTGTACTCAGGGTTGTTTTCTCTCCAGCATCACTAAGTACCTCTTTGCAGAAACACCTTCCCATTTAGTGATTCTGCACTCATCACGGTGGTAGAGACATTGTTGCTGGGTTCTGAGCTAACTAGAACAAGGAAATACTTTTGTTTTACCTTATTGATCATTAGGGTGAAAAGATTAAGACAAATTTTTAAACATTTTGTCAAGGTGAACCGTAATATGGAACTTACTTCTGTCTTATCTCCCCACGTGCAATTGAATCTGCAAGGTGTGTATGTTATGATCTGGTGATCTCTATAAGCCAGGGCTGGCCTATCTGCTGCATGTTCCCTATTACATAAACACCTCAGTGACCCAGTGAGGACAACAGCTAAAGACGGCCACTCTATTTCATTACCCCGCGGAGGAGTAAAGCCACATCAGTTCCTAAAGCACACCCCCCAGAAAAGGTACACATGGCATCGCTTTGTTCTTTCTGCCACCAAATAGCTGTGACATCAAAAAAGAGACCTTATATGTCTTGAAATGTTCAGACTTTGCATCAGGCCTTGGAGTGGACTGTCTTAAGAAAGCCCCTAATGCTGTCAGCTAAAGCAGCCAATTGTGGGAACTGCAGGGTCTGTGAAGTTTAGAAACCTGTTGATGTCCAAGATTATTAACCTGTCTCCCTCTGCAGTATGTGTAACGGATATTGAAGGAGGGCTGCCATCAGCCAGACCCAGGTTCGGTTTAGTCCTCCCGCAGAGCTGACTGACAGCCCAGTGCCCAGCAACAATTTCTCTACCACCATGACAAGCACAGCATCTCTAAACTGGGAAGGTGTCTTTGCAGAGAGGTACCTAGTGGTGTTGAAGAGAAAACAATCAAATCCAAGAGTCAGAGGAACTTCAGTTGGACCGAGGTGCCGACTTTAGATATCCCCATCACAGATGACAGTCAGGTGACAGAGTTAACTTCTACTTGACACAGTGCCAACATGTCCCCTTTTTGTTTATTCAAAACCAATTCTCCTAGTAACTCTTGTATTCACTGAGCCAGCAAATAGTATTGAGTATGTACTGCATAATAGGCATGTGCCAGAAGCTGCAGATGTAGCAGTGGATAAAAACAAACTACTACTGCCTTGTAGAACCTGCACCTTCGTTGGATGAGAACAGCAGACAGTGTGGGAAATGGAAAACAGAGTTGACTGAAGTACCCTTGTTGTCAAGGAGCTTGTAGTCTGGGTATAAAGTAAGAAATGCTATCTCAAACTGGACCACAACTTTCTCCATTAAAGAAAAACCACTTTGGGCTAGAGAGATAAATGGGTCAATGAGTGAAAGAACTAGCTCTGTGAGCGTGAAGTTCAAATCACCAACACCCAGGGCTTCACACGTCTGTAGCCCTAGTGTTGAGGGAAGGATACCAGTGTTTTGGCCAGCCTGCTAGCCAACATGGCTAGTTCCTGTTCACTGAGAAACCCTATTGTAAGGGATTAAGGCTGAGAATGACAGAGGTTAAGCATCTAGTGTCCCTTCTGATCTCTACATGGGGCTACTCATGCACACATATTTGCACTGTCACATGCATGCACCATACACATTAAAAAAAACTTTTTCAAAAAAAATTAAAGAACAAATCCCTTGAAATAGTTTCTTATTGACCTAACGTGTTCAAATATCGTGTTTCTTGCCTCTGACAAGCATTTCCTCTGGTGTATAAAGAAAGGAGAACCACTTGATGTTTGTGGTTTCTTCAGCATATTTTATCAGATCTTGTATCTTTTGGAATAGTTGGATTCTAGCGTAGGTTTATACATATCGAGAACTTCCTGTTGATGGTGTTGATGAGGTATGATAAGAAGGGAAGGCTCTGAGGGCGGTTTAAACTGGATCACTGCAACTCCAAGGTTCTCTCTTCACCCCTCTATAGCAGCACCAGCAGCAGGAATATACTGAATCTATGGTATGATTTACCTTAATTAGCATAGCAAATTGCTTCACATTTTCAAAAAGTGCTAATAGATGTTAACTCAAAATAGATTAAAATACCAGACAAATTTTACTACCTTAAAAAGAGTTATAATAATTTTGAAAATATAGATCATGGTTATGCTGTCTTGGAGCTTTGGAGCAAATGATAAAATCTAATCTTTTTTGTATACTTTTTAAAAACCTGGGGCATATACTTTTTTTTCCCTTTTAATCACAGTAATTTCTCCAAATAACATTTCTGAGTTTTTCTTTAGAAAGACATTTCATTTTCCAAATCTCATATGAAGTAAGTTAGATAATTTTGATTATTTTCAAAAAAAAGATAATTTTCAAAAAAAGAAGGGGGGTTGAATTTTTAAGAAAGATATTATGAGAGATTATGGCTAAAACACCTTTTTCCCATTTAAATTACATATATTTTACAAGTTAGACAATGTTTCTTTACCCTAGCAAGTGGAGTAGAACATGACAAAATTTCTACAGACATGTACATGTTGGCATAAGATTGAAGATGATGTGGTTTCTCCTGGTGTCTTCCACCAAGCTCAAGATCCTCTATGGCAGCAGAGCACCTTTAGAGTCTCTACAAGAAGAAGTCAGCATCACATGTACTTATGAGGAGCCACTGAACGTAACAGTCTATAAAATAGAACTTTCCCTGTTATGAGCAAACATCAAATTCTCCTTTCATAACGTTTCACCAGCAAAGGCCTGAGATAAGATGTTTGTGTGTTCTCCGCAGTTTTGGAATTTACAGTGCAGTTATCAAAAGGGTTGCTTAAAAGATGCTCATTATCTACTGAGGACCAGCATTACCATCCCATATGCACTTGTTGCTTGTTTTTACACACACCCTATGAAAGCCAGAGAATTCCCATGACATCATCTCTGTTCTTTAATACAGGTGTACCTTGCTTCAGGAAAAAGAAATAAATAAATTGAGTTCTGTTAAATCAAAAGAAGGATCTGATAAAATGAAATTAACCCTCCAATGAAAGGCTTTGCTAATGTGAAAAATTATTACCTAATTTATATACTTCATGCATCTATGTCCCTGTTCATTGAGTTTTCTTAAGGTGAATTACATATCTTTTTCTGGAGAAGTCATACACTGGTATTCATCTTAAAAATTGATTCTCCAGAAGAAATTGCCTGTCAGCTCTATGCACAAACTGTCCTTCTTGCCTGTGTGTGGATTAGAAAAGGAGGTGTAAGTGTGTTCTGTCTGCCTTTCTCGTCTGGTTTTGGTCAGTACTTCCTTCCTGGTAGGTGGCCCGGATGTATGACCTGCTTTCCTTCTCCCTGTGTTCTCTCTGACTCACATGATGTCTCTTTCTCTCTCAGCGAAGTCTGCTTTCATCCAAGTGTGTGAGGAACACAGACCCCTGACACAGATCTTAAACCCGCAAGGCTTCTAGAACAGGCTTTCTCAAACCCTGGGCACTCACCGCATATACATTAATAAAACAGGCCTACAAATCAAACATTTACAGAGAAATTCATTTAAAAATAATACTTTGGCATTCAAATAATTTAAACACTTTCTAAAAGATCAAAGCAAATCTATCCCTACTGTTATGGTTGGTGGGCTTGTTATGAGAAGAATTAAATCTTGGCTGAGTATTTACTACTATGGGTCATAGAGCATCTTCAGTATTTTTCAGAGTTTAAATTTCGTAATAGACATAAATATATATCTATAGTTCAAAACAGCAGAAGTATGTCCAGAACTATTTTAGAATTTATTGGAGATTGTACTAATCTCATCCCAAAATTAATTTATTAATTTTTTAAAATGAAACTCAGGCAATAGTTCTTAGAAATCAAACATTCTACCATAGCACAATCCAAATATATACTAATTTGACACCTACATGCTAAGGGTAGATGGTAAAAAAATACAAAAAAAAAACCAAGTCTTTGTTTTCAGTAATTAAACCATTATGTAGCTATAAAAGCAGAAAACCTTGAATGTGAAGAACTTCTCATAGCAGAGAAGTTCCGACTCTGAGGCCATGTGTTTCAGGCAGCTTTCCTCATTGGAGCTGTGGCATGGCATACACAGTACAAAGTCCACACAGTGGGTTCAGAACCTAGGCCTCCATGACTCACACTACAGAGTATGGACAAGCGCTGTCAGAAACATCTCCAGTTCAACTAGCATTTAATTTTAAATCAATATTTAGCCCTTGCATGCTCAGAAATCACCTGCTTCCTTGTGTGTGTGTGTGTGGGGGGGTTGTCACAGGCCACAATTGAGGAAGCTGGGTTGCTACAATCTCCATGCCTGTGAAGTATGTCCTAATATTACCCTGCTGTGATTATTTTCTTGAGAGCATTGAGATCACCATTATGAAGGTTTACTTCTGATATTTCTGGAGGTGGAACAATACTGATTAGCACTGCGGGGACAGTGCTGTCTCTTACATCCCCAGCTAACTCTTGTGTTCAGTAACTATCCATTGAGAACCTGCAGCAATAACCAGAGCTGCCATTTAGAGGCTCCTTATGTCAGTCATGGTGCTAGGCATAAGATTACATCTAAGGCTTACAACAAGTCTATACAGTGTAAGTCCCTTTATCTTATTTTCATAGTTGAGGAATCCAGTTGTAAGGAAGGAAGGGGGAGAGAGAGAGAGAGAGAGAGAGAGAGGGGGGAAGCAGGACTTGAACGAGTACATCATAAGTAGAGACAGCTGGGCATGGTGGTACATACCTATAATCCCAGCTCTTGGAAGAGTTAGCACATTGTGCTTGATGCCATCCCTGTCTTAAATCCTCTGAAGAAGATTGTCACCAGCACAGTATGCATAGCAGTTCTCAGTATTAAACAAAAATAACAGCCTACCTGTAGCACAAATTCTAGTTGTATTAAAAGAAACTCAGAGCCAAATATTAGAGTAAGGCTGAAATATCAAAGAGAGAAACGCAACAGTCAAATCTCACCCAGCTCTCTTCCAGCCTCCTCAGCCTCACTCTTGGTGCTTCCAATCCCTGCTGCCTTCCTAGCTGCCTTAAATACTTTCTTCTCTCAGCTGTATCCCATCCAGGTTAGGATTAAAGGTGTGAGCTACTCTATTTGGTAGCCAGCCTTGAACTTACAGAAACACAGAAAGATCTCTGTCTCTGGAGTTATGGGATTAAAGGCATGGGTCACCACTCCTGTCTTTCCCCTGCTGGGACTAAAGGTGTGTGCCATTGGAGCCCAGCTGTTTGGCCTTGTCCTCACAGAGATTCTCTGGGAAAATCTGCTGGGGGAAAATGTGAGTTAGCACTGTTCTTGTTATCCCTAGGACTCCCAGAGATCCAGAATGACCTCTGCCTAGTTTTTGACTGTGGGTTGATCTCTGGATATTCCAGGTTTATTAAATATGTAACATATCACCACACGTACCTAACTTTGAAATCACCTATTTAGAAAAGTGATTTCAGACAAGCAAACTTGATGATCATTACACTTCTAAGCACATTTTCAAGGGAAACAACAAGGGCTTCGAGAGTTGTTCAGGATTTTGGTAGTTTTTGTTGTTTTTTTCTTGTGATTGTGATGATTTTCAATATTGAACATCAAGGGGGATGCTCAAAATGTTTACCACAAGTATCTTCGTTCAGACTTAAATCAGTATCGCTTACATAGTACAAATGAAATATTGATGCATTCGAAAATGCCTATGTTCAATAAAGATTTTAAATAAAGCTACCTATAAGTTGTGGTTCTTAGGTTAATCATTTATTTATCTAAAGGATGAAGGAAGCTGTCTACTTCTGTGATATGAACTGCAATCAGCTTAAAAATAATTGACAAATTAATCCCTTCACAGCACAGCAATTGTAAAGGTGTTAGTTTTAATTAGGCTTGTCTGATTGCCTTGTCTAATCAAGAATCAAGGTGGATTCTTTGATGGTTAAGGTCTGTTGGGGCCATCTCTGACCTGCCAGCCATGTATGTTTTAATTATTGATTCCTCACATTTCAGCCCTTCTCACAAAGGGACTTGAGGTTTGCAATGTCTTAACATTTAAAGAGAAGAAAAATAAACATTTTTCCTTGCACTTCTATCTAGAATCCTATGTATCCCCCGACACACACACACACACACACACACACACACACACACTGTAAAGTGTTCATCCTAAAAGGCTTTCCTGTGGATGAGGAAGTCAAAGGTGCATGAGAATGCTGGCTTCCTCTTTCCTTCCTCCCGTGCTCTGTGTTTTTAATAGGCATTGTTGAGGTCTTGGCAGTTCACTGCCATTTAGTCAGTCATTTATGTTTAGCAGGTACATTTGATTTATGACATCATGCTTAATTAAAAATCCATAAGAGCAGATGTAGTGCTGGGAAATCAGAGAAGTCAAACTAAAGGAAAAACGTATGTGTTCAGCCAACCCTTCTTCACATTGCTAAACAGAAAGGAAAGGGAGAAGCAGGGTTCCTTGTTGCACTGCACACCACCACAGTACCCTAGTGAGCACTGGTGGCACGGCGTTGGTGGTCCCTGTGTATGACGATAGTTCTTCTTTGCTCACAGGTCAACGAAGTGACAGTCGAGCAGCTGGTGCAGCAGTACCCCCACATCACCTTCAGCACTGTTCTGCAGGACTGCAAGAGGACCTTGGAGAGAGCCTACCAGATGGGCTGGACCCCCAATATGTCTGCTGCCTCCTCCTAACATTCTTGTCCATGCCTGGGCCTGCTCAGGGCCTTGAGCAGAGCAGGGCAGTGCGGGCAGGGGCTAGGATAGGGAATCTATTGGAAAGGTTTTAACCACCACCCGTCTGTACCCATGTTATGTTTTGTGTCTTGTTTGCATACTACATAGCATAAGTGCACTTGTTATAGCCCCAGGTGAGCTGGCTTTTTTTCCTAAAAATGGAAGATTATGAAAACCACGAAACCTTTTTTTTTTTTTAATTCAGAAGTTTATTTCTCTAAAAAAGACTTTGTGAAATCTCAAGTCAGAAAACTGGGTGTATTATTTTGAGCTTCTCAGTTCTGCCACATCTTGGAGATGCTTGGCAAAAGGCTTTTGTGTGTGTGTGTGATGGAATCCACTGTTCACTTCTGGTAAGGCCGGAACAGAAGTGATGTTGCTCTAACTAGAAGCCTGGAGACTGTTCAAAATCTGGAGCACACCCCTTCACATCTACTCTCCTGTATCATCACGCTTGTGCACACATGCTAAGTGAATTTCTTGATCAGTTATTTCCTGACAGAGGGACCTTCCTGGAGGCCATGGAGAGAGCATGCCATTCCGGATGGTAGTGCCCGCCTCACTGTGCCCACAGGTGAGCGACTCACTGCGGGTAACTTAAAAACTAGAGAGAACAAAGCCTTTTGTAAATTTGTATATGGAGGCAACAATCTGAAATTCCCCTGGCCAGCTCACAAAAGTTAATTATTCATTATTCTGTAAATGCATTCTGTTGAGTAATAAATATTTTAGTTGGTTTTACATTAACACTGTGCTAGCTTTTACTTTGTGGGTAGTTACTGGTCAGGGTATATTTTAGTGACATTTGGGGCTAATTGTAGCATTATACACATTGAAGCCACAAATGTAATTAATGGTGTGCAGTTATCTTAAAAATTTCACAGATCATTTCATTATTTTAGTAATTTTGGTAATTATGAAAATAATACTCTGAGGTGGAGTAGTTACATTGATAGAAGATTAATGAGTGAAAAGTAGACAATCTTCCTGTTGAATATTTTCTTTTGCTTTGGGATTTAGAACAGGTTTTTTGGATATATGCATGTTATAATTTTGAATAGTTCTCACACTACTGCAGAGACCCACTGTTAGCTAATGTATGAGTTAAGGAGAGATTTAGAAAGTCTGTTCATTAAGATTCTATTTACACTTGCCAGAAATAAGTATTTTAATTTAATTAAATATTACCAGCATTTAGTTATCTCAGTACCTATCAGAAAATGAGTATATGTTTTGATTTCACACATCTTTACAGTTAATTCATTGTAGGAACTCAGGTTCCAATAGGCTCTCCTGTGTCTAGATCTGTAATCAGGCCACAGGGAGCCTATTTAAGCTAAAGAGTGATTATCTTTTGTAGTAGGAGAAGCAAAGCCTTGACTTTTGAACTTGCTATTTATTCCCCTTTATGTGGTCTTTGGTCTTTAACAATTATAATGAGGTTTGACTTTATTTCCTATAAATTCCAGTGCTGCTGACGTGATACGAGCAGAAAGCAGCCTTACATCTGAATGCCTTTCACATGTGTATAATGACGACTATTCTGTAGAACGGTGTTTGTTTCCCTCAAGTACGTCAACATGCTTTGGATGGGGCATTTTTGTTTGTTTGTTTTAATTCCAGTCAGTTAAATATACTGAGCAAGTACCAGAAAAATTGTTTTTCACAACCAAACAGGTTGCTAGTTTAATTTGAAGGGGATAAAATTTGTTTAAGAAAAAGCTGTTTACCATTAGAAAACTACATTTCTTCTTATACATTGAACTGTATCATTTTATATCCATTTCTTCAATATTAAAAAATGTTATGTCATAATATTTTAACTGGTTTTTAACCCAAAACTAATTTATAAGACTGTATGTATAGTAAGAGTGGCCTGAATGAATAAGCAAAAATTTAATTTTTATATATGTCATACTATATTTTAAAGAGTTATGAAAAGGCAAAAGAAGGGCAAGTCATCTTTGATATAGATGGTACAACTTCAGCTCAAAGCCGTAATAATCTGCGAAGTGTTATAGCTGAGCTGTCAGTGGTTTCGGAGTGTCTAATTGATTTTGTAAATGTTCCATTCTTTAAACCTGAAGTCCAGCACTATAACATGCTTTAGCTTGGGGGGTGGGGGGTGCACTTATTCTTGAAGATGCTAACTAATACAGAAAGCCTGACGCAAAAGAACTCGGAAAACTGCTTTGGTTCATTTATAGAAATCTGTAGAAATATCATATCCAGCCTCAAAGTATTAATCTCATAAAAAAAGGGAAAAAAAGGGCAAGAAAAGCATCACCTCGAGTGATCCTGTGGAGGTTGGTTGCTGAATGCGCTCTCATTAGATGCTTGGAAATGAGGCTTAAAATACTTTTTCTGGGCAATATAGTTCCTTTTTTTGCTTAGACTGTCATAAATACATGTGAACACATTTAATGCAGGGCTTTTTATCCCCTCCAAATGTCAACAGTATTTTCAGAATAAAGCCTATGAAATATATTGCTGTAGTGGAAAAGTCTGCTCCTTTGTATTTAATGTCCTTTTGAGTGAATAAAGAAAATTCACCCAGTTTGTAGTTTCTATATTTCTGTGAATCTTTTGACCTTGCAATGGGTTGCAATAAAAGAGAAACAAAACTCCATGGTTTTTGTTTTATTTTAGACACTAAATGAGCTCCCTGTGGTTGGTTGGGTGCCATGCACATAGTCATCTGTGTCCTTGTGTATTTCACTACAGACTTGCTTGCATAGCTTTGCCTAATCCAGAGTGATAAATACGATTCAGTAACAAGACTAAAACCTCATAAATGCTAGCGAGTGAACTGTTTAAAGTCCCATTTTGTGTGGTTACTCATTCACTTAGTCATCAAGTAAATAAAAATAATACTTAGTGAGTAGCAGCCATGTGCTAGGTACAAGGGATTTAAAGGCAAATGCAGTTTATTCTCAGCTTCAAGTTGTTCATATGAATAAGGCAGCAGCCTAGAAAAAGAAGCAGTGAAGTAGAATAAGGCTTAGATGATAATGGGTAGAATTATGAAAGAGTGTTGAAGTTCAGGCATAGATGAATTGGTGTTGAGATGTCCAAGTGACTGTTAAGTCTGTGCTTGAAAACAGGGAGCGAGATGCTGTAGGGACTATCATGAGGACATGAGTCTGTCTAAAGTCACCGTTTATTAATGAGATAGAAAAAGAAGGGCTATACATGACGATTGTGTTTTTGGACACTTCAAACTATGGCAAAGAGCCATCGAAGGAAATCAAAAAAAAAAAAAAAAAATGAGAGGAGAAAGAAAAGTCAGAAGCTCATGCTAGAATCTCAAACTGATAGTTGCCAATCCTCGTGATGCCATACAGTGAGATTAGTTTGATAGATGACCATTGGAGGCTGGCAGAATCGCTCAGCAGGTAAAGACACTTGCCTCCAAGCCAGGTGGAAAGAACTGGCATCTCTTCTTCTCTGACCTCCACACATGCCTTGTTGCTCATGAACCCAAATACACACACATACTCACACACATATATACACACACTCACACATGCACACACACATATATACACATACACACACATATACATACACATACACACTCACACACAACTCACACACATGCACACACTCACACATGCACACACACACTCATATATACACATACTCACACACACACATATATACACACACATGCACACACACACATATATACACACATACATACGCATACACACAACTCACACACATGCACACACTCACACACATATTCACACACACACCAACAAATAAATAATATGAATTGACTGATAAAACATTGGGAGTTTGAATAAGTACAATTTTAGTAGTTTGCTAAGGACAAATCCTTACTGGAGTGAGTGATATCTACGAGCCAATTCTAACTTAAATATCAAAACCACGCAGTTAAAAAAAAAAAAAAAAACCAACCAGATTAACCACTTAAGCAATAGAAGTTATTCTTTATTGTTTGGAGATCAGGAAGCCATACAAACAAGTGTGGCGACTGTAAAAACTCAGTGTTTGCTTCCAAGAAGGTACCTCAGTCACCACGACATCAGCTGACAGAAAGTGGGGTCTGAGGAAGAAGGGCTTTCCCGTCTACCTGAGGAGCACTGATGTCATTACTGTCTGTCACATCCTAGTCATCAGTCAATATTCTTGCCTTTGGGGCCAACTTCCAACATTATCTCAGGAAGAGACATTCAAATTGCCCCCCAAGAAAATTGAGTGTTTTCTTAATGGAGACAATTAAAATGTTCAAGAAAATTCATTTTTATTTCCATTACAAAATCTTACACAACTAATATAAATAGGTTGCATCCTCAAGCAAAACCCTAGAAAAACCATGAGTCTCCAGTGAAACTTAAGGAACATTTTCTTTGGACCCCAGAGGACTCTTTGCAGGTTTTACTACTTCTCTTTAGCATATAAAGAAGAGCATTGACAGCATAAAATGATTCTTCTAGGATGGGAGAAACAACTTCTGAGTTAGGCATACCTATATCTACTAAGACAAATGCTCAAGGAATGCATACATTAATAAAATGATCAGTTGGCTATAGTATTAAAATAGAGTGTTCACTCGTATCTTTGCAGATCAATAGTGAAGTAGAAAAGTGTGACTTTTTAACTTCTTAAGGACTGGAGAAATGGCTCCAGCGTTAAGAGCACGTTCTGCAGTAGCACAGGACCCGGTTCCATTCCCAGCACCCACATGGGAGCTAACAAAACTATTTTTTATAATAGCAAACAAAACATAGAGTAACATCCTCAATGCTGGGAAGGAAACCCAGGTCCTCACAAATGCTGGGAAAGTATGAATCTCAGTTTCATCCCAGCCCTTAGCAATGTAACTCATGACTCTGTAGATGAATTATAAAGCCATAATAATAGACCTTTAAGAAGTGTGAGGTGTGTGTGCATGTGTATGTGTACACACACAGAACGTTCATGAACAGAAATTCTAGTATCTTAAGTATGTTAGAAGTCAATTCTTGGAATGCCTTTTCATTTCTTTACATCTCGAAAACAGGTGCTCACTGCTTATGTTCTATATTATTTTTATAAGGCTATGCCTCATAACATGACATAATTTCCAATATAAAATATTTATGCTTGCAAAACATGGGGTCCTGTCATATAGCACAACCACATGTCCAATCAACCACGCTATTTGTGGCATTTGGGTTGTCAGAACGTGCATAGAAAAGTGTGGATGACTGGGCTGCTAGCACCCCTGTGCGGAGTCAGTCCCCGAAGCCAGCTTGTGTCTTCAGCAACATCCCTGAAACTTTTACACTGACATGTCAGTCTGCACATATAATAAAATTCCACACCACTCCTAGCTCTTAGCATAATAATTTCCCCGTAATTGATCTGCTAATATCATGTCATTGCAACTAAAATCCTTGTGAAGTTTTTTTTTTAATAAAACTTAAGCTTGTTCCTAAACTCACATGAAAAAAACAAAAGATTAAGAACAATCAATATTTAAGGAATAAATGGTGGAATTTGCTTTACACATTTTAAGACGTTATGACAACTATGCTAAGATGAGGTGGCCCAGAGAGTGAAGAGGCTAGCTGCCAGGCTTGACCAGCCATTTAATCCCCAAGGTACACACGGAGAGAAGATGACTGGCCAAGTTGTCCTCTTGCCGCGCACATGCATTGTCACTTAGGTACACACACATGCACTGTCACTTAGGTACACACACACATGCACTGTCACTTAGGTGCACACACACATGCACTGTCACTTAGGTACACACACACATGCACTGTCACTTAGGTACACACACACATGCACTGTCACTTAGGTGCACACACACATGCACTGTCACTTAGGTACACACACACATGCACTGTCACTTAGGTGCACACACATGCACTGTCACTTAGGTACACACACACATGCACTGTCACTTAGGTACACACACATGCACTGTCACTTAGGTGCACACACACATGCACTGTCACTTAGGTACACACACATGCACTGTTACTTTGGGACACACACACAGCACACACAAAGACACAACACACACTTTTGTTAAAGGAAAATGTTTTTAAATTATCCTAATTAGTCATAGTTAACTATAACAGTGTGGTAAAGGCTTCAGGATAAGTGGAGCGAATTAGTCAATTTTGAAAATGTCTAATTACAGAAGTGGCAGTTTAAGTGAGCAGAGAAAAACAAATTGGGGCTGGCCGTGGGCTGCAATTATGACTTAGAGGCTAAGAGCACTTGTGCTCTTGAAGAGGGCCTGGGTTCGGTTCCCAGCACCCACAAAACAGCTTGTAACTGTCTATAATTCTGGTCCTAGAAACAATGACACTTTCTGGTCCCTGCATGCACCACACACACACACACACACACACACACACACACACACACACACACACACACGAGGCAAATACATACATGCAGGCAAAATACTCACATACATAAAATAAAAATAAGTAAACATTTGTAAAATATCAGAGGAATTAAACTGGTTTATTACAGACTGTAGAGTTTATTACCGATTGTAGGGAGAAGTTTCTGTGTCCTGCCCCATATCTTCTCTCCAGGAACTGACTCAAAGGCTTAATATTACTTATATATGCTCAGCTGGTAGCACAATCTTATTACTAACTAGTTCCTACCCTTAAATTAATCCATAATTCTTATCTATGTTTAGCCACACAGCTTGCTACATTTTCTCCGTACAGCATTCTCATCTTGCATCTTCTGCATCAGGCTGGCAACTCGTGACTCTGCCTTTGCTCTTCCCCTTTAAATCCTTCCTCGGAAGTCAAAAAACTCAAAGACCATGCAATAACATGTAACAGATGAAGTAAAAATTAACAAAATGCTAAAATCACATTTCAAGGAATATAGCATAAAATCTTCACGATATTGTGGACTTAATTTTAATGATCTCAGAAAAAAAAAGGCACTGCTTATAAAGTCAAGGATTGAGCATCTTTATATTAAAAATGAGTAAATCTTGCTCTTCAAAAGGCTAAGATCAGAAGCTAACATGAGATATCTATACCACAAATTTGTCAATGAATGAATAGTATCCTGAGTATGTAAAGATCTTTGGCATTCAGTTTAATATGGACAAAAGATGTGAAGCGACATTTGGCAAAAAGGAAAATATAGGTGGAGGGCAATAAAAGGAGAAGATTGGACTGAACAGATGCTGAAGTAAGGTACTTTCCACAATAGTTGCTTTTGTGCCATAGGACAGTGTTCTTGTAATATGTATGTCTAACATTGCATGTCTACTACACCACTGACTATGCATATAGTACTGATATTTAACAACATCATTTTCTTCAAATATTAACATTTTAAATGGTAGAAGGGTTTGTGTATGTTTGAACAGTCTAACTGAATAGCAAGAATTTCTAAATCTGTTAGCAAAGTTCCCACTCACACAGTATAGACATCAGTTGTGTAAGAAACAGTCTTTACATAGTCTCATGTCTAAGCAGGTTACAGAGGTAGGAGAGTCCTGTGGTCCTCCTGTGCTCTTGGCACAAGACTTCCTGTCTGTCCAGACATTACTGAAGCCTCAAGTGGACACCTGTCTGTGAGGTGCTGAAAAGAATTCATGTGACATAGGTATTGCATCATTACCACAAGAATCAAAGTGTCACCACACTGATGTTTTTTCTTTATTTTGAATTGAGTGATAAACATGTATCAAATCAACCCTTGAAATGGAGAGTCAGTTGGACTACCCCCTTCCATCATATGAATAAACCACAATTTAGCCACGTGACCATCAGTGAATAGAAGGTTCTTCTTAGTGGGCATTTTGCTAAGGATTCTGCTTTCCTGAGATGTTTAGTAGACATCCTGAAGCTACATGGGGCTCTTCAGTCACTAAAATGCAACCATCTGAAGGAACGTTTTCCAAAACTAAAACCATATCTAAGAACTAACCCTTCAGCAAGCATGCAGTCCTGTGAACTTTCTTGCTTAGTAATTGTGAGGATGCCAGTGGCCTGTGAAGAGAGAGAAACTTCCAGAAGAACTGGCAGTGTTAGATTCAGCTGTTTATTCACAACAGGATGGAAGAGACAGTCATGCATTTCTAAAACTTTCCCCACAGTTTGGCGTCACTTGAAAGATCTGGAGATGAGAGGCATTGATGGAAAGTAGCCTGGGGACACTCAAGCGGGCTGATGGTTCTGAGTAACTTTTCTCTAGCCCAAGATCTTCCCATCCTGTGCCTCAGGGTGTGTGTGAAACACACATGCACACTCACATACCCAAATGCGCCATTCAGTCATAAAAGATGCCTACAGAATGCAGTCTATTCAACTTTCTGTGATTAACATAAAAGAAAATGAAAAGTAGTCACTAAATAAAGGCTTTTTAAACAGAAAATCTCATAAATAGATGCTGCCCCCAGTGAATCAGTAGCTACAGACAATTTTTTTTTAAAAAAAAAAAAAAAAGAATAAAAAGGAAGTTATACCAAATGAATGGTATAAATAAAAGAAAACCCAGAAATCTTGATTTTGTTGAAGAAATGTCTTTGTTGTATTTTGAAGCAGCGTCTTGCAACTGAGTCACTCACTAATGGGTGGGGATAAAACATCTTGCTAATTATATTCAAATGAAGCTTTTATTAAAGTGTTTCATCTGTTCTAAATCAAAAATTAGACTACAGTACAAGATTCATGGATGTAGAGAGAAAATGCTGAGAGGTACACTGGAAGATAGCAAATAATAGCACTTAATGTAGAAATTAGGCCACCCGCACCTTCCTTTCTAACTAATGCAGGTGACTGGATATGGTCTAAAGCAAACAGTGAACCAGGAATAAAGCTTGTCCTGGAATAGGTCTGTATTAATGACTATGCAATCCACTTCCGTTTCCTTTCTCCATGGTTACTGTTGACTGTTACCAGCCCTGCTTCTCAGAGGCTGGAGCTGAGGACACATTTACAGAGTCTCAGACACACTTGGGCAGGTGAGAGGTAGCAGTGTCAGGCAGACATAAATGAATTATGTGAAGCAACAATGTTTTTGAAACATTTTGCCTTCAAAAATATCACAGAGAAAGGCGTGTGCGAGTGTGTGCTGTGTGTGAGTGTGTGTGTGTGTATGTGTGTGTGTGTGTTGGGGGGAATTGGTGGTATACGGTTCGAAGCAAACACCATGTAAAGCACTGCGCACATCCACAGAAAGGTATTGTCAACAGCCTAAAGCCTCGTTCTAAATGTGGTCTCCCTCCTAGCTCCATGAAAATAAATTCCTCTTATGTCCTTAGCAAAGGAGTTCAGTTCTGCCTGCTCTGGAACTTTCCATGAAAGAATTCTACTATGGACTTTAGTTGGTGATTGTCTTCCTTTGTTTTAAAATCTTTAATAGGAGCGGTCCACTTTGTTGTGTGCCGTGCTTTTAATTCAGGCTTACTGCTGTGTAATTGTCTCAGTTTGTTCAAGCTACTGTAAACAAACAAACAGATAAACAAGAATACCTTACCAACAATGGACAAATATTTCTAACAGTTCTGGACGCTGGAAAGTCAAAGATCCACACACTGAAGGCTTTCTAGACCATAGACAATGTTCTCCTGCTGTGTCTTCATGAGAGAGCAATCAAGCTCTCTGGTACCTTCTCATAAGGATACTAACTAATCCTGATCCCAAGGTCCCTGCACACTTTCTAAAAATGTCACCTTGGCAGTAAGGATTTTAATATATTAAATATACATGCCAAAGTGGCTGACAAAAATCCTCATGTCACTGCTTATCCACTGTAAAGCCTCTTTAGGGATCTAATATGGGATAATTACAGACCCTACTGCCAACAATACTCTTGCTTATATGTCTTCATGAACCCAAGCATATCTATCTCTAGGTCACATAGATAAGAGAAGAATTGCTAGTATTTGCACATTCTTCATTTTATTTGGGTGTCATAGAATCTTCTAAAGGAGTTGAGCCAATTCAATTTTCATCAAAAGGTTATGAACGTTCCCGGTGGCCTCCCATGACATCTCTTTGCTCTATAGTGACATTTTATCATGGCCTGAATCTGTGTTCTTCTTTAAAATATTTAAAAAGCTTGATAGCATTTTATATTTTTATTTACCACATAGGAAATGATGTTTGTGAAAACACTTTTAAATCCATGTTTCTCTTTACATTTCAGAGGAAGGAAGGACACTCAGGGAGGGTAAACACCACAGCTTCACCACAGAGGAAACTGTGAAGTAAGAACTACATGGAGAGACAAGGAGGTTAGAGACCTCCAAGAAATGGACAGATCAAGAAGCCAATGCCTTCACTACTCTAGCCTTCCTATGGTTTTATTTGGCCTCTGGAGGAAGGGTGTCTCTGTCCTGCTCTCCAATGAGAAGTTACGGGATCTGAGTAAAGCCTCCATCAAGCATGTACGGTTGTTGAAATGGCACAGTTTAACTAAACTACACTCAATCCAGTTGAGTAAGAATGGCAAAGACAGAGCTGTCATTCTTCAGCTGTGGAAACAAAGATGAATTCTTTGGAAATTCACATGAAAGGTGTGAGGGACCAAAAGAATCATCTGCCAGTTTAGTCAGAGAGCACAGAAGATGTAAAATGTGGGAAAACTAAAATAAAAATCCTAGAAGGATTTTTATATTTAGATTGCTTCAAAATGCATTTGATTTCTAACTCTGTTTTAAGGAAATCTGGATTAGAGATCATAGACAATATATTGTGAGGATAATATGTTAGAATGGCACTGTGTAATAAAAATCAAAGAAAAATGCCTGGACCACACATCAAAAGAACAGTGGCATATGTGTGTATAAATACACACACACACACACACACACACACACACACACACACACACACACAAAGAGAGAGAGAGAGAGAGTTGTATTAAAAAATAAAATATTGAAAGCATTTATCTGTATATACGTCCTTTCAATGTTTCAATCAACTTTTCAAATTAAATAATCAGCTAGCTATTGTGGCCATGCTGAAGAGATTATCCTGAAGCCACTCAGACCAAGCAGATGCCCAGCTCATGGGACTCACTATCTGGGAATCTGCCTACAAAATAACCCTCTTTTAAACTAGAGGTAGAAGCATCCTACAGAAAAATATACACCCAACTGTCTGGATTTTAAAGAATGTTTGCTGGAACACATGTATATCCTAGAAGAACTATGTCATATGTAAAAGTTCATAGTGTGTGCGTGTGTGTGTGTGTGTGTGTGTGTGTGTGTGTGTGTCTGTGTGTCTGTGTCTGTGTGCCACCCCAGAAAGACAAGGACTGTTTTAAATGCTATCACATATTTATCCTGCCTGTTATCTCTCACTTCATGAATGAAATCACACAGTATGTATTAGCGATGTAATTTTTCCCCAGCTGACTTTTTGAGATGCATCTGTTGAATTGGCTACTTTTATGTCAGCTTGATGCAACTTATAGTCTTCTGAAAGGAGGGGACCTCACCTTGAAAATTGCCTCCATGGGATTAGGCTTAGGCAAACCTATAAGACATTTTCATAACTAGCGATTAATGTAAGAAGGCTTAGTTTATTGTGGGTGGGTCCATTCCTGGGTTGGTGGTCCTGGGTTCTATAAGAAAGCAGACTGAGCAAGCCATAGGGAGCAAAGTCAGTAAGCAGCTCCCTCCCACAGTCTCTGCATCAGCTCCTGCCTTCAGATTCCTGCCCTTTTTGACTTCCTGTACTGCCTTCCTTTGGTGATGGACTACAGTTTTGGAGTGTAACCCAAATATACCCTTTCCTCTTCAACCTGCTTTTGGTCATGGTGTTTCATGGCAGCAATAGTGACCTAAGACAATTGTGTTACCAATTATTGCTGAGTAGCATGCTATTGTTTGACTATACCACTACTCGTTTCCTTCTATTAATAGACATCTGGGTTATTACCCAGTTTGACTCATAAATATGCTGATTTACAAACAAGTGAACATACACACAGCATTAAAACTTGAAAAAGCAAAAAGAAATTGTTTATTTGAAACCAGATAAAAATTTTTACACAACCTTTTTGGCAGGTTATTTGTTTTTCATTTTCTTGAAAACACACATGAAGGTAAAATTCCAGAGTGATGGCTCTGGTATATATGAACCTGGAGGCTTCCAAGCTCTCTCTCTAAATCGGTGCTGCCTTTTTATGTCCTAGCACCAAAGAGCGAGAGCTCAAATTACCCCAGTCTTCACTCACATTTGATATCAGTCCTTTAAACCTCACTATTTCCAAAGGTATGTGTGGTAGTATATTGTACTTTTAATTTCTTTTCCTGGATGACTAATGATGTCAAGGATATTTTCTTATACAAACAGTGCTTGCCTAGTCTCCTTTTGTGATGCTTGTCTTTGGGCTACACTAAAGTGCAGTTGGTCTTAGCATATGTTTTCTCATTTAACTGTGTTAACATTTTATAATAAATAACTGACAGCATGTGTGACATTTTTTATCATATACTCATTTTTCGTCTGTCTCAGAGCAATTACAATGCTGTATGGCTTTGAATGCCATACTTTTCTAGTAAAACTACATCAGCAGGATGTTTTCCAATTTTGTTCTCTTTTGATATTTACCAACTTGTAAAACAAGCTTAATAAGGCCTTTCTGAGATCCATCCCAATGACTGCATTAATCTGTCGGTAATTGGTACCTTGGTCTTTTTGAGTCTTTTGTAGGCTTGTCTGTTTATCAAAGTCTCCACACTCTGCACTGTCCCCCTGCCCATACACTGTTTCTATTGAATTATCCTTATATGGTTTATGCTTTTTGATGCTGCTGTGGCAGGAATTGAAGACCATTCTCTTTTAGCCTGATTGCTCTAGCACATGAAGTCTGCTTGTACACATTGTTATTTAATCCACTGACTTTAATAAGTTCACCATTTTTTCAGATTCCTATGATTTTTTTAAAACAAAGAAGTTATGTCACATGCAAATACAAACAGTATTTCTCTCCAACATTTGTGTTTTGTGTTCCTATTATGTATTACTGCACTGGCTATGATGGTGGATGCAATATTGAGTATCTGTAATGGCTGCAGGCCTTATGTAAGAATCCCTCAGCTTTTCGTAAATTAGCATCGTCTTGGAGGTAGTATTTGTACATGCTCTTCACAAAGTTGAAACATTTACATGCCCTCTACTTACTTTTTACCATTATAAGTGAGTAATAAATTGGGTCAATAATTTTCATTCCTTTTCAACCATATTTAACATTTCTGCTTTCCTTCATTGTCATATTTATATATATTTCTTCTAATATTTTTCTTTATCCTAAAAAACTTCCTGGTGTTGATTCTGGAAGATAAATTAGTATTATAATAGAAATTCTGTCATGTTTTTGTTATAGTATGGACTCATAATCTTCTATTTCTTAAAATAATTGATGTAAGATTAGAATAGTTTTTAAGCATTTGAAGAAATTCTGCAGTCACATGACCTAGGCTTTCTGTTTAGAAAAAGTCCTGGGTTTTGCGGCCAGATCAGTGTTTCTGGGCTTTTGAGTTGCAGAAGTTATTGGCATGAATGTTTTCCTGTCCCTTGTTATCTTTCTAATGTTGGAAGGGTCTGGGACGTTGCTTCTACCCTGGTCTGGGACTGATCATTTGTGTTTTCTCTCTAACAAAGCAGAAAAGACAAGCCTCCACAAACTCAAAGTTTGCAGCCAATAACTTCCTGAAGTCAAAACAATGTTCACAAAGAGAAACATAACAGGAATCTTAATGCCCAAAGTCATCTGCACAGCTTTAAACAAGGATGAGGTACTTGAAAAGGAGGAATATCTGACCCATATTCAGGAAACACCAGCCAATTGTAATAGATTCTTATGATTTAGATGTTGGTATTACAATGGTAAATCTAAGTTGGGGGAGGGTAGGGATGGTCATAATGAGAGAACAGATTGGGGATCTCAGCAGTGAAATGGAAACCAAGTAAAAAATAGAAATTCTAGAACTGAAAAGCACAATATCTGAAATAGAAAATTCATTGAATATGGGCTTGGGAGCAAATTCGATTTGGCAGGAAAAAGTGACAAAGGGTGTGAATTTATATCGATAGAAACCATCCAATCTGAAGAAGGGAGAGAAAGAGGCTGAGGGGAGGCGAAGAACGCTTCCACTCCCTGTGGTACCATGGCAAGTCATCTAATGCATGTGCAGCTAGAATCCAAAGATAAGAAAAGAACAGGAGAGAAAAACATGTGCGACAGATAGCACAGTCAATTCCCACAGCTTGAAGGATTTAAATTCCCAGCCCTCCCTTGCCAGTGTCAGCTGCACTGAAGAATTGTTTTAATCTGTTTTGTCTTCCAATTCTTGCTTTCACTGGGCTCATCTTTTTCCCCACACATGGAAAAAAATTAGCAAAAGATATGCAGAATGTACGTAGAGACTCTGAGGGTCCCCTTTACTTTCCAGGATTTTTCTCTCCATTTCCAGTATTCTGAGCAACCTTGAACACTATTCTTCTGACCTTCCATCCTATAAGGCAATAGCTTTCTGCTCAGTATCAAGATGCAGACTGGGAAAGGCTCTCTCACAAAAAGCCACACAGAGGCAGAACCTCCACAGCGCCGCCGCCCCTGCTGTTCTCTTTCCTCTCCATATCTGCTATCCGTCTCTCCTGTCTTCTCGGATGCTGATGCTGGATGCACACACTTGTACACACATGGAGTCAAGTGGTAAATATCAAAAATCTTCCTCAGTTGCTTTTCACTTTATTGTTGTAGTTTTTCTTTTAATTTGGTCAATATGAGGCTAGCAAGTATGCCCAGAGCCTGAGAAAAACAGGAGAAGGCACAGGATCCCCTGGAACTGGAATTTCAGATGGTGCTGAGCTACCCTGTAGGTGCTAGGAACCAAACCCAGGTGCTCTGCAAGAAAAGCAAGTGTCGTAACCACTGAGCAATTTCCCCAGCTCCCCCACCTTTTTTTTTTTTTTTTTTTTTTTTTTTTGAGACAGGATCTCTCACTCAACCTAGAACTCACCAATTCAGCTATGCTGGCTTGCTACTGAGCTCTAGGAATCTGCCTGTCTCCCTCCCACCAGCTCGGAGGTCATAGAGTGCTGGGGAGCTGAACTCAGGCAGTACTAAGCCAGGCCTGGCAACCACCATATTGATCAAGCCATCTCCCCAGTCTTCTGGTTCCTTCCTATTAGTAGTTGAAGCTTCTGTAATAACTCTCAACTTTTTTTTTTTAATCTCAGGGACCTCTCATCATATATAAAAAATTGATGGTTGTGTGCATTAGTCCAGTGTAAGTTTGTCTATCCCTGCCAAAACCATATTTCTGGGGTAATATTCCAAAAAGGCTAAATTTAAATATCCCAGAATTCTTCCAATACCTCCTAATACCCATATTTCCTTTCTTCCTAAATAACAGAAGCCCACTTTGATATGAAGCCACTTTGGACATCACCCACTTCCCTTTATGACATCTTAAGTTCTAGCTGGTGAGTAAAGAGAATAAGTCATTTGATGTGGTAATATCTTTCTATATGCTGTGAATATCATTCTTTAAATAAAGGAATTCTTTTGGCCTGTGGCAAGCACCATAGCGGTAGGCAGGGGAAATCGGAGCATAGGCATAAGAAGGAGGGTGGAGTCAAAGAGAGACTGATTCAGCCTAAAGAATCAGCATGTAAGAAATACAGGTGAGCCATGGGCCATGTGGCAGGACATATTAATGGAAATGGGTTGAATTAAGATGAAAAAGCTAGCTAGAAATTTTCCTGAGACACAGGCCAAACAGCATGAAATTAATATAAGTGTCTGAGTCATTTTGGAAGGCCTAAGTAGCGGTGGGTAGCAAGACGCTCTGGAACCACAGGTCTGTGGGTCCTGCCCGTCAGCCAGGTGGGGTCAGAAACCCAATACTATAGTCATTGGAAGTTTTGGTGATATCCTTTAAAGAGAATTACACAGCAGAAAGGAAAACCTCTACTCTCTTTCTTCCTATCCCCTATAACCCAGTATGGGCAGCATGATTAGAATTCCACATCCATCTCTAATCACCTGACATCATGTTTCTTTTAAATGAATCAGATAAATTGTCCCATTGTTGGTGGCTGCTGATGCTAATTCTGATATAAACAAAAAGGGCCTCACACAAGTCAATAATGTATCAGTAAATACAGTGTATTCCTCAAGCAGGACTCTCACCAGAGAGGAAAGTAGATGAGGTGAGGAGCCATTGGCCTGCAGACGGGGAGCCCTCAACTCCAGGCCCTTCTTTTCCAACTTATTTCTGGGGCTGCAATCTTCTCAGCTGTGCAGGGGCCAAGTAAGACAATCTTAATATCCTTTCTCTAGTCTAATAGTCCTCAGCATCTTGTACATAATAACGAGATTTTGCTAATTCTAAAGATCTATGGAGACTTGGTATAAAATTTGATTCATGCAATCATGAGTTAGTTAATAAGCAAACCTCCCCCCTTTGCCTTAATTCATAGAAACATTATAGAAAAGCTTGTGCCCCTCCCATATCTCACAGGTCTCAGTCTGTTCACAAAGAATAGAAATGAAAAGAATACATTTTTAGGGTACCACTTTGTTCTCAAATATTTACCTGATTTTTAAGAGGCTAGAACCAGCCTCAGATACAAGTAAAACACGTTTTTCCTCCAATGCTGAGTCTGAGACTGTGAATTGAGACAGGGAAATGATTTTTTCTAGATGACTATTTTTCAAACTAGAAATATGTTTTGCATCAATGATGTGTTAAGGTCAAGTCAAGGAAAGAGACAATATGTCCCATGTCACGGAGACCAGGATAATGAGAGTGTTCTCTGGGAGCTGGCTCAGAGGCTGTTCATTTCACCGGCAAAAGGTTAGACCAGACAGATTGTTTCTCATTTGATGTCTTAAATTAAACCGCTGACATGGCCTGCCTCAAAGGAAGAAGCATGTGTTTTTGCCAAACAGACCCTAAAGAAAAATTCCTATTTAAGAGAGTTAGTTTCTCTAGCTGCTGCTTTGAGGCTTTTTCTGTTTTCTAGTCTTGCTTAGGAATTCAAACAAGTTTGCAACTGCTGGGCAGCTCCTAAGGTGGTCATGAGGGGCGTCTGGTGGATCTGAGGCTTGACAGTTTGTTACAGTGCTGTGGGATAGAAGCAAGATAAATGTTTTCAGAGCCAGATTTAGAAACATTCACATACAAGATATACATGTGTTCAAACAGGAAACTGCTACAGATAGAAGAAATCTACCTATTCGAGATGGGTCTTAGTCATTCCCTGTGTTCTAGTCCTGGCTTGCCTTCCTCAGTGACTGTTTTGCCCACCTCCAGTCCTCAGAGAAGATCAAATGTTACATCAAGTGCTCAGCAGACCTCTCCAGCATGGCAGGTCCCAGCCCAGACACTGACCTGCATCTGAAACAGATCCCAAATGGTTAGAGTCCTGTCTCACAGATCTTAAAGAAACATAAAGATGATATGCTGCTGGACACAAGTTTAAGTTTGGGGCACACAGTAGTAAATATCTCAGGTCTGGGGGAAGAAGAATATGTAATAAATAAGTAGACAGCTGGGAGCAGTATTTCCAGTAGTGTTAAGGATTAGGGCAGCAAAACCGAATAATGGAAAGGGGTGATGGTCACTGTGGTAAATAGTGACCAAGGAAAACCAGCTAGAAAGTGAAAATTTAACAGCTAAAAAGAAAATAAGGCACAAATTAGTGAGTTATTGGTCAGAAAATGTAAATTCTAGCCCAGGTCTCTCATTCTCTGTATTTCACATTATGCAAACTACTGGAACTTACAGATTCTCTGCTAAGTAGGAATTTAAAAACTCATGACTAATTCATGGGTGATGGGTGGGAATTCCATGTGATGTGTGTATGCCCTTAACTCTGGAAGCCCTTACTACCAGGTCCTAAGCTCCTTGACCTTTGCTTCTGACTCACAAGGGGCCACCAGTGGTATGATTTAGACATGCAAAGGGAAGTATGAAGAGATGAGTTTTGCATCCCTAATTTATGGCTTCTCTGAGCATCAGACACAAAGTTGGCTTTAGTTCCCAGATCAGAGTCTTCCTACCCTACACAGATCTCCCCACCCCACCCCCACACTGACCAATCCAGACACACTTCCCCAGGCTTCTTTTGCACATTCTTCTGGTGACATGGACCCCTCGATCCACTGCCTCTCACATTGCTGCATCTTTTCCTCAGGCTATGGGTCTTCCTCAGGTTGACAGCCACAGTTACTTCACTTTGACCCTCTCCCAACTTATTAACTGTTGTCTGCTTTAAACGTGAGACTCATCTCCTCCTCATGTCTGTTTATTTTAGGCCATACAATGTACAGGGTATCACCTTTTTGGTATCTGAAGCTGAAATTTGAGACTTCTTTTACAATTGTTAGAGTGTTTGGGTCCTCTATCCTGACTACTAGGTGAGTAGGTAATGGTGTCCTACCCATGTGATGTATTCTGGAATGCTTGTACTGCATTTCAGGTCATGCCATTTATTCCTCAGTCACAACAAATTCTTTCTGGTTAATTTGATAATGTCTGTATTTGGTGTTTCTGTAATTTTATTTTGTGTTTCAGTTGAGTAAGTGTTGCTGAATATCTGTAGAATGTGTGATAATTTTTGTAAAAAAAAAAAAAAAAAAAAAAAACCTCAATAAAAAAAACATTACCATAGAAAAATATTTTATGTTGTGTAAAACACTTGGCTGAGGAAATGTTTTAATGTATTATATCAAAATTCCACAGAGTCTTAGCAGTTAGAATACAGAAAAGAAAAGAGCTCCATTTGGCCCTGAAGGAGGGACCCAACTAAGCATTGCCAAGCTCGCAGAAGGGCACTGGGGGAGCCTGGATCACAAGAATTGATTGACTTTCAGAAGATTCTCTTCAATAAAGCCCACACTGGTACAGCAGCTTCTGCATTATGCATTGCTCTTGGTTCCTTGGGAGACATATTGATGGGAGATACATCTAACCTGCTTTCCTGTGGCTCCTAGGCATCTAAATGCCTTGCTATGAGTGAGGCACTGTGCTGGATGACAGCAAAAACAGATGTGAACTCTGCCCTCAGTTGTGGTAGGGCCAAGAAGGCACGTTCACAAGTAGCCATGAAATACTGTCAAATATGGTGACGGATACCTTTTGACATTCATGATTTTTATATCATATTTTAAACCCAGCACCTAACAGCACTTCACAGCTTTGTCTGGTCTGATGAACTTTTAAAGCTGGAATGTGAGGGTCACAGAGGTCACAGTTCCCCTCTGTTGCTCATGTTGTCAATTGTACCACCAATGCCCTTCTCAGCCCTAGCCTCTCTCCTTCTCTCTGGCCAAACTCTTGGGCATCTCCTGTAGTAAATGGTCGATAAACATTTGCACAGGGAATGAGGTGGCCATGCTGTGTGCAGGATGAATCTTAGGCTGGTTCCCTCTCCATTTAAGACTCGCCTTACCTCCTGACATCAGTCACAGTGTCGAGTCCCACCATGGAAAGAAGTTGAAAGAGTTAGCATTCCATCCTCCAGCATGGGCAAAATTTTCTATATTCAACGACATTTCAAAGTCTTAAGCCTTCCTCTTAGATGCTACAAACTGGCCAAATCCAGACCACAGGCCACAGATATTGGATACTTCCTGTGAAAACATTTGGTTATGAAAGGTAAAGACATTTACCGCCAACCCCACTTGTAAATGTCTTTCTTTCTCTTTAGCTTTTTTCTCTCTTCCTTTCTTTCCTTTTTTTTCTAACCCTTCTCTTCTTTCGCCTGATTGTGACTGGAGACTCTGAGCTGTCAGTCTCAGTGAGCCAGTGATCCATGCTGTGACATTCTGTGGCTCCTGGACCAAGACTTCTCTCATTCAGTTCATACCAGTCCTACAGTAAGGAAATGAGCATTACAATAAATCCTGGGGAGAGGGGGAAGCAGACCAGGTTAACTCTGTTCTAAAAGGCTGATTGATGATCCCCTGACCTACACAAATATAACAGCCACCAAGGCAAGGCCGGGAGAAATATCACAGGGTTGCCCTAGGAGATTAGAGTCCTAATATGTTCCAACAGAGGCTTTAAGAAAAAAGTTCTAGGACTTAAAAACACTGGGTTTTGCTCATTTTTTTTTGCATAAAAATAACCTAATGTTGGAGTAAAAGAAATAGAAAGTATATCAATTTTTAATAAATACAAGCCACAAAATAAATTTAATAAATTATAAATGATAAAATTATTGAAAAATTAAATATTAAACATTCCCACATAAAAATGTAGAACATTTATTAATTAGGGGCTTTTTCAGAGTATTCCTTGCACTTTAACTGCTCTTAGCTTTTTTAAACCTGCAGTGTTGTAGACCTGGAGAGAGAGATGTTACTGAATTTCTGTGGTTAGTCACATAAGGGAGGATGCTGTTGGTCATCTCTAGGCAGAGTGTTTAGTATGGACCGGGCCCAATGTGGCCAGGGGAGAGGGGAGAACATGGGGCCAGTAGTGTGACTCTCGGGCTTATATACACGCCAAAAGGTTAAAAAATTCCACTTTTCCTGTTTGGATTTCCAAGTATAGGGAAGAGACACCATGTTTTGACCCACCATTTTGCAGAAACCTGGAAAAGTCAATGTTTGGAGACACTGGAAGATTCAAACAGATATAGCTGTTGGTTTTCAAGGAAATTTTAGGTATATTCTAAGACCAAGTATTCTTATTCTGGGACTTGGTTTAAAAAACATGAGTGTAGTAGGCTTCCTTTGGGGTCACCAATCAGCTCCCAAGTCACAACACAGAGAGACTTGTTATGAGTTACGAATGCTCAGCCTCACTGAAGCTCGTTTCTTGCTGGCTCTTAGAAATTAACTTGTTTCTCTTCATTCGCCTCAGGCTTTTAACCTTTTCTTCTTCTGTATGCCTTATTCTGCCTAGCTGGCTGGCCCCGGGCACCTCCCTTTCTCCCTAGTTCTTGTCTCCTCCTCATTCTCCTCTCTCTTTCTATTTATTCTCTCTGCAAACCAGCCCCACCCATCACTCTACTGCCTAGCTATTGGCCGTTCAGCCTTTTATTAGACCAGTCAGGTGCCTTAGGCAGGCAAGGTGAAACAGCAATACATTTTTAACCTTACTAAACAAATGCATCAGAAACAAATGTAACAGCCCTTTACAGAATTAAATATTCCACAACACACGAGGGAGAGTTAAGATCAAAGAAGGAAGGAGCCAAGGAGGAAGGTTAAATGTCCATGCTGCCGCTCCTAAGATTGCTGAGGTACCGTCTCTCTTCACTTTCAAACTTCCATGATTATTCTTCACCCTCACTCTACAGAGAGAAAATAATATCGTTCAATCTGTGGTTTGGGGCTGTAGTCTCACTTCAGGTCCCACCTGATGCCACTGTGGCATTATGGGATCCTTTAAATCATCTGATGAGGCTGGTGGTAGTTGGCAAAGTGCACTTCAAAGATGTCCTACAGAGAGGAGCCTGTGGACCAGTTCTAATGGCAGCTAACAGAGCCTCTACATGATCCTTTCACGGTGTCTGCATTGGTCTCAGAGGTGGAAACCATGCCGTCCACCACCACCACCACCGCCACATTTCTTCTGGGAAGTCTACCAAGTCACTGGTAAGCAATATCCATTCTAGAGCATCCCACAAAGTAGGGCATAGCTTTGCTGAGCCTCTAATGTAGACCAATTTCCTGGGAACCATGTTTTCTTGTGCCCCCCCCCATAAGTACTATTCTCTAAATATGGTTGGTAATTGCTTCTGGCTTCTGAAAAGGCAGCCTGGTGACAGTTTGTTCAGAGAAAACAGGTGGTGAGAAGTCAGTGTGCTGAAGCTGATTCGCTTGCTTTCTGGCTGGCAATTAGCACCTGTTTTCTGGTGACAGGTAGAGAATAGCCTCCACACCATGTGGCCCTATTGTTAAAACTTTTCTTCAGCTGTGAATCAGAATGGTAGACTGGGACAAGGGAGCAAACTAGCAAGATAATCTGTAGGGCACCTTGCACCCAGAAGGATGTAGCTGTACAGACACTGGGAATGGTTTATTTGCTAAGTGTCACATATAGTCTTCGGCAAGAATGCAAATAGCTGATCTGAATCTCAGGCAACAGAAAGCCAGAGATGAAAACTTGTAGGCCTAAAATGGTGTTCTCATTTTCAACTACACAGCACAGAAAGCCAGGGCTAACCTCAAGGTTTTACATCAGAATAGCTAGAATAGCCAAGACAGAACAGCTAACCTAAGGCCAGGTCCCTGGGTAGGTAAACCATGAAATGAATACATTGAATATAAACATCTAAGTGGGTAACCCAAAAGGTTTGTGGAAATTTCTCACAGGAGAATGCCTTCACAAACTCTTGAAGTTTTGTAGCAAAGCCTGTTATCTTTGGAGAATTATGCCCCCTTCAAAATACAACTCTTGGCATGTCAAGTAGGCCCTGTTAGAAACAAACTATGTGGTATCTGAAGATCAGGAAACTCTGGACTCAATGCTGGAGAAAGTAGCTTGGCATCAGCTGTAGGCTTCCACATTTTTTCCTCTGATCAGATACTCACTCACAGGAGAGGATGCAATTATTCCCCCACTTTCCTGTAAGGAAGAAAGAGCCACAGAAATCCTGAAATTGCTGTTCTCTGTACATGTACAAAGTAAGCCAAGCAGCCCGACAGACAGACCATGATGCATACTAGGTGGCCAGACACACATGGCAAAAGTCACACCCTTGTCAGCTTTGTTATGAACTACTCCAGCTGCAGAGGACTACTTCATGTGAAATCACACTCTTTGCAGGGCAGCTTTCACTTGGTGACAGGGTTGGACCACAGGGAGCATGTCAAAACACCACAGAATA
Source organism: Sigmodon hispidus (assembly GCA_004025045.1). Classification (NCBI taxonomy): domain Eukaryota; kingdom Metazoa; phylum Chordata; class Mammalia; order Rodentia; family Cricetidae; genus Sigmodon; species Sigmodon hispidus. The sequence continues at coordinate 88,612 of PVIH01001340.1, forward strand.
TTCTGATGACCAGTGTTCACTTTGTAGTACTCTCTGGTTTGGCTGAGGTGAAGTGGGTCTGCATCACAGCTCAGCTCCTAGTTCTGCCTTGGCCTGCTCTCTCTGCCTGACTTAGAACCTTAGAACAATGCAACCTCCTCATCTTCTTCCTCTTCTTCGTGATTATTTTAAAATTATTTTATCTTTTCCTCTCTCTCTCTCTCTCTCTCTCTCTCTCTCTCTCTCTCTCTCTCTCTCTCTCTCTCTCTCCTGCCTACACACATGCTTGTTTGTCGGTGCATGTGTGTGTGCAGGTGGATGTGTAAACATTTTAACACATGTGGAGACCCACAGTTTATGCCCAAAATCTTCCTCGGCTGTTTTTCTACCTTTTGCTTTTGAGACAGGGTCTCTCAATCAAACCCAGAACTTGATATGGTCAGTCCCAATGGTAAGCTTTTTCCAGGGATCTTCTGTCTGCTTCCAAGGCTGGAATTATGGACATGGGCCACCCTATCAGCCCAGCATTTCTGTGGATTCTAGAGATCTGAACTCTGGTAGTCTTGTTTACATAGTACATACTGCTGAGCCTTCTCTTCAGCCTTCCCTTAAGGCAAATTTACAAACCAAAATCAATCCAATCTTCTACCTCTAGACAACACATTTCACCTGAAGCTCTGAATAGATCTTTGACCCCAGAAAGAGGTACCAAGGAAAGGTTATACAGTGTGTTTGTCAGTCCTTGTGATGAATACCTCAGGAGTCACCCTATAGAGACTGGCCTATTCTGCATCAGTCTTTGGTAGAGGTGCTTGGAGAAACATCACCATGTGGCAGAGTACAGGGTTTGAGAAAAACTTCTTTCTAATCAATCTCAAAGCAAAGGGTTACGCAACTACTAGGGTTGGTACCTTGGTGATAAATCATTGAGCACACATGATAGGCACAGGCCACTAGCATGGTCCATAGGATTCGTGGGCAAAGGATGCTCAGAAGATGATGTGGTAACTGTTGGTGGGGTATCTGCAGATCACAGTGGCAGATGAACCAGGAGCTCAGGCGGCTGTTGATTTGTCTGTCTTGCTTCCAGGCCAAAGCACCCTGTTCCTTCTTTGATGACAATTATGTGAAACTCCCTGTGGTTACTGCAGTGTCTGGCATAGAATCCAGACATTTTCTATGTCAAAGGACTAAATTTGGAAAAAGTCAAAGGACTGAGGAGATGCTCATGCACCGAAGGCTGGGTCCCCAGCTGGCAGTGTGACTGAATCATGGGCTGCCGACTCTATCAGCGATTTCTTGAGTTAAGAGATAAATGGGCTCTTAGGAGGTAGATACTACTTAGAGAATTAGTTGCCAGGAACATGCCTTTGAAGAGTCTGTCTTTTCCCTGGCCCCTTCCTCTCTGCCTCTTTGTATCCAAGTGCCAGGACAGAAGCAGAATCCTCTACCACCAAAGTGCTCTGCCTCCACTCAGGCCCAGGGGAGCAGAGCCAGCTGACCTTCGTTTGAAACTATGAGCCAAAAAGATATTACCTTTTAAAAAATTGTTTTCTTAGTATTTTGTCACCACAACAGAAAAACTAACACAATGAGATCTTTTATTACCTCACATCTAAAGACTATTGACAAACTCTTCCAGGCTTAGTGCAGCAGCCCTGTTATCACTGACCCTGTTTGGAGGTTTTGTATGGATAGGTAGCCTCCTCCAACTTACAGTGTGCACCTCTGGTTATGGAGAATCCAGGGTCAGAAAGGTGGTCATTTATTTTGGTATCTTATGCCTGTTATTTTAAAAGAAGAAATGTTGTATAGAATATTTTATTTAGTAATAAATAGTCCCAAATCCTACTGACTTAAAACAATGTAAGTGCATTGCTCACTTGCCTTTTATCGCAAACAGATTCTCTGGCTCACAAAAGGGATCCCAACTAAGTGAAGCTCTCATCTTAAAAAGAACTGCAAATTTCACTGCGGACAAAGAGGACTTTTAGGCTAACCCTGCCATTAAGTCTGCTGCCCTGAGGTGATACGCAGAACATCCTCTTTACCATTTCCCTGCCAGAATTCAAAGGAGTGGATGATCACAGGGTCACCATGTACCTACAAGTAGAGAGAACCAGACATTGGGGAACACTGGTAATGCTTTCTAAAACAGCCTATGTAAATGTCCCAAGCCACTGGCATCCTCTTACCCAGAATCACATGACCACACAACTAAACAAAGCCGTCTCCAGGTGGAATTGATCAATATAATCTGAGCCAAGGAAACACCTGTGCCTTCCAGTGAGGCGGTTCAGAGGATATAGGTAGGCAGCCAACACTGTCCGACGTCTGCTCTGAAAGGATTTGGTTAGCAATTCCTTTGTGTCCATCAAACAGACCCTTCACCAGAGGATTTCCTTCAAATACAAAAATAATGGCTTCCACGGGTTAGCACCTTAGACGTTGGCAGTTCCTTAATCACAGTGTGAGGAGGTCAACCTGACCCTGCAGTGGATACTGCTAAGGATTTTGCTTTCATCCTCAAAGGGTTTGGGGGGATCAATGATGAACTGTGGAGAAGTAGCTCCAGTTGCTAGTTGACCAAATAATAATCAACTTTGAAAGATGTCTACCTCTTCCTCCCGCAGAGCTGATCGGGGCAGCTAAGGTTGGAAGAGACCTTTTCAGTTCATCCCTTCCTGCCTCTCTCTCAACCCACCTCGTCTTCTCATAAAACACAGCCATGTAACTAACAGGCTGCTGCCCCTTTTTGCTGTGGTTTTGCCTGTCAGATGTTTGCAATTTTGTGGCAGCATCAGGGCACTTTAGGTGAATGGTTGGGAGGGGAGAAAAGTGCAGCAGATGGTAGAAATTCCAGAAAACTGCCCTGGCTAAGACAGCATCAACACGAAAATTGCTCTATTTCTGGCTGGGTATAAACCTGTGTGCTTTCCACCTATAGTCCTCTTGAAAGAGGAAAAAAAAAAGCAGAGAATTGAGGAAGGGGCTCAAAGTCTGATTACAGACTCCATCCCAACCATCAAACAGGAATGCTCCGTGTGTGTGTGTGTGTGTGTGTGTGTGTGTGTGTGTGTCACATATGGCAATTTGAAACAGTTAAACATATGAAGAATGTTTTTCATTCACAGATGGCAAAAGGCATTTTTTTTTCATATAACACATTCCCAGCTTTTGGAGCCAACAGCCTCAAGGGAGGCTCACAAATCTACTCTATGCCCTCGAAGACTTGAGTTTATGTTTGAAGGTTTCTTCAGCTAAAAGATGAGTAAAATTGTGGTTATTTCAGTCAGCTCCCTGATGGCTACAGGGTTCTAGGGGCACTGGGTATTTCAACAGGCTATATGAAAAAGTGTGATTTGTAACATTTGCTTCAGATGGGCCCACCTGTCTGAGATAGCCGAAAGAACAAAATTTATCCATTGGGCTAAATACATCCCTTGGCACTTAGCTGGTGCCTGGTGCCACAGCTCTTCCATGAGGGCTTTGGGGGCCACAGAGTGAAAATGGAAACAGATTTCGGATGAAAATATTCTGCCTCTCTTTCTAGTGAATATAGGCTTGTCCAACAGTCTCTTCTGCTGTTATATGACCAAAGTGGGATGGAGTGCCCAAGAAGAACATCACTGCTCAGCATGACTTGCAAAGACAATTATTTCACTGGGGGCTTCTCATAGCAGGAAGGGAGAGTTAATTAAATCTCATTGTAAAGTTAAGTAGCATAACTATACATTTTGGAACCAATCAATTATGCTGTATGATGAAGCGTTGTAAATCTTTGTGAATGTATTGCTTTATTACCAGGCATTTACATAGAATTCTAGAACTAAAGGGTTGTGAGGGATCACATAGAGAAGTGACTTTATTCTGGGAATATTAAAATAAATTCTGGAGATTATGTGACAGACCAAATCTTACAGTGAGCTTCCTAACTCAAAATCTAGCACTCCTGACAATTCATTGATTTATATTTGGAATGAAACTGAAATCTACAAGAGTTAAAAGTATCAAATGGTCAAAGAGCCTGGTAAGTCACCATGCAATATGTAAGTACACATGTACAACCAAATTCAACAGCCAGCTGTGTATTTAAAACCAAAGCCATGGATGAGAAATTCTCAAGCTGTGTGCTCAAAGAGGTTATAGATATGGTATAGAGAGCACCATCACGTGGAAGATGATGTCTAAAGTCAAGAATCAATACAAGAGTTTCTAAAGGAGCTCTTGAAACTGACACCAACTTCTGAAGATCTTAGGTGACAACTTGGAAGAATTCTGACCTCCAAAATTTCTCTCTGAACTTTTACATCACTGGTACCTCACTCTGAGAATCCCACTTTCTCTTGCTTGTCTGAATTATAAACTTCTTTGCTGAAATTATGCTTCTGTGCTGTTTGGAACCCCCTTCTTGGACTGAAGCCTAGAAATTCTTTCTAGGCAGCAGGCTGGGGCAACTGTAGGCTCATCTTGTTCACTTCTCTGCTGTTTTACTCATGGTCCTATTAGAGCTCTCTTGAGGAAGAACGTGTTGAAAGGAATCAACAGGATATGTACCTTTCAGAAACAAGCTTAAGGAATCTGGCCACACAATCACGGAAGGCCTTGAGTGTCTGCAGTGCACAATCTGGAGTCTCAGGAGCACTGAGTGATGTTCCGATCTGTAGGACAGCAGTCTTCATGTCCACGTAAAGTAGATTACCAGTGAATATCCAAAGGCGAGATAAACCCATAATATCTGAGCTGGAAAACTGTAGGCCCAAAGTCAGGTGGGGTAGTGCTGAGAGGTTTAGAGACTGAGACTTGGTTTCTTGCTTTTCTTATTTTAGTCACATCTTCAAGTGATTGGATAATGCCCATGCACATGTAGAAAGGCAGCTGCTGTATTCAGCCCACCAGTTTAAATGTCCATCTCCTTCAGAAACACTCTGCCAGCACACACTAATGCTCGCCTAGATATCTAGACTGGTGGCCTAGTCAATTGGAGACAGAATTAATAACTTGCCCCATGCTATCTTGCTGTTCAGTGACTGTCAATTTCCATCTCAAATATTTTGTATTCTGTCCTTCTAAAATAATTGTCTCCGTTATTTAGGGTGAGAGGTCATCAGTTTGTTTTCATTTTGCTCTCTTGAGGCTGACAGGAGACCTGGTAGAGGCATTTACTTGAAGGTCACTGTTAAGTTTCCTCTTGCAGGGAGTTTCCCAGCCCAGCAGTGAATGGGAGGCCTCACCATTGGAATTTGTTGCCCATCATTTGGACTTGGTCTTTGAAGGAGAAGTCTTTTCTGTGTGGTTTTTAATTGATTGACCTCATAATAAGGGATAGTGCTAACCCTGACATATGCTTGGCTTCCTGTTTCTTTTTCTATAAAGCATTTGTTCTTCTCTTTTGTTCATTTTTAAATTCGGTTTGTTAGTGTTTTTCTCTTTTCTAGAAGTTCTTTAAATAGAGAAATTAGCACTGTATGGAAACTGCAATCCTTTCTCATAACTTTTTTTCCCACAACTTTTGCATGGAGAGGGTGCACATTTTTTAGTATACTCAAATTTATCACTCTTTTCCTTAGGGATTTTGATCTTTTAGGCACAGATAGAAAGACCTTTCCTAAACCAAGGTATAAAGGAATTGTCCATGTATTTTATTTATGCTTATATCTGCATTTGAGACACTGATCTTGGAGTACAGTACAAGCACAGCTCCAATTTAATTCTTTACCACATGATAATCAGTTATTTCAACACCCTGTCCAAAAGGTCCATTTTTGTCATGTACTACACACCATGTGTTTCAGATTGTATCTTGTATTTCTATGTTTTTCCAGTGGTCTATTTCTATGGCAGCCCTGCAGAGTGAACCTTGAGAGCTTTATTATGTCCTAATATCTGCTAAAGATTGTCTCCAACACTCTTGCTCTTTCCAGTTATCCTCCAGAAATTTCCAGGTTATTTTTACCTGATTTTTTTTTTTAATTTAACGTTTAAAATCAGCTTGTTTCAGTCCAGAATTTGCTTGCTGGTACTTTCATGGAGATCATATTGAATTCATAATGAAGAGAGACTTGCCATATTTATTCTGATCTTGGCTAAGAACATGTTGGGAATTTCCAAAGGTCCAGGTAGGGTGAGTCAAATGATTTCTGACCAGGGTCCTGTAGAATCAGTGTGGAGGTTTGAACAGGTTTGAGCTATTTTCCTTGAATGCTGTATAACCCAAAAAGAGCTGGAAACAGCTCAGTGTTTTTAGGTATTTTCTTTGGAGGTTTGTTGATGACATGGTTAATAGTGTAGAATTTATATATATATATATATATATATATATATATACACACACATATGTATGTGTGTATGTTCTCAATTCAGTAGGTTATTCTGAATGATACCTCCATGTAACTCAGTAATCTATTTCATTACTTTAGATAAGATTAACTCTATGCAACCCCCCAAAAAAGAAAAAAAATAAAAAAAAACAAACCCTGAACTGAACCATTTTTCTCAGTTTCTTTCTATTTTCTGTCACCCTTTCTCTGAAGCCTACTTCAGCTACCAAGACTAACTTCATGACCCATTGCATGTTCCTTTAATCAAAACCTAGCCATGGAAAGCAGCCTGCTAAATCAGTCATTTACACCTTAATACGAGAATCCTTCTGACAGGGAAGGAAAAGTATGTTTATTTAAAAAGAATCTTGAGCACCTGGGAGCAATTAGAACAGGCTGGGAGAGAAGCCTGCCAGGTGCCTGAAACATTACCAGGTAGAGCTGCAGATCCCAGGCCCCTAATGTCAGGTTTAAGAGGGCCTTGCAGACCTCTGGTGATGCTTTGGCCTCTCCTTCCCACGCTCAGAGAAGAATCCCAAGGCAAGGCGGGTGACCACAAATGAATGGGATACCATCCAGAGTGCATCCATTTCCTTATCTGCTGAGGCTTGGCAGTGAGCACTTGGGATCAGAGTCCACTGCCCATGCCAGGAATGGTGTCATTTGAAGCAAAACTAGGAAATATATTGCACACAGCTTCTCTCATACCACATGCAAAGCAATCAGTCTTAACTTCTGGAGACATACCTGGGTGGCCATGTCTCCCTTCTTATTTGCTTGCTGATTTGCCCTTGGACAGCATTCAATGTATTTGTTTTTGTCATCGTAAGAGTTTTGTTTATAATCCAGCCTGTTTGACCTCCTTCCTGGGATATAGATGGCTCATCTCCGCTTTCCTCAATATTGGTGGATAATACCCCACCTTATTGTACTCTAGAAAGCTCACATTATTCTCATTAAGTGATAGAATCTTTTTGACTCTGCTTTGAAACGTTTTAAAGTGTGGGGAGAACACCATTTAGAGCTGGGTTCTTTTTGGCTCCATTTGAAGAGTCTGAGTCCCCAGCTCTTCAGAGGCCACCTTCTGGGAGTTTCCCCAACACTGCTCCAGACCTGCCAAGAAACCCTTGATGTGCCTCAGGCTCCATTCTCACGGCTCCCACCTTGGAATGAAAACGTTGTCTACAAACACTGCCTTGAACACTTGAAAAGCCCAGCGCTCCCCTCAGGTGTAGCATGAGTCTTTGGACAAAGGCGAAAGGGATCTGAAGTTCCTGCGTGAGGAGCTGAGCCAGTACTGCACTTCCTTACTAGCCGCTGCTGGGAGTGACTCTTCAGCAGCGCAGGCCTTGAAAGACATACCCCAATTCCTCTGCCGTCGCTCTTTTTCCTCTCAGCTTCCAAACTTCAAGAGACCTGTCCAAAAAGACTTGGGATGACCAAAGGAGGTTGAAATTGTGAAAACGGAAGCTGTTCTTGTCCCTGTCTTAACCCTCTCCCAAGCACGGCCTCCAGACTCCTCTCTGTACATTGCACACTTTCACAGGTTCGGTCTCTGCGCTTTCCATTACGTTTGACGACAGGAGCACCACTAATCAGGTAGGACATGATTCTAGAAGTTAATTCTTATTTGGGATTGGTGGATTTTTTTCTTTTCTTTCTTTTTTTTTTTTTTTACTAAACCCTGAGCCTGACCCTCACTTTTCTCTAGGGTGGTATTTGCAGTGCAGGAACAGGACAGAGGTTGGGTATCGAAAGAGACGGAAGGACGGGTTGTTGACAAAAGTCTGTCAATCATCTGTGTCTGTCTTAATCCCTTATTCCTCTTCAAATGGCCCCCCAAAGTCAGCATTTCACTCAGCTTCCCGAACTCATGCTCGACGATAAAGGTTTCTCCTTTCCTACCATGTGCCTTGCTGAAGCCTGGCCATCTCGAAAAGTCTTCCCAGGTCTTCCTGTCTGCCTAAGGTCTTTGGGCAGGCACTCCATTCTGTGGGAAAAGAGTGCCCCAGGCTCAGACTTTGGAAATAATTTTCAATTTGTTTGCTTCCCGCGGCTTCCGCTGGGACTCAGTCACACAGCAATCTGCCCGACCTCCGGACCTCCGATGCCCCATCTGTGCTCACAAATGCTTCCCCAGCTCAGGAAGCATGTTCAAGCCCAAGGAGTTAAGGAAAGAAAATAATATGTGTTTGACCTCCCAAATCCATGATTCCTGCACCTTCTTCTACAGACTTGAAGAGCCTAAGTTTGGGGGCTTTGCTGTTTATAATTTCAGGTGTACATGCTTAGGGCTTATAGTGCAGCGATTAGATACATATATACGAAGATTATTGACACAGAGTGGTTAACACTTTAATCTGATTGGATTCTTTGTTTTATTGATGTGTAATAAATGTATTGGCTCATAAGGCACACTGTGTATTTCAAGGCATGTATATGAAGCACAGTGACCAAGTAAGAACGATTGGTTCCTCCAGTTCCTGATTATTGCTCATTTAGACTCTTCAAACTCCTCTCTCCTGGTTATTTATAGAATATAGAATATATAACATATAATTTACTGTTTGAGCTATGACACACACGCCCACCCTGTGACTGCACTGTTAGGAACTAGGATGTGTTCCTTCAATGGACTGTGTTTTGGTCCCCATTCTCCTGTTCTTCATCCCTCCTATTATATTCTACAGTCAGATCAAATCTGTACTCTTCCATGCGTGAGAGAAAACATGCAGTGTCTTTCTGTGTCTGACTTGGTTCACTGCTGTGGTATATTATTTTAATTATGTATAGATCTGTTGCATTTGTTTATGCTGTGCAGTATTACTTTAACTGTGTAAAGGTGTGTTGCTTTTGTTTATGCTGCATTTAATGACCTAAGGATGTGTGTTTAATCATGTAAAGGTGTGCTGCCTCTGTCTCACCTCGCCTGCTTAAGGCATCCGATTGGTCTAATAAAAAGCTAATGGCAAATAACTGGGCAGGAGAAAGGATAGGGGGCTGGTGGGCAGAGAGAATAAATAGGAAGAGAAATTTAGACTAGAGAAAAACAAAAGAAAGAGAGAAGAAGGGAAAGAGAGAAACTCCTGGTGCGAGAAGCCAGGCAGCCACCAGGAAAAATAAGGCATACAGAAGAAAAGAAAGTCAAAATCCCTGAGGCAAAGGCAGGTAAAGAGAAATAGGTTAATTTAACTTAAAAGAGCCAGAAGTGAGCCTAAACTAAGCTGAGCATTTGCAACTAATAAGTCTCTGTGTCATAATTTGGAAGCTTGTTGGTGGCCCCGTAAGAAAAAGCCTGGTATAGTTCACTCCCAAAACATCCTCTAATGCCATCTGTTTTGTTGCAGATTATAAACCATCAATCTTTTCATTCTTTTTGCGTTGCAATAATATGTATACACACCTATATTTTTCTTGTCCCTTTATATCTTGGTGTTAGCCCAGGCTTTGGGGGAAACATGAGCCAAGATCACAGTTTTGCTTTTCATCCTGCCAAAAGTGTTCTTTCACTGAAATGTATCTTAAAGTAACTAAATATAACATGAATTGAGTAATATTTGAAAGTAAGTATTGTCTTACCATTAGAAAAATATCTTAATGCCCCTGTCTACTTGCTAAAGGGTGAGACACAGCAGATCTGAGTGAAGAACTTGGGAAAACTGAATTTGGATGGTAATTTCAGATGAGCCTGGTTGTAGACATATTCATGTCTGTGCTTTCTGAATCATTGTCTTCTCATATCCAGCTTAAAGAGAGGACCACAGGCCATGCCACTATGACCAACTTTGGGATTCGCATTGCCATGGTCTGTTGTGTTCTCTGATGCTCTTAGTCTTCTTGGCATATTCAGAGAGCAAAATGCATATTTAGCATAGCCACTTTTTTAATATACTGTGTGGTACTCAGTAATATTTTGCTCACATTTTGTTCTAACACATCTTCTGAAAATATTTTGCTTTTAATTTTTACCATTTCGAATTCAATTATTTTGTTTGATATGAGAATGAATTTTAAAACACATTTTTATATTTTTTCCAGGCATATGGTCATTCATTTATACTTTTAATTACAGGTTTCTTTTATATATTTTGGGGTCAAAATTCTTGTTATAAAGTAAAATTATATACATAAGAAACACAATAATTGTTCAAATATTTAAAATGACCTGTGCTAAGTAATATTAAAATTTTAGTTTAAAATTTGTAAAGGCAATCACCCAAAATATCAGTGCTGAGCTGAGTGTTCAGTTTCACTGGCAGACATACACGCTTCCAGACATGTGCGCACATGCTCAAGTGATGGATTAGAAGAGAGAATGGTGACCAGTGAGAACTAACAGTTAACATACTTAGTTTTAACAGACAGCATTGCTACGTAGTACTTCCCAAGCCAGCCGTGGAGATGCTCCTAACTCCATCTGCACAGACAGGAACAAAGGCCCAGAAGGACGAAGCAGCTTACCCAAGGCTGCCTTTATATTTAGCAACTAAGCTTGACCTAAAATCCAAATGAGAAGTTTTCTCCAGCCCTTCCTTCCTCAGTAAGCCCCAGTGGTGGTCAAGTCCATGCCCACAGTATAGCAGTTTTGGAATATGGATATACTTACCTTGCATTGTTTTCTTTTCATGTGCTTATAAAAACCCATGCCAAGGGCTTATCTTGAAGGCATAAAATGGAAGAATATAGCCAAATGCACACTCTGAAGCATATTATATCCGTTTCACACATTGAAGCCAGACTGGCTATAAGCAATCTTGTTGAAGAGATTCTGATTGGATCATGCCATCTTTCAAGATATGATCCAGGTCTTTAGCAAGAACTAAACTATTTTTGCAACCCATTGAGTGGTGACAGAAGTTCACTTCACGCTGCCACAAATTTCCCAAGGGAGCTAACAAAAGCTTGCAGCTTTGCAGCTTGGTAACATGTGGGAAAGTGCAATATTCTACCCGCAAAGCAAAAGGAGTGGACCCCACTAGTAAACCGTGTCTGCACAGGTGGGATGGAGCTAGACAGAGGGCAAGGCTGAGTCTTCACACGGAGGAGTATGTAGGAGCCTAGAAATAGCTAGTATGCTGCAGTCAGGCAGCTGGTCACAATGGATTCACTTCTGACACTCAGATTAGCAATTACCAGTGCAAACATCTCTATCTGGAACCCCAGCATCTTAATTTTAAGATTGATTTTTTATTTTTATTTTTTTTTCTTTTCAAATGCTACATTTTCATTAATTCCTAGAATCTCATTTGGTCTTAGGAAAGAAGAAACTCCTACTTTGGTCTAATTTTGTTTAGTATTTAAGCTTTTGCTTAAAATTCTTAGTAAAATATGTAAGGCTTGCATAACGAATGCCTTAATAAGTAGCCTGGAATGTTTATGCCTTCATTTAAACCATGAACCAGACAGACGGAAAGCTCTCCAGTGACCTGGGTATAAAGCTCTTTGGTTTGTAAATGGCTTCTTCGTTTTTTCTTTCTTACTTTTTCTCCTTCCTTCTTTCTTTTCTTTTTTTTCTTCCTCTTTCTTTCTTTCCTTTTTCTATCCTTCTCTTCTTCCTCCTCTTCTTCTTCTTTAAATTAATCGGTATGTTGAGTTCCTAACCTGGAAACAGAAGAGAAATTTTTTAAAAGATGGTCATAGAAATAGAGCCAAGAACTAACAAATCTGGTAATAATGCTTAACCAAAAACTCACCCCTTGCCAAACCAGCTAGGACTGGAGGAGTGTGGCCTGTCCACAATATACTTACTAGAAATTTCTAGGTGAACATTTTATTTACAACTTTAAATAAAATTCAGTGCCTTGCTATGACTGTCTCTGTTAGCCCAGCAACATTTCTAGGATAGTCTCAGACTATTCCAGAAGGCAGAACATGAGCTCTCAGGTCAGGAATCTGGGCTTCAGGTCTGCACCTGTTCCTTCTTAACTACTGTATCCCCAGGCAGTAGCTTCTTGCTTGATCTCACCACACTTTATTTCTAACCTTATAAAAATTAAAACAACAGGCCTCATGTGGCCAAGCAAGGTTATGTTCGAAAGCATTCCTCATGCTCTGAAAGTTGATACAGAATAACTCATATCTGAAATGCTCCACACTTACAACAGTGTAGTTTCTGTCCCTCACACTTTCCTATGACATTGTAGAGAATTTCAGCCATATTAGGCACTCAACAAGGTTTCATTTGGTCAGCCCAGTAAACGCCATCACTGCTGTGGACATTTGCTTCCATAGAAAAAACTTTATTGATTTGCAATGAGATATTTAGCCCACGCCCTCTCTTTGTGAAGTACAGCCTAGAATGTGGTACTGGGTTGTGATAGGAGTTATTTATTAATCCATGGACCTTAAGAAAGCAAGATTAGTCTTTGTATCTTCAGCACCAGGAACAGTGAAAGCTTATCTTAGTTTATTGGAATCCAACTACTGAACTGGATGGAATTGAAAAATATAACGTATAATAATGGGAATGTAAGGAGGAGCTATCCACATGTGTATAATCTCCTGGCCTCGAATGATCCTGCTCAGGGTTTATTACCCACTGGAAGCAGTGCTTGAGATAGATGTGTACTCAGAGCCGAAGGGCAATTCTGTTCCCAGTGATGCTGGCTGTACCATTCTGTTTCCGTAAGCATGTAGCTATATGGTGTTAAGTGAAGAAACAATATAGGTCAGATTTAGATGGATGGCTACCTGTGCAATCTATGATATTTTAGTAAGATTCTTTAAAATTCTAAAAATTGCTTTTAAGATAACACCAATAACTAATTTGTCTTCAATCTGATTTCACTAAATTAAATTTAGTATTATTTACTGTACCAACATGTCATAGCTCAAGCGTGTTTTAAAAGGAAAGTAATACAAGAAAAAAAAAGTCAGTGTGTTGTGAATACATTAGTGTGTTTCACTCAGGCGCCTTTTGACCAGAATTAAGTTCTAATTGCTCCAAACATGCATTCTGGTTTCATGGGGGAAAGGCAAGATGTCAGTTTTAATTCCATGTTGCCATATCCTTAAACAATGCATCAAGCATGGAAATGTTGAAAATATCTTTCCTTCTGTCGGATTTCACTTTAGTCAATCCAAATTTGGCACCACTGCTTTCTGAAATATTTTTAATTGTTGAGCAGTTGGTGATTTTAATAATTTAGTGTAGAGAAAAAGAAGAGAAAGAAGTCAGATTTAAAACACAATGAAAACAAGTTAATTTAATTTAATTTTTGGAAAAAAAATGTAGTGATGTCATGTAATTGAACAGGTTAGCAGAGATGACAGGACTTCTCCCGGTGTGTCGTGGAGGTCTCTGAGGTCAGCCCTTGGCTCTTTAGCCCCTAGTTAAATAAGCTTGTCAATTTTCTGTCAGATTGATTTTTCCTACTGCTCTGAAGGCCTTGCCTTGTTTTGCCTTGCTTCCTAGAGGCTCCTAGCATCACAGACATCTACTTGCTTCTGCTCCACATTGTAACAAGTGGATTTGGTCTCTAGAGGTAATCTAAGTCTGGTACTGGAGGCCTTGCTTATGTAGATGGTGCTTGTCTGCTTGCATTTGTTATTTTTCTTTATTGGCATGAAGTATCTTTGAAGAGTGATCATGGTTACCTGTAGCAGTCTTCCATTTACCATTTTTTTATTCTAATATCTGCTTAGAACAAAGATTTGAGCTCAGCTGGGTGTCCAAGCAGTCAGATGACTCTGTCATTGTAAGAGTTTTGGAAGTTGCAATGCACTTTTTGTTTATTCAAATAATATTATCCTTCTGGGGTCTTTGATGGAGTTGAAGTCTAGATAGTCACAATTATAGTTTCCCTTAATTATGATAGAATGTAAATTAGGTATAAAACTTTGGAGTCACTAAGATGGATGGGTGGGGGAGTACTTTCTCCGAATGGACTAAATATTGCAAATTAATTCTTACTTGATAACTATTTTGTTGTATATAGTTATACTATGCTAAAGTTAAAACCTTTTATTTAGACAAAAAGGAGAAATGTTGTGGAATATTATTTTAGGGTGTGTTACTTTTGTTTATGTTGCACTGTCTAACTCTGTGAGGTTGTGTTACTGTGCCTGTCTAAAACACCTGATGGTCTAATAAAGAACTGAATGGCCAATAGTGAGGCAGGAGAAAGGATAGGCGGGGCTGGGAGACAGAGATTAGATAGAAAGAAATATCTAGGAGAGAAAAGGGAGGAGCAAGAGAAGAAGGAAAAAGACATCAGGGATATGCCACCCAGCATGAGGCAGCAATGGAGAAAGAAAGAAAGAAAACAGAAAGGACGGAAGGAAGACATTAAAAAAAAAAACAACTCAGATGCAAAGGTGGATGGGATGATTTAAAGTTAAGAAAAGCTGGCAAGAAACAAGCCAAGCTAAGGCTGGACATTTATAATTGGGAATGAGCCTCTGTGTGTAATTGCTTGGGATCTGGTTGGTGGGCTCCCCATAAATAAAGAGCAAAAACAACAACAACAGCTGTGTTGCCCCTTCGAAGACAAGTTGTTAAACACAATTCTGAGGAGCTATAGCACTGGTCTTTGGGAGGCAATGTACCTGCCTCATGGCATCTGTAAGGGTTCAAGCTCTGAATGAAGAAGCCAGCTCTTGCCTTGCAGCTAAATACTGGATTCTTTTTCTTTTTCTTTCTTTCTTTTAAAGTGTTTTTTTTAGCTCCAAAAATGAAAATTCTTTTCTACTCCAAAAAGAAAAAAAAAAAAAAAGTTCCTTAAAATGACTTTTAGTCTTATGACTTCCTTTAGAATCTTTTGGAAAGCTTTTAAGAAAAACACATTTACATAAGCAGACTCAATTATAGCCTCCATTGCTGTCCTCACACGTGCTTGGCTACTTCATATTTAAATAGGAAGCCACAGAAATATACACAGCATGCATTTCTGTTTTCCTCAACTTTCAAATATTGTCTTCACATGCATTATCTCTGTTGTTCCTTCATCCATTGCCATGAATCAGGGAGATTGGGCATGTCCACCCCACTCTCCTCTGAACAGATGGCACCCATGTGTCCTGCCTGCCTAAGGCTCACACAGCACCAAGTATAGAATTGGATTCCCAGCCAGATCATTATATTTCTCATCCTATGCCCCTCCCATTGCGTCCCACAGCTGGAAAGAACCTGCTTAACACCACGGACATCTTACATGCATTTTCTGGATTTTTTTTCTTTTTATAAAAATGGAAGTATTTTCTGTATCCTAAAGACTGTAATTTCTCCATCACATTAATATTTATCTTTACTGTGGGGAAAAAAACCCTCCTCATTATCAGATAGTGCAACAAACAAATGAACTCTGCACTCTCCTACCTGATAACTTATTAGTTATTTTAATATTAATAATGCTCAGGGTTTGTCTTTGCAGGAGAAAAAACAGGTGCTTATGATGTCTGAAATTCTACTTTTACTTGTTTATGTAATTTCCCCCAGTGAAGGTGCAAACAATCCAGATAGAATCATGAGACACTAATTGAAATTTAATATGTGCTAGTCTTTGTAGTTTCAGATACAATTAATAATAAAAAAAGTATTGAAACTAGTGTTACGAGGCCTCCACTGAGCTCTTTTCCCATATTAGCCTTCACTTAACTGTGTTTTAAAAAGACGACAATAAGTTATTAATATTGTTACTTTACAGATTAGAAGATTGAGATTTCAGTGATGGATAGATAATAATGTGCAAGGTTTCCAGCTGATTGAGGTGGGCCTAGGATTTTGAGCCAGTTATGCTGAACCCATGTGGCTCTGAAAAGCACCTTGCTGACCTCTGGGAAACTAACTGCAGCTGAGCCAGGGAGACAGTGGTCAAGAGAGACCTGAGAACTATAGAAACGAAAGGAATGGAAGATCTTCCTTTGTTTGTCACAGAGGAGGCGGTGTAGAGAGGATGTCCTTACTGTGTACATAATAAATAAATAAATCTTAAGGAGAGAGGATGTCCTGCCCTGGGTCTTGATGGATGTTGGGCAATAGTTCTGGAGAATGGCAGTGAGGCTGCTGAGCATTCTACATGCAGGAGAACTGCAGGGAAAACCAGAGATGGGAATATGTGCTGTGGTTGGGAATCGCAGGTGGTTTGGGTGAAATTAAAAAAAAAAAAATGCTGATAAATGTTCAATTCCTGAGAACTAGGAACTTCTGTGCTGTTTTTTTGTTTTGCTTTTTTAGAACAAAAAGAACCATGCAACATTTTAAAATAAGGTGGATATGGTTGAATTTTGGTGAACAGGAGTATGCTACAGAAGGAAGGATAGTGTCCAGCAGATTGTTGTAACTGAAGAAATAGAAGCGACGTTGGTTACTTAAGTTCTAGAACATACTGTTCGCTAAATTAGCTTGAAAACCAAAGTGTCCATTGACTTGCGATTCTGTGGGTCAGGAAGCTAGGTTCAGTTAGCTAAATGTCTTTGATTCAAAGGCTCTCACAGGCTAAATCCAAGTTTCAGTCAGGGGTACAGTCACCTCAAGGCTTGACTTGTGAATTTCCTCCAGAAACCAGCTCACATGGCTCAGACACATGACTCCTGTCAGGGCCCAGGTGCCTGCTGCTTGTTTGCTCAAACATCAAATTCTTGTCACTTGTGACTCTTTCTGGAATCAGCCATATGGCAGCTGCCTTTTCTCAGACACAAGACATGAGAGAAGGCTTGTGGGATCCTTAAAGAGGCTAACAGGCAAGAGTCAACAATCAGGGCACTCCAGAGCCTCTGGGAATCTAAGCTCAGACTTATGATCCCAGACCTTTTAGTCTAAGCTACCTTTTAGAATCAGTGACTTAGTTAAGTTTAGCCTACTCACGAGGAAGGTATGAGCACAGAGGATGAGTTCTGGGAAGCAAGACTCTTGGCAATCATTTCAGCACTTACCTACCACATTGACCCTGTAGCTCCCAACAGAACTCAAGGTACTCATGGCAACTGATAGTTTAAAGTCCGAATTAGGGAGCCAAGTGTAGTGTTGTATGCCTTTAACTCAGTACTCAGGAGGTAGAGGCAGACAGATCTCTGAGTTCAAGGCCAGCCTTGTCTACAGAGTGAGTTTCAGGATAGCCAGGGCTATGTAGAAAGACTTTGTCTGAAAACAAACCAACAAAAATATGAATTGGGGGGGGGGGCTGGACAATGGCTCTGTAGGTAAGAGCACTTTCTGCTTCTGTAGAAGACCTGGGTTCAGTTTTTAGCACAGATCAACTCACAATCATCAAAACACCTACACACATAAAAGTAAATACATCTTGTAAAAATAAGCTAAAACATAAGTTTGAAATGAAAAAAAATTACAACAAACTATAGTCTTGTATAAAGCAATTGCTTTTAGAAAGCTATATCATAGTTATGTCTGGAAATGGAAAACACCTTAAGTGGCTTTCACTTTATGTGGTAAATATCTAGACACTATGGCAGGCCCTTGGATAGTATTTCTGTATTTTAATTCTGTTTCTTAATAAACTCAACATATCATGACCTTGAGACATTAAATCTTTTGTAACAGTATAAGAATATAAGTCTGCAAACTTTTGTATTTTCCTGTAGTGCCTAGTATGGCCAGAAGAAAGGCCAGAGTTTGGAACAAGCCTATTATTTACCACACAGCAAATGCTAAGATGTAGCCAGTAGTTTCACTGTCCTGCCTGGCAGGTCTCACAGCCGATTATGAAATAATTGACTCATGGGCTTAATATTATAGTAACTGCTGGGCCAGTGGCTCAGGCTTATTATTAACTGGCTCGTACACTTAAATTAACCTATGATTCTTACCTTTGGTACCTTTTCTTATTGTATTATTTTCATCTTGCTTCCTCTGCATTTGACTGTGTCTGCTTCTCCTTGCCTTTCCTCTTCCCAGAATTCTCCTAGTCTGGTTGCTTCACCTATACTTCCTGCCTGACTACTGGTCAATCAGTGCTTTATTGAACCAATACCAGTAACAAATCTTTATAGTCTACAAGAACATTATGCTGTACTAGGACAAGATAGGGCAGCTCTCAGATGGAAATTTTACAGTACCCCTACCATGCATAAACTGATCCAAGCAAAATACATGTAATATAAAATGAACTAAGGTGGGACTCCTAACACACTGCTGCTTTCACTCAAGGGAACCCAGAACCCATTGCTTTATAGGAACCATAGTTGGTTTTTGTTTTTGTGAAGCAAACATGAATTTACAAAGAAATAGTTAAGGTGTATTCAAATACTTAAGGAGAGAAAGATGTTTAGGAAAAGAGTAGTATTTACCTAAGGCAAGGATGAGGGTTTCTCAAGAGAGTTGTACACAATTAATAATGTGTTTTAACAATGGCCATATATACAATTTTGATAGCCTTTGGGTTACATTGTTCAGAGGTTTGCAGATGATATAACTTTGAATAAAAACCATAATTTGGCAGCGATAGAGTTCATGGTAACTATATTATTTATATGGACATTTTCTACTGTTCTTTACTCAAGGTAGATTATTACTTTTAGGAATAAAATTTTCATTTAAAGTCTTTAAATGGAGTTAGCTGACATAGGGGTATAATGCTTCTCCTAGATACCATAGACTATCAAATAGAAGCACCAGGTCAGGTATCAGTTACCTCTCTTGAAGTTGTTGGCCAGGGAAGAGAATGTCCCATTGATCACAAAATACAGGCTTGTATTGTATTGCCAATGTTGTTGTTTACTCATCAGAACTTGAAAGTAAGGCCCTATGTCTGAAAACAACGTCTACTTGAACTGTACAAGAATAAGTCAAGCTGGTACCAACCAGGAATAAGTCAAGCTGATACCAACCAGGAATAAGTCAAGCTGATACCAACCAGGAATAAGTCAAGCTGGTACCAACCAGGAAGCCTCCTTTCTACTAGTTACCCTTTGCAGCACCATAAGGGCTACATGGATTGCTAAGAGACAAAAGTCATCAGCTGAAAGCTACAGTAACAATCAGCCTAGCAAGAGGTCACCATTGTTGCTGTAGTGGTATGAATATTATGAGAGTAACCAACTACTTTATGTTTGAATTTAAGGTCCACACCACAAAACAGAACTTGGGCCTGCTTCCGTATACTAGCTCAAGAATTCATGGCTGAATAGGTCCTAGGTCTTAGGAAAGAACCTATTTCTATTAGTTGGCCCTCTAAATATTTATCTTTATACTGGTAGGTTACTACAGTTCTCAATCATCATCAGAGAAGCTTCTTTAACAGTAGTTGTGGTTAACATAGCATCAGAATGTAGAGAATAAGAGAATGTGGACTGCTCAGCTTCAAATGGGACATCTACGTCATATTCTATTTTTTCTGATGCTCAAGGGTTATCATAGGAGAAGGTGCAGAAAGGTTGTTAGAGCCATTGGATTCAGAGAACTGCTTCAAAGTTGTATTTTCCAGACATGGTAAGGTACACAAGAACCCAACAGCAGTGGCTACATACACAAGATCTGTACAAGATCAAGCCAGTTAAAAATCCCAGCAGGGATGAAGTAGCTGATTAAATACTTACTGTGGTAGCTTCTAGGGTGGGAGAGTCAGTTTTCTTGAAGAATGTGGCCCCTGGTAGGTTGACTGCACTTCTATGGATAGGCCTACTTCTATTCACATACTGACAGCAATAAATGGACTTGTGAGTTAAAAGCAAAACTTGAAATTAGGAGAAAAAGGTATGGTATGGAATGAGTTAGAGGGGAGAGAGTGAAAGCAGATTTGATCAAAGCACATTATACATCTGTATGAAATTATCAAAAGATAAACTTTTAAAAAATAAAGTTTTTATTTAAAGCAAATTTTAGGTAATTTAAGCTCACTAAATCTGCTTATACTGTATATCATTACAATTGTAACAACTTATATATCAGAGATCTAGGCTCTAATGATGATTCACTCGTTTCAAATAGGACTCAAGACCCAAAATAATTAGTACAGTGTCTCAAAGTTTGTTGAAATGAGATTTTACATAAATCCACATAATTAAGATGACTCAGTAGTTTTTCTGAAGTCTCCAGACATTGTCTTCATTTATCCTCCTGGGGTATATTTGAATAACTGAATTCTCATGGGACCTATGGAAGAGTCCCCAGTGTCTCTGAGAAGTTTCAAGTACCTCATACCTTGGTATAGAATCAAGTTCATTATTTAAGAAACAACAAAAGTACAGAAGTCCTCAGATAATTAACTGCCCATCCTGTCAACACCTACCAGGATACATTAACACATGAAAAACTACAGTGCATTACAACGTTTGAGAGAAATGTATATCTACATGTGTACACAGTCAAGCTATGAGGGGGGGATATTATCAGAGCTGGGGAAATAATATCACTCTTTGACCTAAATATGACTCAGATTCTCCCATGCTGCTAATTTATTTAATATTCCACCAAGTTGTTTTTGGTTTCCTACCCAAGAGTTCTATACTCATTCTATAACTCCAAAGAACTTTCTAGATGCTGAGCTGGTTTCTCCAGCTCGTTCCAGTCTGGCTTGACTTGCAACATGCTGATGGGTGATGATATGTTGGGATCAGTCTTCTGAGACCCTGGAGTCTCATAAAATGCCAACCAGTGATTCAAGCTGGTGCTCTGCAGATTTATACTACCATGTTTGAATCTGCACTGTGCTCTACCATGTCATAATCATATCTTAAACTCACAAAGCCATCATACTTTTCTAAATCTCTGTTTATAAATTTCATTTTCATTGATATGCAAAGCCAGCGTTATGTACTGATATTTTAAATGAAGGAAGGGACATTCATTTCTTATCTAAGATTCATGCACATTTGGCAACAAGACAATAATGTATTATCTGTTCCAAGGAAGCTGCTGAAAATGAATTTTCAGTACCTCTCCTGCCTTCATCAGTGAGTTAAGCAGCCTAGGCCACCTACCTAGCACATGTATTCCAAAGACACTCAGAGGCTCACATCTTTCTTCACTGTTCTATGTCCCAGGGAGGCTGTTTTCCCTTGCTCCTGACCCGTATTCCTGATCTTCACTCAGCTCTGCACCTTCAAAGCTTCCACTCGCTGCCTGGAGGGGCCAGATTTCGGTAACTCAGGGGTTTTTACTCATTTCCCCAGAGTGTTTTCTTAGTTCTTCCCTTAATTGACACCTGGGTCTTCCCCAATGACTTTAAACCCCCTGCGGCCCTTTCAAGTCTGACTGTTTATTCTCTGTCGTCCAATATGCCCTATGGCTGGCAGGAGGGGTCGACCCCTCTTGCTTCCTGCTGCTACTCCTTGATTGCAGCCGCCCCACTTTCCTTCTCTACCAGTCACTTTCATTGTAAAGGAAACCTTTCACCTGCATCGCCCTACCCATTTCCCACTGCTCTCTTTCCTGAACTCTGGGATCCCACATGTCACGTCTCTTCAATTGTTTTCTTATCCTGAGTAGAGTCCTTGACTTGACTTTCCAAAAGCATGTTCTTTTGAAGTGCCCTGGATTTTCTAACATCTGTATGTTTTTCTTTATGATGCCACTCACAACGATCTGAACCCATAGACGCCGTTTGGCGCACCGGGAATTCAGGAAGACTTACTATTTGTAACTATTAGTATAGATCTATATGAGTTTTCTTCCCAGCCAAATGGCAATTGCCTTATGGGAACTTGTATCTTATCCACCATTGCTCCTCCTCATCCTAGAGGCACGGCTCACTCATCATTGCTTGGTTAGTTGTCATCAATGAAGGTGACTTGTTATATTCGATGTATTTCTTTGGAGGTCAATTATGTAACAGGATTGTACCCAACACTGGAGATACAATGATAAACAAAGCAAATAATTGACTCTCCAAAATTTATGCTAACACAATGAAGAGAGATGATTATACATTCAGTTACAACCAGGCATGCTTGTATTTTGGGGACCAGGACAAGAGTACAAATAGAGGCCCACATACCATATGCCTGAGTGCTTAAAAGCTAATAGACTGTCAAACAAAATATGTTCTGTTTTCCTTCCTTGACAATCATATTTCATAGAGACAAAAATTGAAAATTGTGAGTAAAATTTTGGCCTTTCTATGACTTTAAGTTGGCAAAATGACAAAAATGACTGAATTAATTGTTATTGCATATGTCTGGGTATTCTGCTAAAGAGCTGGAGATGAGTAATAAAATAAAGGCATGCATAATTCATAAACTATCAGAGATTCCACAATTGTTTTACTCTAACAAAATTGCTAGTTTAATATAACTATATGTTTCTATAATGAATGTTTCTGCTGAGCTTGATAGCTCAAGGGTTAAAAGAGTAAGGTAAAGTTATATTTAAATGTTGGCAAATTTTGAATTTATTTTCATGAGAATAGAAATTAAAGCTTAAAAGAAAAGGATTAAATTGTCTGATATTTTCAAAAACATCTGTTTTTTTTTTAAGTGGAAAGTAAAATTTAAGGGATGGAGAGACAGGATAAATTACTGTCAAAAGGTACAGTATTTCAGTTTTCCACAATGAGAAGTTTCTAGAGGCCTATTGCACAACTTGGTACATTTAGTTAACACTACTGTAGTGCACAATTATACATGCTTACACATGATAGATTTTATGGTACTGTCATCACAGTAACAAATGCTTGAGCAGGAAAGATTGCTCAGAGAGTGCATTCCTGAGGACCTGAGTTTGCACACCCATACAAAAGCTAGAGACAGGAAGATTGTGGGCTCATTTCACAGCCAACCTAGTTGAGTCAATAAATCCAAGGCTCAGTGATAGACCTTGTCTCAAAAAATGGGTGGAGATAGAGGGCAAAACTCATCATTAACCTCTGGCCTCTACATGCGCACACAGGTACATGCACCCACATGCACACGCGTGCACACACACACACACACAGAAATGCAACAACACATAAAAGGTATATATTTACTTTAAAAATATTCAAGATAATATTGTAAGATTAAAAAGCAAAATACAAATTAAAATTTAAATATCAAAAATTTAAAGAAAAAATATTTACACAAAGCTCAGATACTTGGTTTTGTGTGTGTGTGTGTGTGTGTGGAATGTGTGTTGTGTGTGAAGCACTCATTACATATTTTATCACATAAACTGTTTATCCTTTTAGTGCTGAATTTTTGGATAGCTGTACGTGAAGAATAGTGTCAAGCATGGGTAACATACCGACACATGTGAACATACACATTTCTGGCAGTACCTTATCAACTGTGTGTCATGACTGCCATGCTAACGTGAGAGTGCTTTTGGAATCCCCAATTGGAAAAAGAAAAGCAACAATAAATGGACACTTGGCACCACTGGGATATGGTGTTTTGATATCCATGGCCTTCATGCTTTGTAAGGGGAAGAATTTGACAAGTTAATTAATTTGTCTTTGTCTGCCTAAGTGGTTCTGCTGATGAAGTTCTCTCTATTCTAAGTGGAATCTGCCTCCTGCATCTCCCATCATAGAGAATGACACTGCATAGACCTTCAGGGCATGTGGGTGTTTCCTGATTTTTTTTTTTTAAATTTACTTTAGGACCTAAAAGAAGTGTAACAAGTGTTCCTTTGGGATTCCAACATGTCTTTTGGGAGACAGGAGTTTAATCATGTGTTAACATTGACCATAAGATAAATGAGAGGGTAAGAAGAAAGGAGATGTGGGAAGGGTAGGAGGGAGGAAGCAACACAATTATATTTTAATTAAAATAATACAAATAAATAAAAAATGTAAGAAGAGCCTACTTAAACTGTAGGTCAATTGGCATTAGCACTCCCTGGCTTTTCCATCTCTGTTCATAGCGCTTCCTCTTCTTAGGTCCTCACTCTCTAGTATTTCAAAGCTTAACAGTGACAACCTACTGTGGCAGCCTCTCTTGCTAAGGTCCTGTGAGCCTTTCTGTTTCTTTCCTTTCCCTTTGCTCGTTCTCTGTGCTGGCATTCCCATCACTTATGGTGCACAGTTTGTACTTCAGCTGTGATCAGCTCTTTCATGAGTAGTGGAATAAATTCTGCTTCCTGGGAGGAGGAGACCTGAGCAGAGCTAGTCCTAAATTACTTTAAGTTTCATTGTCCTTTCTGAATCCAACATCTTTTTCTCCCAGAAGATCAATTCTAATTCAAAACTTTAAGTAGGAAAGTTATTTTGGGACAAATATGGTAGATGTTAGCATCTCCAAAATATTCACTATGATGAGCATGTCACAACTGTGAATTTGTTTATAGTCCAATATGAACACTCTTTACCTCAGTAGCTAATTATAGTCTATCAACTAAATCCTCTATTAGTTTTAGTCTTATTGTAGTCTGGTTCTCTAGGGTAATAATATTTAGAAATAGTTAAACTGGAAATAATAGCACACATCAATAATTTCACCACTCATGAAGTCTAGGCAGGAGAATCAAGAGTAAATTTAAGGCCAGCCACAGACACTTGGTGAGTCCAAAGTCAGATTAGGTGGCATGAAACCCCATCTCACTAAACCACGGAGTAGTAGAGGAGGTTAAATAGGTCTTTAATAAACCTTTGTATTACATGTAACATGTTCTTTAAAGTCAGATGTTATATAAAGAGCCCCACTTTAGATGCTAGTAACCTTTCATGAAAACATTTAGGGATTGTTGGAAACATTTTCTAAGGAAGGCAAGAAAAGTAAAACCCTTATGAAAGATAATGAAAGTTAATCTTCATAGACACTTTTCAAAATTAAATAGTTGAGACACTTTACATTTTTCTCATAATTCTAAAAATAATTAGATCACAATGTGGATTAATTTCTTGTCACATTTAATTTTTTAGACAAAAGCTGTTGTTCAGTTATAAGCACACACACATCCATTAAGACACACAGATACACACATACAAACATACACATGTAGACCCCCCCCCACATAGACACATATACTAAATGAAATGAAACTCTTCAATGTTACTCTCCATTTTTTCCTTGCATAATTTTTTAAAAGGTGGGGATTAAGCCCTCAAGAATTAGGGCTACAGAACAACATGGGGATGGTATACTTGTTTCTAACTTTCTAATGAGAGACTAAGGTCATAATAGAATTACATGGTTAAGAAAAAATCCTTACGTTAACCTCAGAGGTAAGAGTCAGACTGTCAAAAAGTATCTCCTTTCCCAAATCCTCAAGTTCTACATATTGAATCCCCTACAGTGGGCTGTTGCTTTGGGGTACTTTGGTTGTTGAGATTTTTGATTTTATGGTCAGAACCATCTAAATTTCTGGTCCCAGATCCTTTCTTCCTTCCTTCCTTCATTCTCCAGGTGACGTTAAGTGCCTTGTGCCCTATGACCCTGGTCTCCTCATCTGTCAGTAATGTAAAGACAAAATGAAAGAGTACAGAAAGAGCATCGAACACAGGTCCTGCTTTGGTACATTTTAGAAAGCACACGGAAGAAGCCATCTTGATTTTCAAAACATCATAATGACCTATCCGGTTGGTATGGAGTGAAGAGTTACCGGCAATAATTTCTTTAAGAGAAGCAACAACTCACAGGAAGTCATCTAAATTACTATGCACTTCCACTTTAAGCAAGCAGAGACTAGTCTTGTTCTGGGAACTAGGTAAGCTTTGAACCCTCAGCTAGATAGCCACTCTTCTATTTAGGAACATCTCCCAAGATCAGAGTCTGGGGTAAGGATGATAGTAGGAAGCTTTGAGGATGCTGGAAGGGCCTGCTACTGGGGATGCTAGAGAAGGAAATAATTACCAGTTTGAATTCCTCAGAGGACAGCAGGAGAGGACAGCCCAAGCGGGTAGGTAGCATCTTCTCAGAGTAGCCAGACCTATTCATGTTCTAAAATACTCCTCAAACAGCTGAAGTGGAGGCGATCTTGTGGTGGATCCAGAAATCTATCTCCCTTGAGCTTAAATAGGGAAAAGGATCTCCCCCAAACCCACATTTGCCACTTTCTCTGCCTCCCATATTCTAATCCACTTTGCTTTCCCACTCTACCGCTTGGTCTGACCATATGACATTGTCTGCCCATGCAAGGTGGGAGAGTACAGGATTTAGTGCTAGACTTCTTGTGTTAGACTCCAATCTCTGCCATTCAATAGCATTTGGCCAGTTATTCAAACTTTTGATTCTCTTTGTACTCATCACCAGAAGGGATAAAATAATATTTATCTAATTATTGATTATTGAAGATGAGGTAGGATAGCAGATTTCTCAATAAACCTTCAATAAAGAGTTATCTTATTAGATGTGTGTGGGCATTTCAGGCAGGGTGTGAAAAACAGAGGAATCAACTGGGAGCAAAACCAGCTCATGATGGTCCCCCAGGAAGAGAGGGCAGAAACCAGTGACTGTAGGGTGATGATGTCGTGGGAAGCAAGGGTACTAGCTGGGGTGATGATGCTGTGGGAGGCAAGGGTACTAGCTGGGGTGATGATGCTGTGGGAGGTAAAGGTACTAGCTGGGGTGATGATGCTGTGGGACACAAGGGTACCAGCTGGCTTCTGGAAGAATGTTAGGCAAAGAGCCTGGAAAGGGTGCTCAGAGGATGTCAAAGGGGCTGACATTAGAACTGAATAGAATTGGGATAGTTCCTGCATGTCCACATATACCTAGTCTTCTGCTGAGGCCCGCAAGTCTATATCCTCAGAAGTCAAACACTAATCCCTGCCCAAATGAACCCAGAGCCAATTACTAATCATCTGTCTCCTCCTGCCCTCTGCCCTTAGCCCTACTCTGAATCAATCAAATGGTGTATTAACCCTTGAGAAATTTCTGTTCTGTGTAGGCAGGACAGGATGTTTTTGTGGAAGGCTTTGGGGGGAACGCAACTATGTATCATCACAAAATATGCCTCTACACTGGAGAATATTCTTCTTGGATGTGCCATAGTTCAAGGATAAATTTTGGCAGCAGATTTAGAATATGGTAGGTTTTAATATGCAGACTAGCCTACATGAGATAAGCCAAAAAGTGAATGGGTTTGCCCATGAAGACCAAGATTGGTGATTTCGGTACTAGCCTTTGGTTACTACACACTTTATCCCAAGGCTTTGCTTTCTAATATTTATAGTTCTGTTTACATGGCAGCAGCCCTCAGTTCAGCCCACTTGCACCAGGTCTAGCCTGTGCTTCATGACTCTGGATTCACTGACCGTTTCCTGTCCTGCTGTATCTTGCATATCTTCCTAAGGGTCATTCTATCAACATCACCTCAAATGTCCTATGATCTCTCTTCAGACTTTCACAGGGCTCTTTCCTAAAGGCAAACTGAGCATTGCATCTTCTATGACATCTACTTTTCTGGCTCACTCACCAAAATAGGGGCTGATTGGGTCCAGGAAATATTCCTGTATATCCTGACTAGCACATAGTGAACACTCAATGAATTCTTGTTAAATTTGTTAGTTCTCAATATCCCTTAAGCTGATATACTTTGAACGAGACCTTCTTTTCATAGAAGTCAACAGAGATTTCAGAAGAAAACATCACTTCCATTTTGTGTGTTCCTTGTTAAATATTGGCTTCCAAATCTTGGTATTTTGTAAAAGTTAATAATAATGCATTTCTGTGCATTTTTATTACATATACTTGGGGGGGAGAGAAAGAAAGAGGGAGAGAGGGAGAGAGGGAGAGAGAGGGAGAGAGAGAGAGAGAGAGAGAGAGAGAGAGAGAGAGAGAGAGAGAGAGAGAGAGAGGCTTCATGGATATTTATAATATTTGACTCACTCCAGAATGATTCTGGGATTTTGTTGGGTCAGCCATCTGGCCCCTGTACTACAGGCTGTCTGGTGTCTGACTGCAATATCTCCCAACCTTCTATCCCTTTATTTAATTGGGTGACAGCTTTGCTTTGGTGGTCAAATCCAACCCCTAACCTGATTGACCCTTTCTCTCATGGTCGCCAATCCTGAAATGGTTGCATTGGACATCGCCAAGGGAGTGGTTGCATGCCAGAGGTGGAGGCTGGAGAGGGGAGGAGGGGAAAAGGGGGAGATCCCAGCTGTATGACTGTCAGGGGCTTCTGGCGGGGGCGGCTGACAGAGTCAGGAGGTGAGAGAGGGACCAGCTGCTTAGCAGCTATTTATAAGACTGTCATATGGGGAAGTGTGTCTGGCCGGCAGAAGCAAAGGGGGGTGGCGGGCTAAACTGGCTCTGTATTTAGCTTGATGACACACATGCAGCCAAACCGTGAGAACCCACTCTGTGTGGAGACACCTGGTCAAACCGGCCTCCGCCAGACTGGAGAGAACATTGCCATTTCTCAATGAATTGAAAAAAATGGCACTGCAAATGAATTTGCAGCAAGAACAATCAAGTTTTTCCATCTTCTTTCTCACTCCCTCTCAATCTCTTGGACCTCCCATACCAAATAGACTGGCATCACCCCAGCCCCTGCATCCCGGCAGCCAGATAGACTTGATGAGGGAAGAACAGCCATGGAGGTTGTCTTCTCAAGCTGGGCAGGAACAGTCAACAGCTGCAAATGTTTTATGGAACCAACTAAGCAGCAAGAAACAGTGTCTGATGGTGTCCTGCAGTAAGGAGAGGTTAATAGCATGGTGCATTTGGGGTCTGCTTGGGGACCAATGGTATTTAATGTGTTTATTATTGATTTGGAGAAACCGGTGGATACTAAGTTAGTGAAGGCTTTTGAGGGCACTAAGTTATTTCACTTAGTAAACACCACAGAGATTTGTGGAGAATTCAAGATGGATTTTCCATGGAGTTAAAGAAATTAGAAATGAAAATGTCTTGTAAGAAGATGTACTCTGTCCCAGCAGGCCACCAAAGAACTGTTCTGACAATAGGAAATATTTCCTGGAGTTTAATTCAACTTCAATTTTTAAATGGCTTGAATGTGTTCACCTTCCCCTGGGATAGGGAAATTCTGGTTCACCCCTAATACCTGTCTCAAGTTTTTCTCTTTAAATTCCTTCTATTACACCTCACAGTTATGCCATAGGGATGTGTGTGTGTGTGTGTGTGTGTGTGTGCGTGTGTGTTCAACTTTCTATACAACACAATGAAGTCAGTTAACATTCTCCTAGCCAGTCCTTCTCTGAAGAAATACTTTCCTCTTTTCTTAAATTTCTTTATCATTATAGACTCTTTCTAGTCCCCAGATCCTAGTGACTGTTCCATTTCTTAAGTCTCCTTTTAGGTTTCATCAGTCGACTGATTCCCAGTCCGACAGATTGTCCTTTAAAGGCTTATCTCCATTTCTGGAGGGAAGAAGGAGGAGGAATAGTGTGACCATGTTATGCACATATATATTCATACAAATGGTTCTTTGTATGTTTAGCCCAACCCACTGGCTTATGGTTGAAAAGCAAAGTCTTGGCAGTTATTTTTCTAGCGATTCTATTGAAGATGCATTTCTCACCTGTTAACCAAGCTTCCTACCAATGCCCAGAGTCCCAGCTGGTCTGGTGCTTCAGCTTACCACCCTCCAATAAACCTGTTTGCTCCCGCGGTTTCCAGAGCAGAGAGCTCTAGGGTGTGGGGAATCTTTTGTGGAATGTCTTGAACTTGCCACAGAATGGATTGGCTTCCTAAGAAGTAGTTCTCTTTGAATAAACATAAAATAGAAAAGGTAATTGAGATTTCTTATCCCAAGTTTTTGACTGAAACAGGAACATGAAAAAATATTTTGAGAATAAAATGTTCAAGGATTGTCTGAGGTAATAGAGAAGGACCCAAATGTGCTACTCAATCTCTAGCTCTTTTCTCTCTCCTCTCTGTGCTGCTACCTTCTCATTTGTGCTTCTTCAGCTATTATGTGTAACCTTTGACCTCCTTCCAGAGTGTCCACAAGGACAGAAGGAGAAAATGAAGAGAACCACTGTCTTCTTCCAGCAGTGCAGTACATTAACAGCAATATGTAACACATCGTTCTAGCAGGCCAGCTTTACTTAGATGTCTCCCTGTATTGCCTGTTCTTAATTGCAAGGTAGTTTGGTTCTCTTCTCTCAAAAATAGCAGCTAGAGGAATCATAGAAGCATAGAGCCAGGAGAACCCTGCAAACTGCTTAGGTTAACTCCTTCATTTCTGAATGGAGTTCAGGATCAGAGATACAGAAGGTTTAAGGCCTTTGTCTGAATGCATAAAACATCTCATCCTTGAGTGGGAAAATCAAGAAAAACATTTAGCAAATGCAAAATAAGAAACAGTAACTTTTTTCATCTTTGGTAGGAAGTGGAACGTCTCAGTTTGTTATCAAAAATGTCTTCTTTCCCTAGAGTGTGACTCCTTATGGCATGTGGATGTTTTGGAGAGGACATACTATTTAGGAGAGGCTTGGGGGTAAGAATAGGATTTGGGGCCATCCAATCAGCACTGGAACTCACTGTGTGGTAAACAATGACAACCAGATGACCCTTATAACAAAAATGAATAGCAGTCACAAGTTCTTGTCAAGAGCACACTTATTTATGGATTAGGGCAAGAAAATAAATATTTTCTTATCTTTTGGAGTATTTCCAACATTCATTTTAAATCTATGTGCGATAGGACATTCTGATGTGCAGTATGCAACATCACCTGCGTGGACCCTGTTGGAGAGAGGACTTTGTTCTCTAGTTTCTAGGGTCTGGAGTGGAGGTAGTGGCTGATAACTCATTCACCAAGTCCATAGAAAGAAGGTGAAGGCTAGATAGCATTGCTTTTCTGCAAATCACATACACTCCTGGAAACAGGCATTGGCTTTCTAGTATATCTGCAACTAGTTTTATCCTGAGATCATGCCCAGTAAGCTTCTTAAACTTCCTTCTCCAGTCCTGCTTGCTGGGGACTCTGTCTTAAGATAGAAATACAGAAGAGGCATTTTTATGAGAGCAAAGGGAGGGATGCTCGGAGAAATCCCCTTCCTTCCTAGCACTTGCCATATTTTATCCTTCAGTTATGAGTTACTTTCCTCCAGTCAGCATCCACCCGAATAGCCTGAACACATCCCCAGAATCTGTATGGCTAGGCTAGCCCCTGGAGATGCTTCCCCAAATCATTTAGGCTCAGGTGGGGTCCAGGCAGGTGAGTTTTGAAAGGTCTCAGGAGATTCCAAAGCGTGTCCTGTCTAGAATCCTGGAGGAAAGAGTCTAGTCTTTCTTGAGTCGCTGTTTTCTCTCTCACGCCTCACACAATACCTGAAATATATCTGGTAACATCCCAAAGATGTTGAATGGATGAATCAGTTATCTATGGTCATAGAATAATCCACAACAGAAGCCTAGAACTCCTATCCCTTTGCTTTCGACACTGACATGGCTGGAGGCATCTTAAGGGCCCACACAAGTAAACAAAAACAACTATCTTAGCATGTCTTAATTATCACTCCTTTGGCATTTGTTTATTTAACCTCTTAAAGTTTCTCTTAGTGATGGCAACAAAAATAAAACCACCAAATCCTGCACACTAATGGGCTCTCTTAATCTCACCACCAAAGTCTAGCACATGCTCTCCCCTGCCATTCTGCACTTCAGAGTCCTCTGTGCGGGGAAAAGATGATGGATTCTCATATTAGTCTCTGGTTGTAATGAACACATCCATTATAAAAGCAATAGTAACTGCAACGGGAATTATGTGCTTGGTGAAAACATCCCCAGTGCCTTGTAAACACCTCAGCCTTCTGGCAGCCCCCCTGTGGGCCTATTTACTGCCTCCACTATGCAAGGTAGCTACTGTCTAATTATACACAACCGGCTTGGTTAATCCTCTACAATAATAATTAAAAACAATTCATATTTTTTCTTTTACTCTCTTTATTAACTTTAAACTTTTAAAAGCTTCAGAGGTCCCTACAGAATCAAAAGCTTATTAAAATATCAAGACGTGTGAGCCTTTTTTAAGTGCATATTATTACATTTGTTTTTGTTAACATGACAAGGCCCAGAAGAAACTCAGCAGAGCTGTGCAGATCAAAACAAAGGCATTGTAAGAGAATCTGGATCGCCTGTGCAATGTCACCCAGGGTTGTAAAGAAAACAGAAGGCTCCAAGGGGCCTTCCTCGGCAGCTGCCCAGATGGGAAAGGCAATGGCGGGGGAGATGGAAAGCAGCTGGGGATTCGTTCAACCTTGACTGCTTAGAGCCTGTGGCCTTCCAACTATCCTCAGGGAGGTTCACCTGGGCTCTGGGGTTTGGGGTTACCTTGGTTACGTGGCCTGTGGAGTCTGGTGTCAGCTGCAGCCTGTAAGGCAGTATCAGGAGAGAGGGGAACAGGAACGAAGGCATTCTTCCAGGCCTTGGGCTTCTGAAAGACAGAGAAAAACCAAGTGAGGAAGAGACACTTGGCTTGTAGGGAAATACAATTGTAAATCTCAGTTACATAAAGCCATGTGTTTATTCTGAGGACACAGAGGAAAGGACATTTACATTCTCTCAGGAACCCCACATGCCACAGCAGGCCCAGTCCCTGGTCTGTGTGCCTCTGCCTGCTTCCTATGCCTAAAATCTCCCCACACGTTTTGAAATTGCTCTTTTGCTTCATTGCACCCCTTTCTAAACTTGGGGAGTCAAGACTGGCTGACTGACTGACTGACTGAGGGGCTTCATGTCCTAAAGGCTCTCAGGTCAGCCCAGGTAAAATTTTTCACTAAATCCCAAAGTGGTCTTTTCTAGTTTCCTGATCAAGAAGGGAACCCTCATGTTCTATGGAATATCATAGCAAAAAACTCATGGTTGAAAAGTGGAGAAAGAAAAGATTCCCTGGCTTGCCTCTTCTGACTAATGAGCACTAAGTAATTTTAATTGGTCTCAAGAAGCCAAGGAGAGTGTAAATCCATGTAGGCCACACAGAGGCAATTACTATGCTGAGCAAAAAGCTACATATTGAGCACTGCTGGGGTCAAGCGCTAGGCTAGGTGTTTTACAAATATGTAATCTACTTGAGCTGGGGAACTATCTGTTACTCTAATTCAAGACCCTGGCACAGAGACCACATTTAGTACATACTTATTAAACAGATTAACTCGTTTATAATCCCCATAGTAACCTCGTGTGAACATTAATATTCCCATTTAGCAGATATAGAAAGTGAAGAGTGGAAACCTGTCTCCGTTTTCTCTTCAGGCATTTTCCCTTAGCTTGAGGGGACCACACTGTCCTGAGCTCTGTATGACTTGCCTCCACTCCTATCCTGGTTACTCCTTTTAGAGAGAATACCTATCTCTCTAAATTTACTACCTTGATGATTTCATTATATCTCATAACATTAAATATTAACAACATTCCCATTTATACTCCAGCCCCGATCTCTCTCACACACCCCAGATTTGTACATCCAACTGTAGTCCACCATCTCTCAATCTCTTTAGACTTCTAGTGGAGATTTCAGTCTCAATATATTGAAAATTAAACTCTTGATATTTCATTATCAAGCCTCCCTCAGGTGCTGTGCTCCTCAGGCAGGCAACAGCAATGCCCACTCCCACCCCACCCCCACCTGTCACACAGGCTCAAAATCATGGCATTTGTCCATCATTCTTGACATTTCTCTTGAACACTGTCCACCTTACATATCAAAATGCACATGACTGTCGGTCTTTTGCCAGCCTTACAGTATTGGACACTCTTGTGTGAACCTCTGCAATCTGCTTGCCTGGATAGCTGCAGTAGTTATGTAGTCTCTCTGCCTCTATCCCAACCTCCCCAAAATACAGCTGGATCATAACACTCCCCTCTCTAATGTCTCACAGGGAAACCCCCCATTTCATTCAAAGATGAGGCATTGACCATCTTAGAGGCACTGTTCCTCACCTGAACCATCATAAACTCCACATCTACCATTTCCATATCTGAAACTTCTTCCTCCACAAGTTCACGAGGCTCACTTTGAATAAATCATAATTTCCCAATGAGGCCTCCAGAGGTTTGACTTAGCCATGGAGATAAAGACAGAAAATGCGGGAGCTAGTGGTTAAGAGCACTGGTTGCTCCTTGGTTTGGTTCCTAGTACTTATGTGGTGGTTCATAATTGTTACTCCAGTTTTAGGGGATCCAACACCCTTTCTGGCCTCTAGGGTACCAGTCATGCCTGCGGTATATAAACATACATGCAAGCACTAACACACAAATACCTTTGTGTACACACACACACACACACACACACACACACACAAACACACACACACATACAGAAACTTTAGTGACACTTTGTCCCCAACATGGATGTGTGTTGTCTTTTGATCAGACATAGGACAGGCAGACCAGGTGTTGCCACAGGCACAATCAAACTGTGACAAGTCAACAACAGACTGGAGAAATTTAACAATCGACTTCTTTACCACATGATTGTGAGAAGTAACCTGTGGAGAACACATAGGTGTTGGGGACATTGTTCAATTTACAGCCAGGACATGGGAATCCATTCTCCCCATTGTCCTCAGTAGGCCTGACATGTCATTGTTCCTGTAAGTTATCTTATTTTTCGATCCCCCACATCCATCTTTTTATCCAGGGCCCTTTCGCTATCCTCTAGTTGTTTGTGATCCACTTCGTTAGCTTGAAGAGGGCGAAGAGAGAGATAGCACCATGGAGGCAAAGAACACAGCTGCCGCCTCTGACAGCTGCTGCCTCTGCTTCTGAAGCTGGGAATTAACGGCATTGAAGAGTGGATGGAATTAGCAAGCTGTTGGACAGACCCTCTGGGAACAGACTCCTGCTTCACATAGGGCTCTGGGGAGGGGTGGTAGGAGCCTCCTGAAGACCACATGGCTGAGCCCTTGCCCCAGATCAACTGGAGCTGCAATCAGCCAACCTTAGAACCCAGGGGGCTTAGTTTACTCAGTTTTGCTCAGTTGTAGAATCATTTCTGACCGCCTCCCACAGTAGACATTTCTTCTCTTTTCTATCTATCACCTGTGGGAAAGTAGTTATCTTGATCAGGGAAGCATGAAGGGTTCTGACATTTTAATTATCATCTGTCTCCTTGAACAACAAGAATAAGAGGAAAAACAATCCCCTAAGGGCCACCTGCTGGAGGGTTTGCCATGTCTCACTTTACCCCCACCTCTCACGGAGAGGTAAGCAGGTCTGGGAGTTACGGGCAGAAGGGCTACAGACGTGTTCAGCTGTGAGTGGAGAGATAACAGAGGGAAGCTTGGCTTATCTGCCAGGGCTGGGGAAGGTTGGGGAGGTGGCATAATCTTGGTATCCCGGTGGGTTCCAGGCACGTCACACAACATCTTTCCATGCCGTCTTCCATGTAAAAATGGGACTGACATACACATTACCAGTTTGAGGACTTACTGTGCACACAAAATGGCCTTTAGTTTAGACTCGAGTGTCTCATATTTGCTCAGACAACAGGCAGTTGGAGCAGGCGCGTTTGTTATGTTTTGTTGGTTTTTGTTGTTGCAGTGGTTTTTCTTTTTCTTTTTTTAAACCAGTTTACTATCCATTTTCCTCTCCTCTCTCTGTCCTGGTGTGTTAGGATAATGCCCTTCCTAAGATGCTCACAAACTGATCCCTGCCTCCTGTGATTATATCAGGCAGCATGGCAAGGGAATTCAGGTTTCCTCTGGCTATTCAGCTGAATTCCTGTGGATTATTTAGGAAGGACCAATCTAACTGTAAGATCATTCAAAACATGAGCAGGGGAGCAGAGGACAGGATGAGAGGTACAAACAGTGGCTGGCTTTGAGGACAGAGAGAGGGGGCCACAAGGTATGCCACATGGGCAGCCTCCAGACAGGACAGATTGAAGAAATGCCATACTTCTAGAAAGGAAGGAGCCTTGCCAACACCTTCACGGTAGCTCTGTGAAGCCTGTCTAGATGTTTGACTCTAGAACTGTGAGAGAATAGATTTATGCTGCTTCAGCCACTGCGTTCGTTGCCATCTGTTTCTGATACAACAAGCAAGGAAAGCATACTCCCTCTACCTGATGCTTAAACATCTGTAGGAATGCAAGGTTCTTGATAGTCACTGTATGCAACACATACTCTGCTATGCACATGTGTTCTCAGGACTCAGGGAGACCAGGAGGAATGGGAGACTCAACCAGATCTTGCTACCTAATGGGAGAATGTAGGTACATGTGTGAAATTTATGATTGAAGTGTCTTGAAAGCTATGGAAAATCTACCATAATGGTGTATGCCCATAATGCCAGCATTCAGGGACAAGTAGAATTATGGTGAGCTAAAGGCTAGCCTGGGCTACACAGTGAGACTTTTACTGGGGGAGGAGAGGACAAACAATCTGCCCCCCACCCTCCAAAAAAAGCTGTTAAAAAGAAGTTTGGCATTTATTGTGGGTGTGGATTTGAGGGTTTTGTTGTGACTTGGATGATTATAGCCTTGAAATTCATATGAAATAGTTATATGTACTTTGTGACCTACATATAAAAGTATGCAGCCCATGTGACTTTGCCTATATGACAGGTAACAAAGAGAGTGAGAACATGTCCAAGCTCTTGCTTCTCAGCTAATAACCCTTAGGATACATCACTCCACCCTCTTCACCTACAATACCTGAGAAGCACTATGAGGAATTTTATAAGAATTAAATGAGACATGGCCTATGTACTTGACATATAGGAGCTTGGTAAGCTGTCTAGGATTTAGAAAAACAATATTTTTCATTCAATATCTTTTGTAAAACTTGGTATCCTATGCCCAACTGCCACCTTCCATGGCCTAAAAGTTATGTAAACACTCCCTGGCTTAGTCCAGAGACCAGCAAGCAAAGCCCAGGATCATTTTCAGGAGTCAGCTAATTATAAACAAGTAGCTTCTTGCACATAGCTAGACATTTCTGTAAAACCCAGAATAGGGAAGCTTCTAGAAAAACACTGCTAGAAGCCAATTGCTCAAGATTACAGGCTGAGCAATGCACAGCAGTGGTGGAGAAGGAAAGATCTCCACGATGATGGACAGAAGGAACTTCACAAACACTAAGGGATTGGTGGTGTATTTAGTGTCCATAAAAGCTCAAGAAATGTATCACAATATTAGCAAGGTCCCTCAGCCTAGACTCCATGGCAATGTCTAAGGATGATGCCATTTCCATTTTGTAACTGTTCTAAGAAAGCTTCATGAATCCACATTGGCTAGTTAGTCACTCTTGGACCACCCCCAATAGTCCAAGTCTACTCCACAAGGCCATCATACATAGCGAAAGAGCTGGCACTTGGGTCTGGCAGACTGTAGACCAGTGGTTCCTAACTTTTCTAATGCTGTGACCCTTTCATATGGTTCCTAATGCTGTGGTGACCCCAACCATAAAATTGTTTCATTGCTACTTCATAACTATAATTTTTGCTATTGTGGCTCTTTGACTTTAGTTTTTGCTTTTAATTTTATATAGAGTTTCATGTACTTCAAGCTGGCCTCAAATTCACTATGAAGCTGAGGATGACCTTGAACTTCAGATCTTCCTGCCTCCACCTCCTTATCACCAAGATTATGGCTGTGAAACCTCACTCGAAGTTGATGCAGTATTAGAAATGAGGCCAGGGCTTTGTGCTTGCTAAAAAACACTTGACCAACTGAGCTATTCCTCATTGCTGATGTGGATCTTTTGCTCTTTTTACCTCCTATCTCTTGCCAAGTCTTTAGAAAATATGTTATCACAATATCTTTTCAGGACCTGACAGAGATATGCCATCTTATTAACATATACAACCTTTTGTGTTTCTAGCATACTAAGAGAGTACTGTATTGCAATGTGGAGAGCACAGTGATACAGAAGCATGCAAGATCCTCCAAAGAAACAGAGAAGGTTTCAAGGTAATGATGACTCCAAAGACAGTTTTGCCAGACAAAGAGCATCAGGATACTTCCTGCCATTGCACATTTGCTTAAACTATTTCGTCTATTCCTGCCCTGGTTAGTGGTTGGAGCCATCCTAAATCCTGCAGGTATCAAGAAGTGGAGTCAAGCCAGTGAGACAAGCAAGAAGTGAGAAATGCTGGGGACCGAGAAGACAGACCATTACCCTTGCTCTCTCAAGAATCTGGGTTCCTCCCTTCCACCACAGAGCTTCTGTTATCTGGAAACACATATGCTCTGTTATCAGGTTGTCTCATCACATAGGAAGAGCAGAACTTGTAATTTTTTAAAGGGAAAGCCTCCTGAGTTTTAAATGCAAGTCCCTTATTCACCTCTTAAAATAATTGTTCAGGAGTTTAATTAACTCCTGGGCACCAGCTGGTGAATGCTCTCTCAACTTTCCTAAGGATTATTTTTTTAGACTAGTGCTCAATGATATCCAGCTGGGGTCTCTTGCACCTGGTCACTGTACTGACATCTGCCCACCCCCCAGCACCTACTCTACCTAGACTTGCTGGGTAGAGTGATGGGCTTCATTACTGGGTCCTAAAGGAATGACTTTTACTACAAAAATTGGGGAAAATAAATAGATTTCAAAACCAACAGATCATGAGAAGTTCAATTCTCTTTAACACTCTATGCTTATTTTTTTGATTATAGTAAACCATAAAGTCTTGTGATCTGATAGATACATTAATAATATGTACATTTAATTTTAATATCAGAACTCTAAGGGCAAGGCTACATTAGGAGGATTCTTTAGCAAGCAACATTGTGTACTAAAAGGTGGAACCATTTCCAAACTTAAAGCCAGTGATATCAATAAGATAAAATGACTTAATTTATCACCTTTTGTTAGGGTTACTTTTAAACCAAATTTTAGAGAAATAATATAGTGCATTCACATTGTTTGTGAATATGAATAAAATATTTAGAAGAGGAGTGTAAAAATTTTTGCATAAAAAGGTCATATGAAGATTTCTGTCCTTATGTACTTATAAGATTACTTTTATTAAAATATCAGTCAGGATCCATCAAAAACATATAGAAGTAAAAGTTGCTTTAAATTCAGGTCTATTTATTTTTCTTAGCTAAGTTGGTTTTCTGCAGAAAATGCTACTGAAATAAAAGGTGAAACAGCCCACCTAGATCTGTAAACGTTAATAAGATCCCAGAATGCTCTTCTTCATGGATTGCATTCCTGTTTCCAGAAAGTTCACTGGTGACTGTATCCACTGTTAGATAACATGCTCATGTGTAGGGGTTAACTTCCTGAATACTCCAACTCAGCAGATATATTCTGATGTTAGTGAAGTTTTCTTCTCCTGTAATGGCTTTTAGCTAGTTAAATATTGCATGAAAATGTGTAATTTCAAATTGAAGGAAAAAGGAATTACACATGTAAGCCATCTATCTTTATTTCTCTCTCATTCTGAAAGACTTCTCATCTTTGTAGGTAAAGACAATTAGCAAAAGCATACTTAACGCTGAATAAAACTGAACAAACCCTTCCTTCTCCGTGGATGAAAACTCTTCCATATGGTAGCTGTCTGAGCCCTTTTCTTCCCTGCTCAGCCCTTTCCTGATTCCTGGAGAAATGGGACGTATTTTCTTTTTTTTTTTTTTTTTCCTTCTTTATTTTGTATTTAACAAAAAAACAGTAACATGAATTTAAAATGAGGAAAAGTTAACAATAACTATGAACAGGATAAGAATCATAAGCATGGGGGCTGGAGAGATGGCTCAGCGGTTAAGAGCACCGCCTGCTCTTCCAGAGGACCCGGGTTCGATTCCCAGCACCCACATGGCAGCTAACAACTGTCTGTAGTTCCAGTTCCAGGCAAACACCAAGGCAAATAAATAAAGTTTAAAAAAAAAAAAAGAATCATAAGCATGGCTTATCAAGGGTGGTAATGCAAATAAGATTGCTACACATCTATTTACTTTGTGTTCAGCTTTCCCTCTGAAATTTTTTTTCCATCCCTGTATATCCTCATTCAAGGTCCCTTCCCCCTCCCACCACATCTTGACATTTCTCTTCTCTGCAACTCCCCATCCCTTCGCTGGGCAGGGAGCAGACAGTCCTATGGTCCCACTGACCCAATAATGCTTGGATCAGTCTCCACTCCTGGCCAAATCCAGTTTTGTCCCCCCTCCCTCAAGAATGAGTCTGGTGTTCCTATAGTTGGAGTGGGGGGACGTATTTTCTTATTGCTGGTTTTGAGATGACAAGGAATCATCTCTGACAGAGGCAATGAATCCCTCAGACATCTCCTAGGCCAGGTCTCTTCTGTCACTGAGGAGATCCAGGATTGTTTGCATGTATGGACTGCATCTTATCATTTGTATATTGAGGTCTAAAATTCTCCTCATCTTTCCAAAGAGTTAGGGGAAGAGTTCTGAGGCTGTGAACAGCAATATGTCTGTGCACAGATGAGACAAGACCATCCTAGAACCACTCTGAGTCAGACTGACCACTGAATTATGCATCAGCTGCTGCTTCTTTAGGCTTAGAAAAATGGACATGCCACATGAGCCACAGTTCAGATTCAGTTGGAGACAGTGAGTTTATCAAGGCTGAGTACCAGGCTTGGATGAGAGCCTGATAAAGGGCACCTGTGATCCATATAGAATTCACTAGTCTAGGATTGGGGATGTCAGACAAGTTTCTTAATTCACCACAATAAAGAATGCATTAGATCTAAGCCTATAACTCAACATATGGGGTCCTATTCAAGGGCAAAGATGACCTATGGTTCCTGTTTCCTCAACTCACTCCAAGCTAATGCTTTACTTCACTGGTTTCTGTTCTTACAACCTAATAACTTTTCTGGACACTTGGTTGAATTCTATCCACAGTGTTTGCCAGTACCCTTAGATTTTTGTCCCCCCTTTCAATATTTAAAGCCATTCTAGGGAATGAATTAGAGCTGACAGTCATTTCTAACTTAACAAGAAGTAGAATATGCATACTACTACTTTCAAATATATTTATTTACTTGTGGCATGAATTAAACATGCCAAGAAAAACATTAAAGATAAGTTCAAATATGACTGGAATAGACTTAGATGTATCAAGAATATTTTATCTTTTCCCTGATGCACCCTCATTTGGAACCCTGACATCTTCCCTGCATAGAAGAACCTTGAGTGGCTAACCGTTAACATGATGTCTCTGAAGCTATATGTAGCTAATCCTTTAGAAGCCCTCTGTAACTCCCCACATCTCTTCATAGGAACTCCCTGTGCATGTAGCATGTGTGCTTCAAAAGAGCAGAGTAGGACAATGGTAAAAGGTCTGAAGGTTGAGGAGCTATCATAAGATTCACACATTTTGTTTCTTGCCTGTATAAGATGTCGGTTGCCATGGTGATGAAAGGAAAAGATGGGGTTGTTTCATGAGATTTCTATGAATGTTTTCCTTCTGACTTCAGCCTAGACTTCTAGGATGTTGCCTGATTCTCATCACGTGTTGAAGGATGGTCAGTGGAGCATCTTGGTCTTGTCACCTCAGCTGCCACTGCCATTTCCAGACCTTAAATGGAACAATGCTTCCAGAAGCTTAGCCCTTTTCTTGTTCGCATTGTAAATCTTCTTTCTAACTTTGGAAAGGAAGAACTTACAATTGCAAGTATTGTCAAGTGTGCAGAGTGATTTCTTTAAAGGCCATAGCAGAAATGTATTCTTGACATTGTACCCATAAGTCACTAACATAGATGGTGCAGCCTCCTTCCTTGGGATCTGAAGCAAGAGCAGAGGAGGCTGGTGTGTGTGTGTGTGTGTGTGGGGGTTCTTTCCTTGTCTTTTCCCAGTGAGTGCAGCAACTTCTGGGTTATCTCTGATCACTAAGCACACTTAGTTAAGGATCAAAAGTCCTTCAGTGGAAAGACACGGCTATTTCCTTCATCACCAGCTCTTGGGCTATTTCTACGCACTGCAGAGTCACACAGGAAACTTTAAGCACATGCATTTTTTACCTAGAGGAATTTGGTTCATGGAGCTTCTGGCTCTGGAGTGCTGGGGTAGATGGGAAGGGTCAAAAGTGACTTTGGCTTCTCAGCCCCCTCATTGTATGGATTTGGTCTGACAGTTAGACTTTCATGCAAGTGTTGGCTATGTACATCCTGATAGTCAGAAGACAGGAAATGGCTACCACATGGTAATCTTCTCTCCAAAGAACATGGCTTCTTCTAGTCTTCATATACCCTGGAACTATTTTAGTCACGATAGCGCCTGCATGGTTCGATGAAATGAAGCCAGAATGTGAAGAGGAGCAAGAAGGGAGTGCAAGAAATTCAATAGCAGCAAAGAAGCTCATCAGGAGAAAATGCAGTGTCATAGTCCAGTTCAGAGACTAACTCATTTTACACACACACACACACACACACACACACACACACGAGAGAGAGAGAGAGAGAGAGAGAGAGAGAGAGAGAGAGAGAGAGAGAGAGAGAGATTGAGATTGTGTCCAAGTGTCCAAAATGCTGACTTTTTGCACTAAAGATTTAGACATTTACCAAGGACACTCTGAATGAATATGTAGTAATCTAGAAGAGTCGGAGCAAGTACTGAACAGAGTGGAGTTGATGCGGAAACTCAGCTACAGGGAGGAAGAGGACAGTCTGAGGAACTCTATCCATGGATAAACCAGTCTATTCAACTGCTTCCTCCTACCACAGCTAATGCCCCATCCAAGTTCCCAGGATCTTTTGTGTGGAGGACTTCTGCAGTCCCTGAATCATCTCCTATATTTGTGAGTGTTGCATGGGTGGTTCTCTCAGCCCTGCAGCTGGAGTCAATGTGTCTGTCTAATAATGCCTCTTGGCTCCATCTAATCTAGTCATGGCTTCTGTTTTGCTTAGAGGCAAAGACAAGGCCTTGACCAAGGCCCTAGACATTCTCTGTGTCTGGACTCATTCTTCCTTGACCTTGTTTCCTAACCCTTCCGCCTTTCTTCAGTCTGTGAAGGAACTTTTCAACACTCTGTCTTTGCACTGGCCATCCCCAACCTCTTGAATATTCTTTCCCAGTGGATCCACATTCTTGACCTCCTTGAATGATGAGGTCCACCCTAACCTATTGCACACCCTCTTTCACTGTAATATCACTTTTGCATTATTGCAATTTTTCTTGGAACCCAGAATGCATATCCTTTCAGCAAGATATATAATTGACGTATCCTTTGTTCCTTGATTTCCAAATACACTTGAATACTTGCTCTGAGGGTGAAAATATTGTCTGATTTGTTTATTGATCAAATGTCAGTGCAGAGACTAGCATGTATACAAAACACAGCAGGAAAACCCAATGATGAGTGGATGGATGGATGTGTGAACTTATGTATTCTCTCATGCTCCAACAGACGATAATGCTACAAACAGCAATACTATACCCGAGGCCCTGCTGTATATCTGAATTCAACCTGGAAACCCAGTGCCTGTTTAGCAGCCTGCAGGATCTTTTTGACTTTGCCTTCATGACAGTTGCAAGGGCACACAAACTGAACCTGGAAAGGGCTGGTCTGAAAGAGGAGCAAAGCCCTGCACTTCTACTGCCTCTCTGAAATCTGGTCTAGAATGACATCTCCTTGGCAAAAGTTCCCTCTCCACAGCGCTGACTAATGTTCCGTTAAGACCTTGAGGTAGCAAAACCATTTCTCTCAGGAGTTTGCATTGAGCCCTGGCAGAAAGACAGGCAATCCATCCCTATGCTTTCCCTGGCAATCGCCTCAACATCTGTTCCTTCCTTTTTTTCCTCTTACCACACACATGCCAATTAATTTTAACTCCGTTAGAGCTC
Organism: Sigmodon hispidus; assembly: GCA_004025045.1. Classification (NCBI taxonomy): domain Eukaryota; kingdom Metazoa; phylum Chordata; class Mammalia; order Rodentia; family Cricetidae; genus Sigmodon; species Sigmodon hispidus. The sequence goes on from PVIH01001340.1 coordinate 132,388, forward strand.
ATATCCTGCCACACCATCTACCTCCCTTGCTCCCTTGCTTCAGTGTTATCTTTCTTCATATCCATCCTCATCAGTGGGAAGGTTCTCAAGTCCACGTGATCCATGTGAACTTTGTGAGGAAGTAGTGGTGTTGGCGTAGCCTTATTTTAGCCCCAGCCTGCTATACCCTTTTAAAGTGAAAACTACATGTAATAAGACAGTTCATAGTTTATGAATGACCTTTTAACTTGAAAACACAAGTTGCTTACCATATCAAAGAGTCTCTTCTACTATCACTTACTCAACATTGCTTGACTGGGGGAAAGCCTAGAATTGATGACTGTGTGGAGAAGGACCTGAAAGCCAGCCAGAGGCCAGAAATCTAGTGAAAGCAGTTTACAGGGAAGTGTCAACTAAGAACTGTGGAGTTTCATCTGTTGCCTCAACAGATGAAGCCTGAGAGGACAACACCAGCTCTGAACAAAGTGCCTGAGTTCAGAAGGAACCAGACTGAATTATGTTAGTGGCCCGTGGGAAACAAAGCCAAGAGCTTCTTAGCTGGCCTGGGTTGGGTCTTTCAGTTGGGTTGGCTTTATGCTGCCCACAACTTTGGTCACATTTACTTCCCCTTCAGCCTTTGTTGCTTTTATACTTCTACCTCCCAATCTACTTCTATCCATCTTAAAGGGGACCACTAACTCTTTCCCTTTTATGGGCCCTCCTATGTACCTAATGCAGTAAACCTAACATCTTGATGGCCTTGAATCTCTGAACATATAGCTTAACATTCCATGGCTTTGAGTTATTTCATTCAGACTTATTATTCTACCTATTGCCTCACTGAATCATATTCTCTAAAGCGCAATGCTGATATCAGCAATGTTATAATATTGATGACCCAGGGGAGTGCAATAAATAGGGTGCCAGTAAGGAATTGGGTGTGGTTATTATGTGAAGAAAGATAATATCCACCCTGGAGGTATGTCTCTTGAGGAGTTTTGCAGATGATCATTATTAGATGGTATGAAGATAGGATAACATTAGAATTTCTGTTTCTATTTATTTTTAATTTTCACCTTTGAGATTTATACCGAGGGCACCTAGTTTATTGGACACACATTATACAAGCATAGCAGTACACGTGCGCACATGTCATCAGTCAGCTATTGTGTTGAAAAGACATAGTTTAGATGGGTGAGCAATTGAAAAGGTTTTATGAGGACAGAAATCCAAACAGAAACATCTTGATTTTCCTACATATTCTTGAATTATAAAAGTAGCAATTTGATTTTTAGAGATAGCTGTATAATACATTGTAAACCATTATCATTTATTATAATCAATGTTATGACTTTTAAAGACTATTCCCTGTTAAAGGGTTTTAGTAGTGAATTTCCAGAATGAGTAAAGAATTAGTTGATGTTTATTGATAATGGGATAAGAAGTTGTGAGCTCTGAGCTCTGGACAGCTGTGCTGAGGCTGGTTAGGTCCTTAGTGGACCATCCTGGCTGTGAGGAGGGGTTAAAGGAGACCTGAGTTTCTCATGAAACAGGCCTAAGGAATGGGTACCAGCTTTATTCAATGGGACTATACAATAATGAGTCAGCCTGCAGATCTGAGTTGCACAAATCTTTCAGGTCCCAAGGAGAAGAATGACCCTACTGGGTCTCAGAAGATGACTTCTAAGTCATTGAAACATTCTGCCTATTGCAAATGCTTTTGTCTACCTTGGGCTGAGTCAGGCTCTATCAGATGCTCCTCCAGAAGGCTAGGTATTGTTGAGAAAAATTATCTACAGTTTCTACAGAGAGATAGTAAATTAAAACTCCTAGTCTCCCCTGGATTCTCTCTGTAGCTCTTCCTACTACTGATTATATTGCATATTTTTTTCTATAATAAACTCTTACTTTGGTTTTAAATTTTTTTTTCTAGTCTGTGAGTCCTAAGGAAATTATGGAACCAGAAGTTGGTCTCGGAGAAACTTTATAGAACAGTGACAAGTATGCTCACTGAGGTCATGTGATTTTGTTGCATGGAATGTGAAGCATAGAGATCTGTGAACTTCTGACTGGACAGATGGGAGTAACTGAGGCAAACATCTTTGCAGAGCTGTCTGAACCGAAGACAAATATTGGCTTGCACTTACTGACTGCATGACTCTCTCCAAATTACTTCACACTTCTATGTCTTTAACTGATTCCTCTATGAGTCAAAGATGATAAAATAGTTAACTCCTCTGTAAAACAGACATGATAAAAATAGCCTCACAAGGCTGTTGCAGTTGTGAGGGTTTTAATGATGTAGTCCATGGAAAGATAGGAGAGCACTTGGCATATGGTAACACTCAGCAATTATTAGTTAACATAATTGTACTGTTGGGAAGTAGTGCTTAAGACTCAGATTATTCTCAACTTAAAGACACAGACCCTAGGTATATAACTGAGTGTGCACAATACGTGTGTGTAAATATGAACACACATCAGTCATTCCAAAATCTTATTTTTGCTGTTCTACACGGCCATCTATTTCACATGTTGCTGGGCCAGCATGACCCAGTAAACCCAAAAGAAAGATCTGGACTCTATGTTTTTACTCTCTTCTGTTGCATGTAGTTTCCATGGCAAAGAGCAGCCATCTCAGTCATAAACCAAAGCCGATGCTGCTGAAAGAATGGAGGAGGGGAGAGAAAGAACCTCATGTTCATTATTATTGCTGTTGCTGTTCTTTTTTTGTGTGTGATGTATGTGGTATAGGTGCCACAGCGCACATGGGAAGGTCAGAGGGCAACTTTGGAAGTTGGTCCTTTCCTTTCCTTTTAAGTAGGTTCTAGGGATCAAGTTATCCAGCTAGCATAGCTGAGAATCTGTCTTAATCCTCTGTTCTTGATACTTGGGAGCCCCTGAGGTCTTGGAGTCTTTTTCTCAGGTTTCCAGTTATGAAATATAACACATCCTGTTGTGTAAGTCACTTTGAGCAGAGCACATTTGTGACTTGCAACCAAGTGAATTTCAGTTAATACAATTGAGCTTTCTTGGTTGAATTTCAATTTTGCTACACTCTGTCTTGAGAAGGCTAAAGGCAGTAAGGTCTTTTCTTCCTTTCATTCATGTAATATTCCTCACATTCAGGAAAAAGAAACCTAACTGTCATACACTGAGACTCCTGACCTTCATGAGGTTCAGGTATAATAGGCTCTAATTCCATCTCTCTGAGTACACAGTTCTCTGGGTCAGCTTCATCCCTGGGCTGGCCTTGTAACACAGTTAAATAACAGGTGTTTTCTGTTGCACCTGCCAAACACTGGTTCTTCCTTGAGTGGCATGGTCCTACTTGCTATGTCCCAACAAAATACCATTAACTGAGTAGCACATGAAGAAACAGAAATTCAGGTCAAGCATGGTGGTGCACACCTCTAATCCAGCACCTTGGAGACAAAGACAAGCGGATCTTTTTGAGTTTACAGAAAGAGTTCTAGGACAGCCAAAGACAGCACATAAAAACCTGTCTCAAAAAATCAAAAAGAAGAAGAGGAGGAGGAGATGAAGGAAGGATGGAAGGAAGGGAGGAAGGAAGGAAGGAAGGAAGGAAGGGGAAATCAAGACGTCATGACTTCAGCAAGAAATGAGTAGACTTGTTTTCATTATGACTACAGAACCTTTTATAGAAATTAGGGAAGAAACCAAACATAAACCAAGTAAAGATTGTAGACAGTCATGTCGATGCAGGCAGAAACTTTAGTAGCAGCTGTGCTACAACAGTGGTCTGAAAGAATGTGAGACTTAGAACTCACCTGGCTAAGAATTATAGATTTCTGTAGTAAGAAAGGAATGATTAATGGCAAGAAAAGGTAGGATAACTTCAGAACTGAAGATGAAACTGAATATTATTTATATTTCATGACAGAGCAAGGGTATTACAGTGTTAAAATTTCCTCTTAAAATATAAATCTAAAGACACATTCATCTATATCTGCATTTCTGAAATAAGATCTTCAGCTGACACCAACACTTTAGGTATCTGTTGGCTCATTGATGCTCTTTTACTGATATTCTCACCTCCTTGTAGGAAAACAAAAGCAAATAAATACTTTCAATTTTCCAAGAAGTTCTGTGCTTTATTGTTTCCTAATGAACTCAACATTAGCAAGAATCCATTGACTAGTCTTTTGTCAGGTACACTGATCTCAGCAGGTATCCCAAAAAATAATTGTTCTATCCTATGGAAAAAATGAGATTTCTAAGTAGAAGGAACTCATATAGAATACCTCAGTGCCAATAGGAGGAGTAAATTCTAGGCTTTATCATATTTAATCAACTTTCTGACTGTCACGTTAGAAAGTTTAAGGAAATTTTGTAACAAGTCTAAATTACATGTCATCTGCCTTGCAAATGGGACCAAATAGATCATAGAACATCTTTATTTTTAAAATTAATCTCTTTTATCATAAAAGATCAAATGGAAAAATAAATATAATTGGAGAATTATTTGGTTTTGCATTAAGACATCATACTTGCCTTAGACTGGTGGGCAAGAAATGATGAACATGAAAATCACGAATATATTTTATAATTAATGAACTTTCATGCATACATATGTATGCATATATGTACCAGTTTGGTTGACACTTGAATAAAAATGTCTATGCAAAACATTTTTCCTGGCACTTCCTAGGTCCCCGCAGTAAACTCTGTTGTGATCTCAGCTCAGTCTGGCATATTCGGCAACAGTTAAATCTACTGAAATATTCAGTCCTTCTGCCATCATTTCTGTTGACCTCACTCCTCTTAAGACGGACATTCAAGTCCATCCACATTCTTACTGGTGGTGAGTTGGGGAGAATTATACAATACTTTGCACTTACAATTTCCATTTACTGATTTTTTTTCTGGGTTATGTTTATCAGATAATTTCTTTCTATGGAAACCATATTCAGCTCTCTTTCCTCCAACTGGATCAGACTAGCATTCCGAGAAGTCTCCAAGTTCACGAAAGGAAGTTTTGCATTTGTGATAGAAATAGGAACTATAGAGTGTCTATTTTTTTTCTTGAGAAAGGAATATAAATTCTCATGCCCAAAACCATATCCTGGTTCTCTTTTGTTTTTATTTCTTCCAATACTCATGCTTGACCTGGATGCCATGCCACACTGGTCCTTGTATTTTGACACTTAGTCCTTGGCTGCTGGTACTGTTTTAAAAGTTAGAGCCTTGCTGGAGGACTGGATCACTGGGAGTGATCCTTGAGGATGACTTCCTGTCTGCTCTCTTGCTGGAGGACTGGATCACTGGGAGTGATCCTTGAGGATGACTTCCTGTCTGCTCTCTGCTTCCTGTTTGCTATCTTGCTGGAGGAGTGCAAATGTGCATCTTTAGGGTTTTATGCCCAGTAGTGGTATTGCTGGATCCTTGGGGAGATTGATTCCCAGTTTTCTGAGAAACTGCCATACTGCATTCCAGAATGGCTGAACAAGCTGACACTCCCACCAGCAATGGAGGTGTGTTCCCCTTGCTTGGCAACCTCTCCAGCATAGGTTTGTGTTGATTTTTAAAGATAAGTTTTCTCTGTGTAGCTCTGGCTGTCCTGGAACTCAATCTGTAGATCAAACTGGCCTCGATCTTAGAGATCCACCTGCCTCCACCTCCTGAGTGCTGGGTTTAAAGATGTGCAGCACCACTCCGGGCTATATCTCCAGTTCGTTTTAAAAATCTCATGAGAACTGATCTAAATGTCAGTGTCTGAAGCATCATCATGCACCTTCATTTTTAACACCCAGCTTCAAGTTTGGGGATTCCCTGAATCCCCATGAGGTTTTATAATTTGCTTAGAAGGACCTGCTGACAGCTATTATCCTCAAAACACAGAGAATTTATAGGAGAGGATGCAGAGTATCAATAGAAGAGACACAGAAGGCAGTGTCTGGGTGGGTTCCATCATCCTCAGGATGCATCCCCATTGAGGTGTGACAGCATACACGAAACACTGCCAATCTGGAAAGCACATGGCAAAGGTGTGAAGTCACCTATAAAAGGAAAAATTAGGCTGGCTTCGAAGCTTCCAAAGAAGTTTTCAGCTCAACGATTTAAGATGCTTAAGGAGAGGGGAGTGTAAGCCAATGATTTTATATTCAGCCAAACTTTTTATTTCCAGCAAGTGTAAAGACGACAGACAAAAGTTTTGAACATGGAAAACTCAGGAAATAAGAGAAGTTCTTCTAAACTGGCAGGGTAAGGACATTCAGAAATCTGGTCTATATAAAAGCAACGAAAAACCTGGCAAAAGTTAGCATAGCAACTTTTTTCTATGCTCTGGAAATTAATCAAAGGCTTGTGGCAATCAGAGAAGCCTTTAAGAATAAAGGGCTGGACTTGGGTAAGATAGTACACAGTGTGTGTGTGAGGGTATGGGGGGTTCTTATTTTGTTGTTTTTGCTTTTGCTTTTTGAGACAGGGTTTGTCTATGTAGCCTTGGCTCTCCTGGAACTTTCTCTGTAGGCCAGAGTGGCCTTTAATTCAGAGATCCATCTGCCTGCCTCTGTTGGCAATAAGGGCCTGTGTCACCACCATCTGGGACAGTGTGTGTTTTAAAGAGCTCTATTCCTATCTCTCAATTCCCAACCTCTAAAAGGACTGAAGGCCCATCATCTCACAGCCATGGTATAACAGAGAAAAATATAGCATGGCAGCTTCTAGGGGCCTCCAGGTTAGAACTCTTGAAGTGTATACTGAGACAACAGCACTATTTTAACCATCAGCTTCCTTTCAGAGCCCCATTCAGGACCAAGCATTCTGGCACATGCCTTTAATCCCAGCACTTGGGAGGCAGAGGCAGGCAGATCTCTATGAGCTTGAGGCCAGTTTGATCTACATAGAGCTCCAGGCTAGTCGGAGCTACATAGTGAGACTCCAATCTCAGATAAATACATACTACAATAAATTTAAGAAAATTACAAGCCCTGTTTAGCATACTAAGACACTAACCAAAAGCATTTTGAAGGTGAGGGCATAATGAAACGGCCTTAGGATTTTAGAGAAGATTCGATAAATTCCGGAGAATCTCAGAGACAATGGTGTGCAGGGCTGCTTGTGTGAGCAGGAATGGAGTTCTGCACAATCAGGAAGTGAAGGCTGAGCCATAGCTAAGTAATGACAAGTGTTGGAGGTGTGCCTCAAGACACATACATACACAGAGCCCTTCAGCAAAGATTGAGAGAAAGCGGCTTGGGAATTTAAGAAAATATATGTCCTGTTTTTAGCTGGCTGCTAGGCAAAGCAAGCAGAAACTATAAATGTAGTGTCTGAAAAAGAATGCCACTGGTGAAAATGACTCCTGGAGCTGTTTGTTTTCGTCTCCACCTATAACCCCAGCACTTGAGAGAAGGTGAGAAGTCCACAGGTTCCAGGCCAGTCTGCAATGTAAGCATGACCTTGTCTCCAGAAATCACAACAAAACAATGACACAAACAAAATAGGTACTTGAAAAATATTATTTAACAAAAAACCAGTGATTCCCCCAGGAGAAGAATTACTATACTCAAGAGAAAGAGCATGTGAGAGGGAAAGAGAGAATTTCTAAGGAATTATCCTAGACTATTGTGAAGGACCCACGTCCCAGCATCTCAACCAAGCCAGGGACTAGGGAAAGAAGCTGGTATCATTCCATTCTGAAGTCTGGAGACTCAGGATAAGCCAAAATTTCAGTGCAAGTCTAAATGCAACAAAAAGCCCTTGACTTGCGAAAGGCCAGGCTTTCTTCTTCTTCTTCAACCACTTGATGCTAAATATATATTTTTTTCATAAAAACAATAAGGGTTTATTCATTTAAAATGACACTGATGGACATGCCAAAGTGGATGAGGAAAGATAACGAAGCATCAGTCAGCTCTACACAAAGAACTAGAGGCAGCCAAAGAATACTGAAAGTATAATGAATAGTCCTCCCGGGGTTAGAGTCCTCCTATTGGTTATCCAAAGCTAAATGGTCAGCCTTGAAAACATACGTGCAAGTGATGTCTTATAAACTGAGCAGGTTATATTTTAAAATATCTATGTATACACATATATGCATGTAACAATTTTAAAAAGAGGCCATGAATTTGAAAGATATTAAGGAGGAGTATATGGAAGGGTTTAGAGTAAGAAACGGAAGGGGAGAAATTATGTAATTATATTATAATCTCAAAAATAAAATAAAAAGACAAAAGGGGAAGACATGTAGTTATTTGGGGGGCTCTGGGGAAGTTGGAGAGATGAACTGGAGGTGGATATGATCAATTTACATTGTGTGTATGTATGGAATTTTCTAAGAATAAAACATTTTAAAAGAAAAACACTTAGAATGAAAAAAATTGATGTTTAATTTACATTTTTGGTTAAAATGCACTGATTTTTTTTCCTAAGCTTGAGTTTTAAAATAGAAAAAAAATTATAAGACTCATTAACAATATAATTTTGCTGATAGTTCCCAGAGACTGAGGACAAAAGAAACTGGGCACTAAATGCTTGAAACCTAATTATTTGTTTATTCTTTCTGGAGTCACAGGAATGTTCTGTAATGATAGGTATGGTGACTGTAGAACACTGTGGCTATACTCACACCACTAAACTCACTACTTGATGTTAAGTGGACTTAACATGAATTTAAAAAAAAAAATTTAAACACATATATAATTTTGCAGAAGAAAGCCCAAGGGAATGGCTTAAGGAATAGGTATTGGCTAGCAACTTTCAGATTGCTATGACAACACCTGAGATAACTAACTTAAGAAAGATTTTCTTTGGCTCACATTTTTGAAAATGTCAGCCATTTGCTATCATCTCTGTTGATTCTGGTCCTTTGATAGAGTATCATGGTGGTGGGAACATGTGCAGCAGACAGCTATTGACCTCAGGGCCAACAGGAGGAAGACTAGAGAACTGGACAAGGGATGAAGTAAAACTTCTCAGGGCATGTCATCAGTGACACACTTTGTCTAAGTAGGTCCCAGCTCCTAAAGTTTCCACCACTTCCTAAAATAGTACCATCAGCTGGTGGCCAAATGTTCAACACATGTATCTATAAGGGAAATTTCATATTCAAACCCTAACCTTCTGCTCTTGGCCCCTAAAGGCTCATGCCCTGCTCATAATGCACATCTGTATGACCTACTTTAGTCCTATTAGTTCCAATGTTGTTTAGAAATTTAAGCCCAAGTCTCCTTTGAAACTTAAAAAAGACTCTTGGCCTTTTAAAACAAAAAGGGCTGTTCTTATTTCTAAGACATAGTCACCAAGTAAACATTCCATTCTAAAAGAGAGATGTGGGGTATAGAAAAAAGGGATGAGACAAAGATGATACTTAAGCCTAGCAGGACAAATGTTAAATCGCATAAACTCATGTCCGGGATGAAACACACATGCTAGCATGGTCTTGGACAGCCCTACCCTGATGGTCTTCCCATTTACAGCTAGGACGGCTTCTTCTGGGGGCTGTCTCTACTTATTGCCTACAGGGTTCCTCAGGAGACATTCAGAATTCCTCCACCATCCTTGGGTTTCCACAGCAGCTCAGGTTGCATACTCATGGCATGGCACATTGCCTTCTCAGGGGTTGCCAGAAAGGATTGTATTCCTTCTACACATATTTTGGCTTCCCAGGCTATCCTTTGAAACCTGCGTAAAAGTCTCATGACCATAAGATCCTTAGATTCTGCATGCCCATATACTGGCATCCCACAAATGACACGAAGATCTGCTGCTGGTCTGAGACGCAGCGGGGTTGCACTCTTCTGAAAGCAAAAGTTTTTCAATAAGTAAAGCTTTCTACCTTATATCACTATGTGAAGGGGAGGTCTGACCGATTCCTGAAATTTGTTCAGGTCTTCTTTCCTGTTGGCCTTAGGCAAAGTATTTTTCTTTTTTTTCTCTTTATTCTTTCTTTTGGTAGAGACATGGTCTCGTTCTGTAGCCCAGGCAGGCAGGCCTTGAACTGATGCTGTTCCTCTTGCCTCGGCCTCCTTAGTGCTGAGATAACGAGCACAAACCATAATACTCTGCTTGATTTCTTTTTAGTCATGTTAATATTTTCAACATCCATGGTCTATTTTGTATTGAACTCCCTGTACTCACACACACACACACACACACACACACACCCCTTACTTTTAAATGCAGCCTCACTCCAAGCTTCAGACACAGACTCTTTGCTAGAATGTGACCACTGGCTTCTCATCAGTCCCAGCAAAGCCCCACTTTCCACTAGGGAGCTTTTGAGCCTGGCCTTGCTTTATTGTCTGAATTCCTGTCAGCATTCTGGTCTCCTGGGCTCACACTGGAACCTCTCATTAAGCTGTCTCCATTCCACTTCCCAATTTCCTCCTCTAAGCCATTTCCAGAGGCTTAGCAACCACGTGGTCACGTTTAATCACAGCAGTGGGCCTTCGCTGACACTAACACTGCTTTACTTAGCTCCCTGGTCCTTAAAGGTTTAAGGACTTACTTTGGCTGGCGTCTAGGAATGTCTGTCTGTAGTCCTTAGCTGTCTTGATCCTGGGTCTACAGTAAAGCAGAGGACCACAGCGGGTGGAAGAAGCATGAGGAGGAAGTTGTTCATCTGATGGTAGATGGCAGCAGAGTGAGGTGGGGACTGGGAATGAGGTTTTCTCTACTCCTTCCAACTAGGCTGAAAAAAAGTCTCTAGCACTTCCCCAAATGAAACTATCAAAGGTTTAACACTTAAACTGTGGGAGACATTTTATATTCAAAGTATTACAAATATATATTGTTAGGCAAAGGCAGTCCATGGAAATGTCCAGGCAGTTGCAAGGCTATTGGTTGCTTTCCACAAACTGACAGCAAGGTCCCCTTGCTGAAGATAACACTTATACAACTCACTGAACATAGATAAGTCAAGCTAGTGCCCGACTAGAACCTTCTCCCCTACTGATCAGTGTTCAGGATACTGGAAGGTATCTACATGCTATCAGAGAAGAAAAGTAACCACAAATCCTGCAGTCTTCAGTGGTGACTTGAATGGATGATATGGTAGTATAAGAGTAGCACAAACATCTTGGAAGTAACCAACTACTCTCTGATTGGATTTAAGGTTCACTCCAAAAGATGGAACCCATGCCTGACACTGCTCAGGTTGCCAGAACCTGAGACTAGATAGGCCAGGATCCTAGGAGAAAACTAAATACTATTGTTCTGCTAAAGGAACATAGCAATGAAATAACTCCTAATGACACCCTGCTATACTTACTGATCATTGTCTGGCACAGCCATCGTTAGAGAAATTTCCTCTTGCAGTAGATGGAAGCCCACAGCTGAACATAGAGTGAGGCTTTGGAATACTAAGTCCTAAATACGATGTCATCATCAAATTCCTCTCCACAGGGTTCAGGGGTCTTTGCAGAAGAGGTAGAAAGATTGTTAGAGCCAGGGGGTAATGACTCTATAGAAACAGTGTCTACCAGACACAACAGGACTGATGCACGTAGGAACGCGCAGGGGTTGTGGCAGCATGTACAAGACCTACACAGGTTCAATGAGCCAGACAGGGTCCTAGCACTGATAGAGAAAAGTGCACATGGTCTCCTATCCCTGACTGTGAAGTTATCTTCAATTGACAACCTCTTACAAAGGGAAAATCAGTTTTCTCCAGTGGAGTCTCACTGAGTTCATAAGCTACACTTAAGGGCAGACCCCATGCATAGAAGGAAATGGCCAACCCAAAATAAACTCAATAGTACTTTTTTTATGTCTCAGATTGCTTTGGATATTTTCTTTTTGTCTCATTGGTCTTTTGCTTGTGTATTATTGTTTCTAATTTTGTATTTTTATGGGCCTTAAATGTGTGTGTTTGTTACTTGTACTTTTACTCTGTTTTATTCACTTATTAATTATTCTGGTTTGTTTGCTTTTTATTTGCCTGTTTGTTTTCTAACGAGAGAAAGAACACATGAGTTGAATGGGTGGGAAAGTGGGGAGGATCACAGAGATGAGAGGAACCATGATCAGAATATATTGTATAAATGTTCAACAAAAAAAGAAAGCAACAAATAGCTGTCAGTCCATTTTGATCTTATCTACATAAATTATCAAGGTAGAAGGAAAAAAATAGTTTTAATGTATTATTTCTACCATTTTAGATATAATATATAACTTTTAATATTCTGACATATATTTACCCTTGTATGTAGAGAGTGGCTAACTGATAGCATATAATGCGCAAAAAGGAAATGAAAGGGACAGTCCGGGGCAGTTCTTGAAGCCAAGTGGTATGTGCAGAGTGTTAGAAATACTTACCAAGAACAGTGTGAAGAAGCAGAGAGAGCAACCCCCTGGATGGACCAAACTCATGCATCATCACATCCCAGCGTTCAGCATCGACATCCCTCACTGCCGCCATTCCCCCCCCCCAAAAAAAAGGCTGAAGGGGACAGTAAAGGAGATAAAGCCAAGGTGAAGATCTGCAAGGTTGTCTGCTAAACCTGCTCCTCCAAAGCCAGAGCCCAAGCCTAAAAAGGCCCCTGCAAAGAAGGTACCCAAGGGGAAGAAGGGGAAGGCGGACCCTGGTAAGGATGTGAGTAATCCTGCAGAAAATGGAGATGCCAAGACAGACCAGGCACAAAAAGCTGAAGGTGCTGGAGGGGCCAAAAGAAGTGTGTGCATTTTTGATAACCATGTACTTCTCGTGACTGTATGGTTTGAAATACTATTTTTTTTATCACATTTTATAAAAACGCAGAAATTTGTTTTACTTTTTTTTTTAGCTATGTTGTTAGCACACAGAACACTGCATTGTTGGGGGAAGGAAGGAACATGTGTCACTAACAATGTCTCCCAAGCTGGATTGATAATGGTTGATGATGGAAAACATCTTTCCCTCATAATTTTGAAAGAATCCTCTTGGCTCTCAGTAGAGACACCCTGATGTTGACATATGTGGTCACCACGGCACAACATGCCTTGTGTGAGAAAACTTTAAATTCATTTTTATATCTTCTTCCCTCTGTATCATCAGCATAGACTTAACTCCCTTAAAACCAGAGACATGATAGAACCTGAGGTCCAGAATTGGTTTTGCTGGTCTGTTGGGCAATCTGGACTTTGCAGTGACATCATTGAATGCCTCAAAAGAGCAGTAGTTCCTTTTATAAAAGACTGTGGATCTTCAGATTGATAATTCTGCCGTTCTCCTTTCATTTCCTAAAAGTCAGGGATGGCTTGTGAAAAGTTGTTAGACAACATCCTCAGTGTGACATGTCAGCCCTCACTCTAAGCTCTCCCCCTTTTCAAAGCATCGAATGCAGACTCATCGGATTTTATAGCAGCTTTCTGATGTTGGTAGTCTACACAAGAAGGGAGTTTGGAAGTTCTTGTATACTGTTATGATTGTCTGCCCATGTCCTGCCTGAAAAACCATGGTTGTTTATGGAAAGTAACTTTAATAAAGCTGGATACCGTTAGGCATGGAAAAAAAAAAGAAGAAATACTTACCAAGTATTATTTTGGGGTAAATGATGAAATTCTATACTTTGAATTAATTTCTCAGCCTGACTTCCATATGTTTAATCTTCATGATTCATTTAGTAATATTTCAAAAGACAATTTATGTAGAGAGTGAGACAAGATGTTTATTATACTAGCAACATCATTCCAAAGGACTTTGCCAACCTCACAAAAATACACATTAAAATATACATTGTGATAAGTTCTAATCTGAATGTCAGTATTTAAAATAGACCATTGTTTATCCATTAGTGAATTTCTTAAATATATTCAGTAAATATAGTGCAGTGCAATACAATGTGATAAAATCACAAAGAACAGCTTCTTTATAGTGCAACTACATGCCTAAGTTAATGAGCATGGCACTGCAGAGGCTTCCATGTTCTAAGGTGGCCATTGAAAGGTTTAATGATTGCTAAGGAAATTTCACCTAGAAGTGTGGGTATTTAGAACTCTACCTTGAAATGGCACTGGCCGAAATGACTCCACTTCTTGAGTCATTACATCCACTTTTATCTTTAGGAAATAATCCAGGCACATGACAAATATCCTCTGTTAGTCCTAGCTACAAAATAATTGTTATTCTCAGTTCTTCACAAAAAGTTGGAGACTGCAGATATTATAAAGGTCAGAGAAGTGACCTCCATCTCTTTTATAGAAATAAAAACCACTCAGTGCTCTTGACTTCAGCTGTACCAAGGGCTGATGTCACATTACAATTCCAGCAGTGTTTGATTGACAATACTGCATGATAGCCCATCCAAAAAATTAATCTGTGTTGGAAACAGTGAGACACCCTGGAGACACTCACTCAGGTGGCTCTTTTTCACTTTTTCTTAGAGATTTTAAGGATTATACTGATTCCCCTGTCCTTGAGAAAAGAAGCAAGGCAGGTACCCGGAGATCACTAGGTGTCTGTGTTTTCAGCCGGTCAGCTATCTGATCTGGGAGCTTTAATTTTCTTCACAATCATGCCGAAATGTCAGTTTTGTCAAAAGATAGCATCATACCCATGCCAAATACCTGGGTGGTGGGGCCACGCTGGGCTCTGGAGACACTATCTCTTGAGAGGGGATCACAGGCATCCTTGGTCTGTTCCTTTGTCAGCCCTTCACAAACCCCTTAGTAACCATGGAGTTTGAAATCACCTTTCATGTGAAGCATTTCAAAATGTCACATTACAATTGCTATTCTTCCGGCTAATGTTGAGTTTTAATGGGGCCAAAAGAGCAGAGAGGAGAAGAGCTTTGGAATGTAAACTCTCAGATGGCAGGGGCTAGTCCTTCCTCATATCTGATGGCTATTTTTGTTCTCAAAGATACAGAAAGATTTGAGCATGGGCATGAAATAACTTGGAAGTTCACATATACTAAAAAGATGGAAAGGCCTCAAAGATTCCCCACATATCCTCATGCCAGCTATTCATTTTCCACCTACTTATCCTAAGAGTCTATCATCTCTGGTCCTTGACTTAATCAATGACCTGTGTAATCAAAGCATAACCAGGGTCTTTCCTAAAACCAGTCACAACCCCATGGCTCTACATCTGACCCTCTTGCTGACTCTCAGGTGTCTGAGAGTGACAGTCTTACCTTGGCTTATTATAAAATACACAAGAAAGCACCTTTGCCATGAGGAAAGAAAACTCAACATGGCAATAGATTGTAAAAGGTTTCCACAGGTTCCTTTGGCCCCTAAAACATCAGGAAGATGACATAAAACACAGTCACTTTGGGTTGCAAGGCTGACCAGCAAATCTGGCACTGGAGTTGTACCCTGTGTTGAAGGGAAAGATCACAGTTATTTTATTTAACAAGAGATAAAAATACCATGCACAGAATAGCCAGACCTGAGAGCTATCATTTCCCCACTCATTTGGGCTTGCTGTAGCCTGCTGAAAGATGTTATGGTTGACTGACCCTCAAAAATAGGCACTGTGATGGTGATATATTGTGGCCCTTGAAGAATTTAATTGTCAAATTGACATTTATCAAAAAGCTTTAGTGCATTTAAAAGATAAATTGTGCAAGTTTGGTGCAGATCAAAGGGCCCTTGTCCTTCTCCATTCATAGTCCAGGCTGGCTTCAGCAGACAAGTCATGTGTGAAAAATGATCGCCTTCCACTCCTGGCTCTTTTAACTACTGCATTAGTGACAGAGAATCAGAAATTTAAATGTTAGTCTCTTCTTCAGAAAGTTCTTAAAATAATGGAAGACCCATTGAGACCATTTGTATTTGAAAAGAATACTAAATAATTTAGTGTTCTGAGGCAGGATGTGCTGTGCTGGGCAGATAAATGATGAAGCCCCCGCATAGGCGCTCTTCAGCAGTGGCCACACTAATTACAGATCAATTACTTCCCAGTTGTTTGCAACCTTATCAAAGGATGGTAAATTTACTGAGAGCAAAGTCTGATAAGATGACTTTTCATTAGTACAGTAGATTTGTTGAAACAGCTTCGACACTGAGATTAATAAGA
This sequence comes from Sigmodon hispidus, assembly GCA_004025045.1. Classification (NCBI taxonomy): domain Eukaryota; kingdom Metazoa; phylum Chordata; class Mammalia; order Rodentia; family Cricetidae; genus Sigmodon; species Sigmodon hispidus. Next base: position 148,334 of record PVIH01001340.1, read on the forward strand.
ACTCTCTCAGGGGTAATAAGATCCGTGCACATATAGGAAAATGTTTAAGAGCTGAAAACCGGATGCTAGGCATATCATAGAAAGCCTTGCTCTCATTAATTGTTATCACCGAGTGTGTTCATAATGCGGGGAAATGGCCCATTCACTGAAAATTGCCTAAAACAATGTAACTCTTTACATTGTTTTAGATACTCTGCAAATCAAAGGAAAGGAAAGTATTTTGCTCTGGAAGCCACAGAAGAATTTATTTTGGGAAAATGAGAAGCAAGCATGTGGCAGCAGGGTGATGCCCATGCACACAAGGGATGAAACGTTGCAGAGCATAGCTGAACTGAGTTTTTATTGGGATCACAACAAGAGGTGGTCTGCCTCGTGCCACTATAAAGAGACTGTTAGTGCTTTTGAGGGTGATGTCTACAGAATCATTTTAGAATGGAAACCAGTCAAGATTTGGGGTGACTGGTGGGGCATGCCATAAATTCTTCCTGGAAAGCAGAGATCTGGGAGGGAAACCAAGAGTTCATAGAAGCCAATAAATCTTCTAAAGTGAGCAGACAACACATCTTGTTCTTTTATTGTCCTGAGAAGAGATTCTTGGCATGTTGCCCTCAGTCTGTAGAGCAGGCTGGCTCACACTCAGGCCAGACTTCTTGCCTGACTTGAGCCTTCAAAGTACAGGCACTGTAGGCCTGATCCATTATTCCTTGCCCTGTGTGGGATTTTCTGAACAAGACATGTACTTATGGAACTTATGGAACCTTATTTTTGTCGTTAAAAAGAATCTTTTTTTTTTTCTTTTGTCAATCAAAGGCTATGTATACACTAATGATGATGCCCTCCACGAGGAGGTCCCACCCTTCAACTTTTCAAAGTCAATCCTGTCTCTCTAATTCACATTTGAACGGGTATTGGGATATCTGGGAAACTGTTTAATTAAAAATTGCAAGTCATTCTTATTTCACTGTTTCTGGTCTAGGCAGAACTACCACGAGAGAGGAAGAGAGCACTCTAGCTTGACATGAGGAACCACCTCGCATTGAAAGTGTAGGTTAGGGGGCAGTTGGGCCCATGGCCCCTCCGCCACCATGAAGCTAATGCAAAAAATGGTCCTGTCCCGAGCCAAAGCTTCGGAGCTGCACAAGCGTACGAAAGCTCAACTGCTGGGGCAGCCAGCTCACAGATATTTCCATATGCCGAGAGATGCCCAGTCTGGAAGTGATCACACTCAGTGTCAACAGTGTCTCCAGCCTGGAACCTGTACGGGGCTGCCGACGCCTGAGTGAGCTGTACATGGGGAGGAACCGTATCCCCAGTCTGGATGAGCTGTTCTACCTAAAGGATCTACCACATCTCAGGGTGCTGTGGCTAGCCAAGAACCCATGCTGTGGCACCAGCCAGCACCTTTACCGCATGACCGTGATGCGCAACCTATCCCACCTGCAGAAGCTAGACAACCAAGCTGTGACCAATGGAGGGAGATGAGATCACTGCCACCCCAGGCAGAGAGCACACAGGCAATGACTGTCCCAAGCCCTCCTACACCCTCAGACCAGCCCGGGCCTGCTGAGCTACACAGAGGACACAGACAGAGTCCAAGGCCAGACTGCTGGAGCCCAGCCCTTCTCACAGCGGGATGCCTTGAGGAGTCACAAGAACAGGAACATCCTGACTGCCATCTTGCTGCTGCTGCTGCAGGAACTAGACACAGAGGGGCTAGAGGCTGTCCAGCAGACTGTGGGTGACCGGCTCCAGGCACTGCACAAGCTAGAGCTACAGGAGGACATGGAGTGACTTCACATACCCCAGTACCTGGATCCTGTTACAGCCTGTGGAAATACAGCTCCACCTGGAAAGCCTTCCTCTGGGCTCCCAACACCAGGCCAGTGCGGGAGCAGTGGCTGCCAATGGGGTAAACCTTTCTCCTGTGCCCAGGGCTAGCAGAGGTGCAGCCCACCAGCATGGTCCCTGAGACTTACTGGCTGAGACCTTGAGGATCTAGACACTACCGACCCTTCTTCAAGGAAGGACTGTATGAGCTGTACCCTCCAATAAAGCACTTTGTTTGGGGAAAAAAAAAAAGTTAACCCTAACCCTAGCCCTAACAGTCTCAGTGGAAGTGAATAGCCAGCAATGGGCAGAGCTTTTTGAAGTGGTTTAATGGATCACTCATACTTTTTCCTGATTTGTATAGGAAATAAATATCTACAGGACAAAAATCTTAGATCTCTGTGACCTGAAGCTGGTTAAAGACAGGAAGGGCAAGGGAGCTTGTGAGGGCATTGGGTCGGACATTCACTTCCACTCTTCCGGCCCCGTGCTGCCGATTGGTCATGAGCTGAATGCAAATTTGCATGAGTCACCTTGCACTTAATTCTAGTCTATCTGGATCTATGGGAGTATCCTTATTTTTTTCTTTTTTTTTTTTTTATTTTGTATCTATCAAGAAAAACAGTAAATTGAATTTAAAATGCTGGTAAGTTAACAATAACTATAAAGAAAATAAAAATCATAAGCATGACTTATCAAGGGTGATAATGCAAATAATTTGCTACACATAATTACTTTGTGTTCAGCTTTCCCTCTGGATTTTTTTTGGGAGTATCCTTATTTTAAAAGCATCTTCAAATAAGTAAAACAAAGCTTAAAGACAGACCAAAACAATTCCTCTCCATGGTCCTCACAGCAGGTTTAGCTCTGCCTGGGCTATGTAGTGGGATGCTGGCTCAAATACCCAAAAGAAAGAATGAAAACAATTCTAGATTGCTTCCAGAACCAAAGTGAAGCCTTTCTGTGGATGATCAATCCTCGCTCCTTCACTCTGTCCTTTTCAAGGTAAACTGTGACACCCTTGATGTAACTTTGCAAATTCAAGTCAATCAATATTTAATTTTGAAAAAAAAGAAAAAAAATAATGATTGGTAACAATAATACTAACGTCTTACTTAAAATTTAGCTCATATACTTATACACACACACAAACTTAACACATGCCTTTGTGCAAGGGTTTGGGGAATAACCATTAACCATTTTTTTTTTTTTTTTAATAGAAGCCAGGGATACCAAGAAAACCAATGTGAAAGCACAACAATATGGTATCAGTAGGGATATTTTGATCATTTTCTTTACATCATCTTGCCACTCTGAAGAAGCAACAACTATATACTGATTACAGAACACCTTATTTTGAAAGGTAAGAAAAAATGTCAAGAGTAAACATTCACATTCAACTCTTAATGAGCCCAGCCAGGTCAGGCTGCTTGTAAGGTGATAATAGAGAGGAAAGAAAAAGCTTAGAAAAGGCTTTGAAAAATGAGACAATGGAAGCCCAGCCCTGAGCTCCTCACCTTAGGCCAGGGCCTGTCCTAACTCTCTCTAGTTTCTCCATGGGATTCACTCAGAATGGTTATTTGGCCGCCGCAGCATTGTACCTTCTTGTCACAAATTTATTTTTCTTTATTTTTGAAACCAGGCTAATCACCCGCCACCTCCTTGTGTGTGTGTGTGTGTGTGTGTGTGTGTGTGTGTGTGTGTGTGTGTGTGTCTTACATAAAGGTGAAAGGCTGGAAGGAGCTTTTCTTGTATATGAATCACACATATTGAGACTATTTCACTCGCTATGGACTATCTTGAAGCACATGTGTTTGATGGATTGAAACACGTGCATATTCACAAAACCATGAGAGGTGTTAGGAATGCGGGCGGATCAGTTCTCTCCACACTTCCTGCCCAGAGTGCTAGTACAAAGGGGCGCTTGATGAAACAGAAGGGCTAAGATTTATGAAGGGCGGGAGTGGGAAATGAAAGGAAATTCCACTTCACATTACGTTCATTCAGCCTTCTCAATCTGCCTCCATAGAAATCCTAATTTGATGCTGTAGGTGGATTTTAATAAGGTTAATTTTCTGACTGATTGTACCACTTCTACCAGATTTAGGCGAGATTATGATAAAAATAACAAAAACCTCATTTCTGGATTGTAAACCATCCCTGGAATGATTAATTTGATTCTGTTCAGAATGTTGGCAAAGTCATCCAAGGGGATGTTTGGATTTATTGCCCTTCCTCTGAAGCAATGCTTTTGGATCACTGTGGGACCAGGGGAAACTTTTGCTTTAGAAAATCTTATTCAGGACAACTTGAAACCCACTTTGTTGAGGAGACTGCTTCATTCTTAGTGTTGACTGTTATATTCTGAAGCTTTTGTGTGTAAGCCTCATCTTAAGATGTAAGATTTAAGAAAATGCAGTCAATTAAGAGAACAGGGCAAACTGGATAGCTCAGACCCAAAGCTACTGTTAACTTTTCAGTGAATTACACCCCACCCCCCAATCTTTTCTTTCCTGCACCAGCTTGCTGGCTGGCATATAATATATAATCATGCCTATTTAGAATTTCGTGTCTTGATTTTTTTTTGACAACATCTTAAGTATTTTCGATGTTATTGCATAATCTTTAGACTCTTTGCAATGGTTGTATAACATTTCCCTGAGAACGTAAACTGCGCTTTGCTTAGCATTCTGCTATTATTGAATATTTAACTTGTTTTCATTTTTATTTCTGCTGTAGTTTAGAATTCTTCCCTTGGAACAAATTCATACGAGTGAGCAGTGTGTTACCAAGTTGAAGGGTATGAATATTTAAAATGATCTCACTGATTTGAAATGCAAATGACTAGTAGACGAAGATTGATGGGTTTGTTTGATTTTATACTTCAACATTCAAATAGCAAGGCTCTCCATTAGGTGTAGGGGAATGAGGAATAGAGATAACAAAGACATGAGCTGTAAGCCATTTTGAGTAAGTTGATGCCTGCTTCATCATAAACATGACCTGAGGTCCCTTCTGGGTTCTAGTGTCCTTTAATAGCACCCATACCGTGATAAGTGACCATCATTTTTATGGGACATCAGCTTCCAAACTGGTTTGTTGACTCTTGCTAGCAACCTTTTGTCATTTTTACATAGCAGATTCTCAAATTCCCCTCGTGGAAAACATTCACAATTGCTGCCCTGAAGCTGCTTGACAATATTTTCCTTTCTCTGCTTATGGAAAATTGAATTTGCTCTCTTTTTGCCTCTTAGGAGAGAGAGTAAACTCACTCAGGGACACTCAAGGGCAAATTTGCTAACATAAATAAGGACTGGATTACAGCAAGAATACTTGAGAATGAAGAAATGTTTTAAAGTATATTAAGTGGATTTTAAAGAAAAGCTAATTATACCATATTCTGATTTCTTACCCTGCCTTTTCTGACTCTGCCCTGCTGGTATAAGAACATGTAGTCCACTGGTGGAGACTGTAGGTTTGTCCTTGAGGTCCTGGGATGGGGTAGGGGATGTTATTTTATTATAGTAACACACCTAGGAGTTAAGACAGTGATGGCAAGAGTGAGACTTTCACTGGAGCCTTGTCTCAAGGCCCTGCTTGCTCCCTTCAGCCTGGATATGCTTAAACCAGGGTGGTGCCAACATCTACCCCAGCCTGATAGATCTGTCTGTAGGCTTTCTACTGAGAAAGCGAAGGTAGAAGCTGGTGTCTCATAGGTTCAATGAGGCTTCAGGAAACAGTAGTCCTTGACCAGGGAACTTTTGTGTGAGGAAAATAAGCTCACACACCAAGGCAGCCTACAAACAAGGGTTTTCTTTCAAGGCAGTTAAATATTTTAAAATAAACCCCTGAGTTTTAGAAATGGGAAAAAGATTGATAGAAAACTTTAGCTGTGCTCTTTCTCATTCAAAAAAAATGTATAGGGTAACTGTAGTTTTCATTTTTCTAAGATAGTAGTCTTAGTAGATTCTCTCTCTCATTAAATATTCTTTCCTAGACACTGCTTTCCCACAATTCCCTATCCATTTTTTCACTCACTCAAACTTCAGTCACTTCCATTTCATAGCCAAGAAGGCATCTGAATTTGTGACCTTCAAGATGTAAGAACAGGCCTAGGAGGACTTCTGGGATGCAACATCTTCTGTCAAATACGGCTGTACCTTGCCTTGTCTGTCTCCTGGATGCTACATGCTCATGCTGCTAACTATTCTAATGCCCCTGACCGTAACAATGCTCTGCAGGGCTGTTTGCTTTTAACATAACTATACAAACCCTTGGTTGTTTGCCTGAACAATCACACAAAAGATTCTGTTCGCACTGGCAATGGACTTGACTTTACATTTTCTTAGAAGTACAGAGTGCAGAGTTTTCCTTTTTCATGAACCAAAACTCTGTGGGATGCTTTGCTCCTCGAATTAGTGTGCCGCACATTCAGTAAAGAAATACATCTCAGTCACTAAAAATTGATATCTGTGAGAAACTATCAGCCTTGGCTTCTCAGCTCTGTTGAATGAACTGGAGGTTTACAACTGAAGAGCGGTTTCCTTCCCATCACATCACATTTCACAGTATACTGATTTTTTTTTCTTTACCACAAAAGGTGCAATTTTCATTTACACCAACCTAATGTTTTTAAATAACATGCTGATAGAACAGATCTGCATTTAAAAAGTGAGAGTATGCTTGAGCTAGGGCTCAGTTAGTAGAGTGTTTCCCTCACATACAGAAAGCTCTGGACTTAAAGACAAAGCATAAAATGGTGTGGTGGTGCATACCTACTTGGGAGATGGAGACAGGAAGATCAGATGTTCAAGATCATCCTGGAATAAATGAGACCTATCTCAAAAGGAGAAAAGAAAGGAAGTGAAAATATGTATTATGTGATATTTTGTTTGTGTTCTGACAAATAAAGGTTGCTTGGAGTCAGAGTGTAGAGCTAGCCACTAGCTGATCATAGAGGTTTGGAGGACTGTAGATAGAGAGGAGATGGGAAGTAGCAAAGCAGAACTGAGATAGGATTTCAGTCTTTCTGGATGGAGAACAGAAGAGGCCGGAAGCAACTGGCAGCTGCTCCCTGTTCTCTGAACTTTCAAGTCCTTGCTCCTATATTTGACTCTTGATTTTTTACTGATAAAGATTATTTAGATTAATGCTTTAATTGTGAGTACAGTTTTTTAAATTTTGTAAAAACAAAATGTGCATATTAGACATTTGTGGTTTTTGTTTCCTGCCTATGTAAGCCATTATTCTTTCATTTTTCCAGGCAATGGAGTCTGAGAGGCAAATAGGTCTCTAGAAATCAAAATATCCACAAGACTAGATCATCTTTTCTTTTAAAATTTCCCCTTTGTTAAGAAAAGTGCTGCCTCTCACATATACCAGACCTGCAGGCATACAACTGCCCATGGTAGAATATAGTCCAGGAATGTGAGGAAGCCAGCAGACGAGGGTTATAGCCTCCTTTCCACATATGCTTAAACCCCATGAGCAAAGAGGCTGCAGAGACCAATGGCTCTTCCTCTCCTGTCCTGCACACATCACCACATAGACCCTACTGCAGCTAGAGAGCTTTGACCTTTCAACTCAGTGCAGCTGTGCTCACAATGCAAACCATAGTACCTTTTTATTTTTATTTCACATTATTTAGCTTCTACTCTAGCATATATGCCTCATAATGGTGTTACTTTTGTTTGTATATTGCTCAGTTAGATATGAGGGCTATCATTTATGTTTCTCCAGGCAGTGTACCATATGACATTCTTTACTATATGCTTCTACTATAATGTGGTCCCTTCTTATTCTTACATCTTTTTTTCCTGTCACCTTTGTTTCCATCTCTTTTTATTTCTTAACTGTAAACTTCCCCAGATTTAGCAATCTTTAAATCTGTAGGCCCAAACACTATCCTATCACATTCAAGTTCCATTTGAACAGTGTGAGTACTTCAACTGAAAGAATATAGATGATTAAAAGAGCAACAAATTAATGCAATACAAGAAACAAAACAAACAAACAAAACAAGGTAATATAACTCCTCCTCCAAATTACTAACACTACAGAAATAGTATCTACCGAAAGTGAGTTAGATGGAATTACAGAATACTATTGCTGTAATAAAAATACCATGGCCAAAATCAAACTGGGAGGAAATGGTTTATTTCACTCACAGTTCCATATAATAGTTCATCATCAAAAACAGTGAGATCAGGAACTGAAGCAGGACAGGAACCTAGAGGTAGGAGCTGATGCAGAGGCTGTGGAAGAATACTGCTTACTGGCTTGCTTCCCATGGCTTGTTTAGCCTGCTTTCTCATAGAATCCAGGACCAATAGCCCAGGAGTGGCCCCATGCACAAAGGGCTGGACCCTCCCCCCGTGAATCACTAATTAAGAAAATGTCCTACAGGCTTGCCTCCAGCTGGATCATATGAAAGCTTTTTCTCAACTGAGCCTTCCTTCCTCTTGTGTCAAGCAGACATAAGACTAGACAGCACAGACAAAGAACTCAGAATAACAATTTTAAGTCTGCTCACAGACACAAACACCTTCATGAATTAAGTAAGGTGATGATGGATGATATAAAAGAAATTCAATAAAGAGAAAGACTGAAGAAAAACTGATCTAAAGAGCTGGAAACAAAGTCAACTGAAAGCGCTGTGTGAAGTCTCAACAACAGAATGGATCAAAGAAAGCTCAGGATACCTGAGAAGCTGCAGCAATCTAACAAGGATGAAGAATGAATAAGAAGGGACCAGGGGAAATTTCAAGACACATGTAACTCTCTAAAAAGACCAAATCAATTAATGAGCACAGAAATATATTCTAAAAGCATAGAAAATATTTTCAAAAGACACAGGAAAGAGTGAACCGTGGGGCTCAAGAAAAGGGTCCATGGTGGAGAGTGCTTGCTTCTCTTCCAGGGGTCCCAATTTCTAATTCCCAAGACCTATGTCAATTATTACAAGAAACCAAAGACCAAAGCAAAACAAGAAGCAGAAACTAAAACCTACATCACACAAAATTGGAAAATTTAGAAGAAATGGGTGACTTTTCAGATGATTTTCTACAAACATTAAAGCAAGGAGAGAAAAACAACTTACACAGATCTATAACAATCAGTATAATTGAAGCAATAATTTAAAATCTCCTGCCTAAAAGTATTCAAGCACATGTGGATTCACTGGTGGATTTTACCAGACCCTCAAAGAAGGTCTAACACCAATGCTTCTCTATTATATGAAATACGAAAGGAAGGACCATGATAAAACTCATTTTATGGATTACTACCCTGACATGAAAATCAGCAAAGATGAAAAAACAATGAAAATAAAATTACAGGCAATCTTCATGATCATTGACACAAAAATCCTCAACAAAACACTTGCCGACCAAATTCAAGAACATATCAAAAAAGTCACTCATGAACAATTTGGATTTTTTTTCAGAGATGCAGGAATGGTTCAGCATATGTAAGCCAGTAAATATTAATCCACATTAATAATGTAAAGAAAATTTAAAAATAAATCAGTTTGAATGGAGTTACTCTGCAAAAAATGATCAAAGGAATGGGCAATGCTTCTCCCAGAAGACCCAGGCTATAGGACAAAGATCTCAGTGCCAGGAATGGGTTGGCTCCCTAAAAGTTATTGGGCAGGGCATTTCTTGAGGTACCAAAACCAACACAAGTTATTCCCATAATTCTTAATTTTCCTTTATAACTAGATAATAAAATCCTGCTGCTGAAGAAAGATAACACATACTTTGGTTTTAGGACAGAGAATCCAAGTTGTAATCAACTAGGAAACGTCCACTGGCTGATTTTCATAATACCAGAAAGGGCTATGCAAGCTACTAGGAGACAAAAGACGTCTGTGGTCTTACTCAGTGCTCTACACTGCCTGCTACAGTACTGACGTGGTGAGAATAAGCGACTCTGAGTGGTCAGCCCCAAATTTGACATCTCTATCAATTTCCCTCCTCCCAAATCTCAGGGAACATTGTGGAAAAGGGAGCAGGAAGAATATAGAAACTGAAAGATGGGTGGAGTGCCCTGAAATATTGTCTTCTAGGCGTGCCGTGGTCATTGTGCTCAGTAAATCACAGCAGCTGTGGATACTTGGGCAGGATCTGCAGGAGATAAAGTCATTCAAAATTCCACTGTGGTTGGGGATGGGCTCATGAGGTCCCATCCTTGCCTCATGAAGAGGTACTGGAAATTGAAGGCTGCAGGGGAGAAGAGCCATTTTTCTTTAGGGATATATTAGAGATAGCCCTGGGTGAAGTCCTGAGTGAGAACCTGTGCTCTTGACATGGGCACAGCCTTGTCTAGGACCCCAGCCTCGGACCATGGGAAAACAGCAGAGCATTATCTCCTGGTCTGAAAGCAGATGTTTATAGTGTGTGTAGAAAATGTTCACCACAGCTGCTTCTCCCTGGGTGTTCACTGCCTAAAACTGCTCCCCTATGAGACTGCTCCTACTGAGATTAGTTAAACCTGCCTCCTTGGTCCAATTGTACACAATAAACTCGACTCCTTGTTTATCTGCATGTAATAACCCCACCTCCTTGTTCAGGGGTAGGCAATAACCCGGTCTCCCAGTTCAACGGCATATAATAGACATGCTGAGCATCTGAGATCTTGAGGCTTCTGTATTAGAGAGATGAGACCACCCATTCCCAGCTATTTCTTTCTCTGTATGTCTGTCTGTAATTTCTTTATTCCCCTCAACAGACCTAGTCAGATCTGTTCCTATAGCTGTGCAATGATGCACCTGGCATATGGGTGCATCATTGCACAGCTCTAATTAAACTTGGTGGGTTATAGAAGATGAAGAGGAGAAAAGAAAACATTGAAATTGAGAGGTGATGTTTTGGGGTGTCAAGAGAGGTGGGTGGTTATGTTGAAAAGACATTGTACATACATAAATTTAAAATATATTATTAAAAAATTAAGACCATTGTCATATTTTAAATCATGTTGAAGATATTAAATTTCAAGATAGGACTAATGACTTTGAGATATATTTTTACCCATGTGTATTTATATATGTCGGTGTGGATATATGTTACATATTTAATAAAACCTGAATATTGGGGAGAGAGCACACAGTCAAATCCTAGGCAGACAGCTCAGGAAATTCTTAAATCTTGAGTACAAAGATAAATAGCTGAGTCAGTCACATGCACCTTTGATCCCAGCACAGGGAAAGCCAACACCCTTGATTCAATAACTCCAGAGACAGACTTTCTTCTGTTTCTATGAGTTCAGGGCTACACGCCTTTAATCCTAATCTGGATGGTATAGGCTATATAAGAGCTGTAGAAACCAGGCATACACAGAAGCTACTGGCAGAAGCTACCAGATCAGGAGCAAGGCTGAGAAAGTTGCAAGACAGCTGGGTGACAATTGACTATGGTGCTTCCTCTCTCTGATTTTCAGCCTTCCCCCAATATTTGGCTCTGAGTCTCATTGGTGATACATGTGGAATAAATGTACTTGGGAGGTCAGGAGAGGACATTTATATGCTCTGAAGTTGGAGCTACAGGTGGTTGTGAGACATGTCCTGAGACCTGAACTCAGGTCCTCTGGAAGAGCAGAAAAAAAACAACTGAGTCATTTCTCCAGGCCCTAATTAGTTTATTTGAAACTCCCCTCTTTGGATTTTCTATTATACCCAATCTTCTTAAGGTACCTTTTTTTTTTTTTTTAAACCATTGTAGGAGGGAGATGTAGCTATTTCACGGAACAATGTTTTATAGCTTCTTATTGATTGACAGTTATACATTGTAAAACAGCATTCCAAAATCTTTCTTTAGAAAGATACCTCAGATATAGGACCAGCCCATTTCACAGACAGTACAACTAAGGAAATTCCAGGGAACAGGAACAAAAGTAGGTCACCATATATCTGATAAGAGTATGGCACTTTTCATCCAGGTGGTAACTCTCCTTCACTCATCCTTTCTGCATTCTAGGAACCATGGTAGATCAGTTGGATGTAGCTGTTGATGCTATGGAAGGTGAACACTGTCTCCTTGTGCTTTGTAACTGAGTAGCTCTACCAGTAAAATTAACAGCTGGTTATAAGGAGATTCTTCTCAGTGTGAGTATATTGAATACTTTCATGGTTTACCTCCTAGGGGGAAAAGAGGTATTGTATTAATAAGCCACTTTTTTCATTTTGAATTTCAGTAGATATTATTTTCTAACAGGAAGAGCAGAATCCAGTTTTTAAAAGTAAATACCACACTCTAATAACCATTATGATATTTCAGGTTTTTATTCAAGGGTGAAGAAAGATGGCCTCAAAAGGGATGTGCCCAGAACCTTTCTGTGGTTTGTTTACTTAGCTGAGAAAAGTACCTCATTGGATCAGTTGGGCTAATCACGAGATGTACCTAGATATCCCTAAACAGAGTTGGGGTCTTCCTAAGCATCTTCTCATTCTTGCCTGGAAATTGTAATACACTACTTGGATAACCATGTGCATTTTAATTCCTGAATCATTGAGAAAATCTGAACTATGGAAATTCTCTTCCTGGGATATCCTGGTGCCTACAGGACTCTGTGTACCTGATTAGTCCTGTGAACTCCCTCCCTGGCCTGGTGTCTATCTCAACCCATACTTCAAAAGTAGATAATAAAGGCCATTATATTGGGTGTGTATTTAAGCATCTCTCTATTTTCCCCTCCTTTTCTTCTCCCTCCCCCCCCACAAAGATTTCGTGTTTTCCACTTTGATGCATCTGTGGAAGGGCACCACAGAAACACAATTGTTTTAAGCAAGTGGATGGAAAGTGAGAATTTTATTTATTTTAGTCAAGGGCCATTCTTTTTGTCCAGCTCCTCTCTGATGGAAAGGGTGGCTGGGCCTGTGAATTGTCTGCTCCTCTGTGTTGTAGGAGCCTAGGGGGGCATGAAGACAGAAGGAGACCAGAATTGGCTTGTCCCTTCATTAACTCCTGACCATGAGAAGCATGACACAGCCCTTTGGTTCACTGTTTGCATTTCCCAGGTTCTCTCTGACCATGGAACAACTTTTAACTCTACCTCTATAATTAGTGTGTCTCAGACAGCTAAAAGTTAAGTACCTCTCAGAGGTGCTAAAACATTTTAGAGGGGTTTGACTAAAGCCATTAGCCTATGCCACACTTTTAAAAGCCTCTGAAATCACTTCTTTATATATTATATGTTAGAATCCCATTTTTCTTTTCTAAATTCCTTTACTCTGAATGTAAGGAAACTGAACCGGGGTAGAGTACTGAATACTTAATGCCTTATTCCTAATCCACTCCTGCCAACTAAGGGCTCTAGCCTACCAGGAAATATGAACAGTTTACTCCCTCCAACAACAACAGAATTCCCAGACCATGACTCTCAGTACTTTCTCCTAAGTATCTAATGACCTCAGGCAAAAGGCCAGCCACCATATTAAAAATACAGAAACAGGTTAATGGTCAAGTATACCTTAAGACCTAGCATCTGATGGCCCATTTGCCCCACAGTTGAAGCCTGGCTCCCCATGCAATCAGCCACTGTGCTTTGGATGTGTGGTTATAACGCCAACTGAACTTCACATTGCTGCCAGTTGAGCTTTGGAGAGAATTTAGGAACTTATCATCCTACAAGGGTTTCTTTCCTTCTGAATTATTCCTACAGGAATAGAATTGACAGAATAAAAAGATATATGTTAAAAGGGGATTTATTTGAGTGGCTTATGGGCTGTGGTCTGGCTAGTCCAACAATGGCTGTCTCCTAGCAGCAAGCTCAAGAGTCCAATAGTTGTTCAGCCAATGAGGTTGAGTGTCTTAGCTGATTTTTAATATATGCTGACTCCTAAAGAATTAGGTTCTAATCTTGTTGGAGAAATGTCCCAGCAACAGGAGAGATGAACCTTGCCAGTATTAGTTAGTGAGGGCAAACAGGCAAGAGTTTTTCTTTCTCACATCCTTTTATACAGGCTGCTGCCAGAAGGTGTGGTGACGATTTAGAGTGGATCTTCCTTCACGCCCGGATTTAGAGCAGGTCTTCCCAGCCCAAACGATGCAATTGAGAAAAACCTCACACAGGTGTGTCCAGCTGCTTGGGTTACAGTTGATAACAGAGTCAGACTGACAAGTGTGGTGGTGCATGCCATTAACCCCCAGCACTCTCAGGTGGCAGAGGCAGGTATATCTCTGTGAGTTTGAAGCTAACCTGGCCAAACATAGTGAGCCAGGCTATGTAGAGAGGTCCTGTCTCAAAACAAACAAACAAACAAAAAAAACCAAAACAAAAAAACCAAAACAAACTCAAAAAGAAAGAAAAAGATTAGCTATCGCATCTCCTCCATTCTTTTTTAAAGTTCCTAGTAAAGCATTTGCCACATACTCAGAAAGACCCGAGTTTTAACCTGGCCCATATAAAAAGTCACCCGTGGTTTCTATAATCCCAGTGCTGAGGTAGAGATTAGTGGTATAATTTAAAAAAGGATAATCCTTGAGGTTTGCTGGCCAGTCAGTGTGTTTGAATCAGTGAGCCCCAGGTCCAGTGAGAGACCTGTTTGTAATGATAATGTAAAGAGCAAATGAAGAAGATGATACCTAAAGTTGAACTCTGTCCTTTACACTCACATGACATATGTGCATGTTGATCCAAACAGATGGACACACGCATGCATGCTCGCACATCCTTCTCAACCCCGAAGTCCTTCTCCAAGCCAGCATCCAATTCCATGATCTGTCTGCCAATCCTTTATGTGGGTCTATAGCTCCCTGCCCCAGGATCACTGCTTCTTACCTGCTCAGATCACAACTTCCCTCATATTTCCTGAAACGTGGTCAAGGTTTCTGCTACTCTCCTGGTATGCACTCTGTACTCTCAGCCTCGAACACAGGTCATGGTCGAGAATTTGAGATGCACCATTGTTTCTCTTAGTCTCTGAGCATCTCTGAGAGATGACACTCTCATCACATAATAAGCCCAGGCATAAGAAGGAAGCTGCCGATTTGTCTTCTGTCGGGGTCTGACTCTGCCCTTAAGTATGTGTGCAGAAAATTGAAGTTAGTAAACCTTGTATTTACCCTGACCTAAAATTATTTGCTCGGAGCTCTTACTGATGCCTCTTTTCTGTCATGCTTTTTAAACACAATTCTCCAAACGTGTTTATGCTTTTCCTTCTTGTGACTTGAGAGCCTTCTCGACGGCACTCAATGTTACCCATGTGTTATGATCAGCTGTGAGATGTCATGAGAAATTTGTTTCCCATGATAGCTCCTCCAAAGCCTGCAAAGGACTTGCTTATCTTCTTTAAGTAAGAGAGCCTCCCTGGCTGGGACAACATCTCAGTCTTGTTACCAGTAGAATAACCAGGCTGGTGGCACTGAAGGTAAAGGCCAGGTGTGAAAACCATGTTGTATGTGTGATGAGAGGGAAGGCTGACATACATGGTCTCCTCGTCCATGTGAGGGAAATTACTGGATCATTTATTCCAGTGGCTTCTACTTACTTAAACTCTGTACCTAGAGAAGCAAAGCAGGTAATTCACAAGAAGGGGCAGGGCACAGTGGACACTGAGACCTAATACCCGGTCATTGATGGAAGTAGCCACTCTCTGTTGGCTGATTGCTACAACAGTACAAAGTAGCTCATGCCATCAACATTGCCAGTTTCTTCAAAGATGCCAAGAACACGAATCTTACCATTTATAAGCATGAACGTTCACTGTAGGTAAAACAT
Source organism: Sigmodon hispidus (assembly GCA_004025045.1). NCBI lineage: Eukaryota > Metazoa > Chordata > Mammalia > Rodentia > Cricetidae > Sigmodon > Sigmodon hispidus. The sequence goes on from PVIH01001340.1 coordinate 163,877, forward strand.
GGTACCTAACTCCTAACTTATTAACCTCTGCTGAAGCCTAAGGCTCTACAACCAGTCAGCTTAGTCAGCAGGCCATCCTAGCTGGAAAGACTCAATTGAAGTTTATTTAGTGTTCAAAGATGAGGCAGATCTGGTGCCTGGCTGCAGGAGACTGATAAGAGGAAGGGAAAGTACCAAGGTTGGGTAAGGTTAGGCAAAATACAGAAAACACAGATTACCACTTACTAGGGAAGCATGTCTTGCCCCATCATTTCTCTTCACCTTAGAAAAGTCTGCCACCCGAGCCCTCCGTAGCAGAAAAACACCCCCAAACTGCTCTACCTTCACCAGAAATACAAGAATAGGTGAAAGACTTCTGAATCAAGACCAACACTGATCCTTTCACGTGACTTGTCAACACAGCCTCACAATGGAAAAAGGTTGCAATAGGCAACTTTTTACACACAATAGAGGTAGCCTCTTCCAACTTGCAGCTGTAAACCCTGCAACAGGATGACCAGTGTGGCTAACAGATTATAAGATACGTTTTAGCCACCCCATCCCTGTAGCTGGATACTTTTTTAGCCCACAAGACTCAGTTATCAACTTTCTCAGTCCCTTACCAGACTACGTGAGCATCTCCACATGTGCTTTTTTTGTGCCAGATAAAATGTAGACTGTGTTGAAAATTCTTTTTTCCTGCAGTCTTCCTACCTGCCGTGTGGATGAAAATCAGGAGCCCTTGGGATATGGAGCTATTTAAAAATAAATGTGGCATATGTAACCATAGCAAGCGATTATATCCATTCTAAATGGACTTTGCCCTAAGAAAAATAAAAAGCCAAGCTTTGGGGTTTTATTTCATTTACCAGAACCCAAGTGAGTTGAGCATGATTGAAGTGCCTGTGTTTGGCTGGGCTCCTCTATGTAATGCTGGTTTGTTGGACCGGCTTGAGTGGACCCAGCTGTAAAACTAAGAAGCCCCTCTGGACATAATCTCTTCCCAGATGCTGAAAATACCTCCCTTTTGAGAAGCTGGAGGAATAATTCTGCTCCAACAATAGGACATTCTTTCTTCTTGAAGGTTTTATTTTTACAGCGAATAGGAATTGGAGCAAGAGGTTATTGTGTGCCACAAGGCAATGCCCAGAGCAGGGACAGCGTCCTAACCTAGTTAGGAAACTGGGAATTTGACCCAGCACCCTGAAGAGAATATTGTTCTGTGTTTCTCATTAGACACAGCACCCTTGTCCCCATGGCACGTCTACCTCGTGCGGTGACCGCATATACATGCATGCATATGTGGAGCAAGAATCCCTAATCCTTGGAACCTGTCTTTGTTTTTATTTCTGAGGGTACCTCAGTCAAAACCCCAGAGCTGAAATACTTCATGCATTATAATAGCAGGGCTTATGCCGTGTGTGTATATGTGTGCTTGGGGGGAGGGGTTGAGGCGGGGGATAGGAGGTGAGGGAGATTGTTCGCTTCCTACACATTGCTTTGTGGATCATTGTGTAGCCATAACCTCTGATGGGAACATTACCTTCTCTTTGTTTTCTCTCAGGGTGTACCCAGTAGTTATCCCACACAACCTTGTAAAAAGCCATCTCTCTGTTCCCCGTTTTTTGTTATCCACTTAGTTTGAAAGTCTTGCTTCTTGATTCTGTTTGAGCAACTGTGAGAGTTAAAATTGAAGCATAACAAAAAAAAAAAAAAAAAAAAAAAAAAAAGCCTTACCTCCCTGTCTGATGTTGGCTTTCAAATCGGCTAGAAGGCTCCTGGGATTAAAGACTAGATACGTGCAATCTTGTTGGGAAGATAAGTTTTCCTTTCTTAGTAGAAGCTTCCGACTTAGACAAAGGGGCCAAGAGAGTCTATTAAAAAAAAAAAGAAAGAAAGAACAAAAGAAAGAAAGAGAGAACGAGAGAAAGAAAGGAAAAAAGAAAGAAGGAAATCAGAGTATCTCATGTGACTATCCCAATGGAAAACAAAAAAGATACATAAGCCTCATACAGCACCTTACTCCCTAGGCAGGAACCACAAACTTAGGAAGTTAGCGGAAATAACTCAGGTCGCTGGGGATCTAAAGTAATTAAAGGGGTGTTTCAAAAACCCAACTCAGAATGGATTCAATCTGGATACACATTAGCTTCCTTGGGAAATGGGCGAAAATACACATTCTCATAGCGCACGGGAAAGCAAGCGCTGGGGAAGGACGGTGTGTGGAGCTCACTAGCCAATGTTTACCCAGTGCACAAGGCCCTGGCTTCAATCGCAGCTTGGTCAAAGAGAAAATATTTTCAGTTTGATTCCATAGCACTGTTAACCATTTTCTGTGTGTTGTATCTGAGCATGCCTTCCTTATTCTCTCGATGAAGAAGCAGCTGCACAGCTTGTGTTGAAGTTGTGAAGAACGTGGGTACCTAGCCAAAGAAAAGCCTGTAGTTATTCTTCTTAATTATTTTAGAAATGTCATCTCTAATACCATCCACTCTTTCATAACTCTGAGGAGAAAATTGAATAAGCACCCATTTCCTGAGAACTGCTTTAAAAAGTTTTTAGTCATTTTTTTTTTTTTTGGATGGCTATGAAACAATTCAATGATATGGGTAAGCCTGCAGGATGATAGGGGACCCATTACATGTAATCAGGAAAAAAAATATTATGGTGTACACAGGCAGACTGCCTCGCATAGTTCAGTTAGTTTAGGTTAAGAAATGTCTTCTCTCAAGAAATGCCTTTAAACCAGGGCTACATTTTATTTAATGATGTGGAAAAATTCCACAAAATATCCTTATGAGAAATGTATTTAATTTTCTCTTTTTAAGCCAGTCAGCAAGTAAAGTGAGCTGCATATTGCTCGCATTACTAACACCGCCTGGCAGCACAAACTGAAATATGCCTGGTCATGCACATTCGAAGGCAATGCTAGTTGGGAACACTTGGTATGGTTGCTTAGCACTTTCCAGAGACTGATTGACTTCAGCTGCTAAAATTCCTGCCTAGATATTGATAGATGTTGAAATCCCCGGTAAACTCCTCTCGCCCTTTTTCTGTCTCTGCATACAAAGGAATAAACTGAACTGCATCACCATGCTGCCTCCTCCCAGCTGCACTGAAAAATTCATTTGCACCCTGATGGAAAGGAGCAACTCCCAACCTTGGCACCATCAGGGTGGGCGGGGAATGAAAGGGCTCAGGAAATGGGACCATACTGCTGGTGTGCACCTCACTCCCCTCCCACTCAGGCAGCTAGCCTAACTCAATTTATCTTTTTCAGGGTTTAATCATAAACAGGTCACACTGTGTCCTTCCCTGGGTCACTCAGTTTCTTTTCTGCCCTTTGGTGGAGGCGGGATTGCTCTGCTCTGCTCTATAAACACTGCAAGGCAATAATGACATTCTCAGAATACGTGGGATTCGGTTATGAAAACCACTAGGCTGACACTGATAAAAACCGTGTTCTAAATTGTCTCCCCCCCCCCCCGTATTTATAATTTGCAAACTCTAATTTTTACTCTAGTAGAAAAGTAAACGAGAAAGATAGGCTGATTTTTGATAGAGACAAGTGTGATAGAAAATTCTTGGTGAAAATGAAATGTATCTGATTTATTTAAGATTTCCTTTCTCATTTGACCTCTATTCTTGCCTCTAGCTCAAGGCAACTTGCCTGAATGCTACAAAGAGACTATGTGTTTTCAGAAGTCAGATATGCAAAGGAAGGTTTCTGTGGGCAGGGCTGCTTAGGCATTTTAATTTTATTAGAGCTGTCACAGGATTTTTTTTTTAAATAGCATCAATTTCTACAAACTGTGATCATGTACATTGGGAGGTATGAAAACAATTAAATGGTAGTTCTTAACTGTAGCAAAAATATAAATTGTGCTGTTTACCTATTGCAAAAGGTTAATTGTTGGGAGTAGAGTTTTCAGTATGCCAATAGCTGCTGAACACCATGTGAGTTATCCCTCAAAATGAAATGTTTTTGCACTGTAGGCAGAGCATCTCCTTGGCAGATTTATTATCGTTAGGTCATAGATAATTTGTGAGCTTGTGACTGGGCAGCACTTAGGCCAAGGGTTTGACTTTGTTTTAGTCCAATGAGAACAAAAAAGGAGTGTTCTGAAAGCATAGCATATCATCTCTCTGACCTAGAGACAAAAATCTTGTTGCCCGTAAAGTTTATTTTGTACAAGGTTTGGGTTCACCAAGACATATACCAGTCTTTTGGATCAGAGACTGGAAGTTTCTCATAAGGGAAATCTTTCAAGAGTATATATCTCTCATCAGTGGTCACATCTTCCATTTCCCAGAGGCTTTGTTCCATGAGTAACTAACAAATGATAATTCCAAGTTGGCCTTTGTCTCTAGTGCATGTGGGTTTCAGCTGATAATACTGGATAAAAAAAAAAAAAATGAATGCTACTATTTATATAGGTAATCAACTAACACCCTAGCTACTTGATAACTTCACATTGTTTATGAGAAATTGATAGAATTTTTATTTTTAAGAAGGCAAATATAACTAATGATTCGAAACAAAAGCCTCTCTGGTTTCCCCACTATACTCTTTGACATAATGGTCTATAGATTTGCTTTATGGACATTAAGAATCATCACTTTTTTAAGGCAAATTTTGATAGCTACCAGTTTCATATAGCATTCCTTTTACTCTTTAGCACATATTGCTTAGAATACAGAGATGCTGAGAGCAATTAGTGAAATCTCAAATCTTTTCTATTGCAGAATAAAATAATGCCATTTCAAACTGCCCATCTTATGTTCTCTAGTTGGCGCTTTATCTGGAGTATGTTGACTTAATTTTCATTATGCTTGCCTATTCTAAATCTTTTTGAGTAAAATCACCATTATTAATTATAGCCCCTAAGATAAATGTTTTATTAAATACTTTAAAATTGGCATATGGCAATACTTTGTTTCAAACATCTTTCCCAATTCTGGACATAATACATAGTTTTGGTTTAAGAAAATGATTGCAAAAAGAACCAAAGAAACGAATCATTTTTTTGAAAATCATATTAAATTAGTCACTTTATTTTGTTTTTCTTCTCTAGAAACAATTTAAATTGAATATCGATTTTATTTTTTAACCTCAGAATATATCAAGATTGCAACTGCATATTGATTTAATTAGTCTTGGAAGCAAGTGTCTAAGAATTCAAGAAGTTCGGAGTTTTTTATTTTTTTTGTATCTCCTGAGAACAGAATGACTTTTTAATTTCCCCAAACAATTCCCCTGGACTAATAGATGATGAGACACAATCCTCAAATCTTTATTCAAGGAAGCTGCTCAGCAGAACACTGTGCTTAGGTAAGAAGGCAGCACTGGGGTTGTATTTTATGCCCTGACCCATACTATGGCCACTCACATGGGAAGCTTTCTGGGGCCTCACAATGAATACCATCTGGCTTTGGAGATTTAAAATACTTACATGTCTTAAGTGCTACGTAATGACTTCCTGGAGGATTTTCTTTTCCATTGGTGTTGTATGAAAACTGACTGCAAGAGAAGTGCTTCTTTTACCTCTAATTTCTTTTGTTGAAACTTCATCATTAAAATTATTAGCTTTGTGTCATATTCCTCTGTGTGTTGTGTGTGTGTACATGTGTATTTGTGTTTCTCTTGCTTTTTTCTTTCTTTTAAAATTCCAGTTGGTTTGATTTATTTGCCTGTTGTTTTCAGAGAGAGAGAGAGAAAGAGAGAGCAAGAAGGCATGCAGGTGGATGGGAAGACCTTTAGATAAGGGAAAGGAAACTGTCATCAGAATATATTGTATGAAAGTATTTTCAATGAAAAAGTATATGATCTTTCATCCAGCCTATGTAGTTTTCATAAAAATGCCCAACAGTCTATATTTAGTGTGCTCTTCATCTGGTATGAATTTAATACTGAGACTTGATAATTTAATGTCTGTAATTATGTCTGGGTCAGCGTTAGTTTTTGTTTTCTACACTGTATTTTGGTTAGAATATTTCTATTTTCTTTCTACATTACACATTACTCTGCTTTATCACATCCAGATTGCTACTTTCTACCTTTATTCTTACAATTTAAGACTGGTTCTAGGCCTCTGGGTTTTCTTTATTTTTTTTTTTTCTTCTTGTACTGAATTTGTCTCCTGGGATGCTGGTGCTCCTACTCATCACAAGAAGAATTAACTAGAACAGTATACTCTATGTGCATTTGCTGCATTTCTCACATCTGTGCTAAAACATCTGACAGGAGTCACTTAAGAGGCAAAGGTTTTGGGGGCACACAGCTTCAGGAGATTTCAGTACATCATGTTAGGAGAGGCACGTTAGCAAAAACAGCTTAGTGCACAGGAGGATGAGGAGGCTGGTCACACCTTGACAGGGAAGAAACAGACCTAGACTACCAGGGGCTATAGCCAGCCAATGGCCACCCCTAGCAGCCAAATCCATCAGCTAGGCATAATGCCCCCAAAGTTCCATAGCCTCTGCAGACAGCATGCACATGAGCCTGTGGGAGGACAGTTCCCATTTAAACCAAGACCTCAGTATTGGAAGGTTTCACTAAAGTTCATTTGGACTAGTGTTGATTAATATTTTGTGATCTCTTTCTAACAATCTGCCCAAATTGTAAATTCCTGAAAGACAGGGTTATGCTTCATTAGTATTCATATAATTATATCTTATGCCCATCATAGGGCCTGATAGATAAGAAGTATATAATATGTATTAAATAAAAGAATGAGTCTCTTTCTCTCTCTCTCTCTGTATCTCTCCTTTATCATGTTTTTAAATCTTTTTAAAAGGCTTTTTGTGGTTTATATAATAACGCTCACATCATCCATGGAGAGTTATAAAAATACAAAACTGACATAAATTTTTGGGGGGACTTTATTGTTTTTGACTAACAAAAATATTGTCATTTAGAACATAAGTGTAGTTGTAATAATGTTAGAAGTGGAGGCAATCTGGCTCAGAGGTTCTTCCAGAGGTCCTAAGTTCAATTCCCAGCAACCACATGGTGGCTCATAACCATCTATAATGACATCTGGTGCCCTCTTCTGTATACTGTATAGATAATAAATAAATCTTAAAAAAAAAAGAAGTGGAGACAGAGTTGGTGGGCTAATGTCAACCACAGTGTTCTAATCCTGTGCCAGCACTGTCCTCACATTGCTGCCTCTTAGACCGTGACTTCCTATGTGGTAAATACACACCACAGGTGGAACCATTTCTCAGAAAGTGCAAGTCATCCTCAGGGCTGTTCTTTATCAACAGCAACAATAATGATAATAATTACCAAAACTGTAATTGCTGACATTTATCATGTGCTTAGTATGTGCCAGGCAATATTCTGATCATTTTAGGACTATTGAGTCATTCTGTCTCACAGGAACACGTAGTCAGATAACATTGTTCTTATTGTCAGTTTTGCTGATTAAAAAAAAGAAGGCACTGAAAAGGTTAAAGATTATGGGGGGTGGAGTTCAAATACTAGCAACCCTAACTCTTGGAGAGATTTAATTTTATTCTAGAAAATTCCTTCTTATATTGCTTGTTTTGAAGTCTACTTTTTGCAGCCTTTGTCATTATCTGAATTTCTGCTTCTGCATAAGTTTAACCTTTTCACAGATAGACTTCTGAGTCCTCAATGAGAACATCACATCTCTCTCCTCTGGAGTTGTGTCCTAAAGTTGAGTATCATTGACTTTATTTTGTTTCTTTTTTTTTTTTTTTAAATCAGCTCAGACTTCAGGAAACTTAACCTTGTGGTTCTTTGGATTGTTCCTCTCTAGGGCCATAGAAAATATCTTTATTATTAAACTAGACCTAGTGTGACAAGAGAATGGGAAGGAGGGTAGGAACCTCAAATGTCATTGGTTGTGCATCTCCAACTATCCTGGAGTTGAATGCTTTACCTTTCTGTTGGTTACTGTAAGCTGACCTCTTTCACACATATGTCATTTATAGATCCATATATAGTATCATATAGCTGACCTATTTTACTCCATCTCTACAGCTTATATATTTTGCTCTATGTAAACTATTTTTGCTGGTGTGAATACCTCTTTGAATTACAATCTTCCATTAATGAACTAGACAATTTCCCACCAAGATCTTGGCTGTGATGCTGCATGGTCCTTGCTGGTTAGTCTGATCCCTGAGCCTTCCTCTTGTGTTCCTATTGTGGGCACAGGAACAACTCAGCTCTGTCTTCTGTACCAACATCAGACAGGCTTGGGACACTAGGTTTTTTCTTACCTATGTATGTATATGTAGGTTTTGTATTCCCACAACACAGTGCCATTAAAGGCACCCCAAGATCCCCACAATCTTAAAGTTTATAATAAATATGAAGAGTAGAACATATATTCTCAAAATTTAGGCATCCTAAACTTAACTGCCATACAAAAACACTCTACCATTAAAAGAAAAGCAATATTAGAACTCCCAATTAATTTAAGTAGTAGGTTGTGTTTCTATATGTTGCAGACCTGTATATGAGATGGATTTGAAATAAACAGCTTGATAGGAGAGATCATGCCTCGCTGGAATCTCTACCAGGAGCTGTTACAAAAAGTGATATACTATGGTCACTGTCTCTTGCTTATTTTATTGATCTAAAAAATACTAGCTTGTCATGAAAGCAGAATGATAAACTGATGTAAATGTGGGGTCTTTTGAGTATCCAAATAACCAATAAATATGGTATTCAATTCTCTCAGCCCGTTAATCTCTGCTAGCCAAGGCTTCCTCTGAGACAGCCAAAGATGGGGAAGAATTCCACAGTAGATATTTCCTCATATTTATGTCCCCACAGCTTTAAAAATAAGAATCCTGAGATGTAGTTTGAGCCTGAGCCTATTTGGTAAAAGAGAATTTAGCCTCAGAAACTCCCCAAATTACAACAAGGCGAAGTTTAGTTAAAAAGATTCCATCTACCAAGAATGTCAGAAGGATGCAGTAGCCATCTACATCATCATTGGAAGAATGTGGTAGCATCTACACAGTCATTAGAAGGATGTAGTGGCCATCTATACAGTCATCAGAAGGGTGTGGTGGCCATCTATACCATCACTGGGAGAATGTAGTGACTGTCTACACAGTTTTTGGAAACATGTGGTAGCTATCTACACAGTCATTGGAAGGCTGTGAAGGTCAGCTACACTGTCATCAGAAAAATATGGTAGTAGGGAGGAGGTGTCTTTCTTACAATAAAATCATCTCTGTCCAGGAGGATCTGACCAGAGAAGCTGACTCTGAAAGCTAGCTATATGACACCTTTCCCTTCCTATTATACAGTGTGGTTGCTGGTCATGCTGTATTCATATAAACTGCTGTCATACAATCTAGTCATCAGTCTCTGCCCAAATTTACACAGTTGCATTTCTCATCTATTCCCCTAGTGTACTGGAAACTGTGTTCGTAGTACCCACATTCTGTGGTTCAACATGTCTTCCAGCTGATCCTAACTGGCCCTAAAGTTAAGGAGTAGTGGTTTATATCAGGAAACCTCAGAGACCACACTTGCCCAGCCTGTGCTGACATACCAACTGTGTTATTATGTTAGTCAGGGTTCTCTAGATGAACAGCCAGGGGATTTACTAGAATAGCTTACATAGTAGACAGAGGATGGGGAGTCTAGGAAGGGTTATCTGCTTACTGGAGAACCTGAGGATCCACTCAGTGGCTTCTCAGGCAATGATGCTGGATGTTTCAGTTCCAATGTGATGCTAAGGACTGGAAGATCCTGGAGAGTCACTGATCTTGAGTCCATGTTGGAAGGCTGAGGAAGCTAGATTCCAGTGTCAGAGGAGAGCAGCAGCACCATCACAGTGATGGGAAACACGTACTTGACAAGCAAGCAGAAAGAGCAGACAGATAGATCAGGAGAAATAGTTTCCCATGGATCTTTTTATATCTGAGCTGCCTGCCTGTTTCCACTCACAGTGAGGGTGGGTCTTCTCCTCAATTAATTAATTCTTCTCTAAGACACCTTCAAAGACCCCACCCCCTACTCCATAGGTATGTCTTTTACTTGGCTCCAGATCCCATTAAGCTGACAATCTAGATTACCCATTGCACCAACCACCTCAGCTTTTTTTGAGAAATACCACGTTGCTGCTCCCAATCTAGCATCTAAAAGATGTAGCCTGAAGTTCCCTGAGCTCCTCTCAAAGTGTCAGGCCCCTCTCATATTTTTCTTTTCCTTTTATCTCCCTTGTTTACTTGAAAAGATGTCTCATTTCCTCGGTGAAAACATTGCCAATTTCACACTCCAACAATCTGGCAGTGACCTTTCTTGTGTGTGAACTTTTCTCTGTATTCTTGTGAGAATTTTAAACATTGTCCTATGCCTTGCTTCTCTTCTCAGTTATGTCCTCAGGGCTGATGCCCTCAGGCATGTTTCACCCATTCTCTCCTAGGTTGCCATGACTTTTACCTGACACTTCAAAAGTTTCTTATCTCCATCATAGTCTTTTTCTTGGAATTCTGATGTGCCCATTGCTAATGTCTGTTGGGACATCTTTACCTCCAGACACTAGTAAACCTCAAAGTATGGACTCCAGTGTCTGTTCTCATACTTGGCCTTCCTCCCTGCTGCCTCACATACCCCCCTCCCTCCCTCCCTCCCTCCCTCCCTCCCTCCCTCTTTCATTTTCTTTCATAGGTTGTCACAATCACATACTCACTCAGGAAATGCTATTTTCTGCACCCTCTTCTTCTGCAGTTTGAAAACACCAGATAGTACAATTGTCTTGTCTTGCTCTGAAGCTGTCCAGTCTTTCACACTGATAATCAAATGATTGCCTAACTGATAACCCAGCCTGAAGTTACTGCCTATATCTGTACTTACAGCACTGCATGGAGGTCATTCTGACGTGTAAGGGTAATAAGAGCCCTGCCTGGTGTAAAACCTTCATGGCTAGCTGAACTACATTTAAGAATTACCAGAAGTACTTACCTAGAACTCTTTCATGCATCCTTCATTTCTTTTCCCTGGAATTTTATTATAAAAAAAATCATACTTAAAAGTTGAAGGAATACTCACATAGACACTTTATATCCTGCCTACATTTTACTAAGCCTGCTTGGTTATAGAACAGTTTTATCCAATTATTCTTCTACGTTGACATCTATCAGTTCATGTATTCATGGGTATGAAAGCAATATCAAATGCTAGCACACTTTTCCCTAAAAGTGTTTATTTATAATTAGGATTTAACATTTGTTTTTATTGGTTTTTTTTATTATTTAAGGTAAAATTATATACACAATAAAATGCAAAAATCTTAAGGAAACACTAAGTAAGTTTGACAAATATGTACATCCATATAGCTCAAACCCAATACTCTAAAATGTTTCCTAATGCTTCTTACCAGTCAGGTATAGCTCTTACAGGCACCCACTCTTCCCAGACCCATGACAATGTAGCTTTGCTAGTTCTAGAAGATCTTTTACATGTGCTAGCTTTACGTGATGATTCTTTAGCCAAGTGTCATGTTTCTGAGATTCACCAATGTTATTGTATGGAAGCAGTAATTTAATTTTTCTTTTAATTGCTGAATAATGTTTCATTGATAACTACAGTTTATTTCTATATGACTCTACTGATAGTTTTGGTTCTTTGTCTTTGTCTTTTTACTCTTATGAACAACTCTGTTCTAAACATTCTTCTATGCTTAATCTATACCCAATGTTACAGTTCACTTCCTCTTGCCTGCAGATCAATGTGTAGAACTCTCATCTACCTTTCTACCACCATGTCTGCCTTCACGCTACCATGCTTTCTACCATGATTAAAATAGACTAAGCTTCTGAACTGTAAGCCAGCCCCCAATTAAATGTTTTTCCTTTATAAGTGTTGCCATAGTCATGGTCTCTCTTCACAGCAATGGAAACCCTGACTAAGACATCAGCCAAGGATACTTCTAATGAATGAAAATGCTACACATCTGTAGACATATGGTCCAATTTCTCTCAGGTCAATAGATATGAGTACAGTTTCTGGCTCTTAAAGTAACTTGATATGACAAATAATATGTAGGTATTTGTTGTTGATTGTTTCTTTACTCTTTTCTTTTTTGGGGGAGCCATCACCCAGCTCCCAAATAAATAACACATAGAAGCTTATTCTTACTTATAAATGTGCAGCCTTAGCCTTGGCTTATTGCTAGCCAGCTTTTCAAAAATTATCCCATCTACTTTTTGCTTTATGGGCTTTTTTCTTTTTTTACTTCTGTATATCTTACTTTCACTCTCACTCTGTGGCTGTCTAGGTGGCTGGTTTGCTGGCCCCTCCTGTCTTCCTCTCCTTCTTTCCTTGGTCCTTCTTCCCCCTTCCCAGATTTCTCTTTCTGTTTATTCTCTTGGCCTGCAAGCCCAACTTTTTCTCTCTCCTGCCTTGCTATTGGCCATTCACCTCTGTATTAGACAGACAAGAAACAATCACCAGCTTCACAGAGTTAAACAATCTTTGCAGCATTAAAACAAACGTCCACAGGATAAACAAATGTAACACACCTTAAAATAATATTACACAATAAGCTTTCTAATTACTCCTCATTCTTGCCAAGTTTTGGATTGTCAGCCTGTGTTGTGATCATTAGATTGATTGGGGGGTATGTGATTGGGCTTTAATTTTCATTTTCCTTAGGACTAACATTATCAATCATTGTTTCTTATGGTTTCTGGCCATTTATATGTCTTCTTTTGCAAAGTTTCTACATCTTTTGCCCCATTTCCACTGACATTTGTATCACTGAATTGGAAAAGCCTCTAGTATGCTGGATTCTGGTTACTTGTCAGGTGACCAGCTATAAATGGTCCCTTCTAGTGTGTGGCTGGCTTATTCATCTTGTCAGCAACATCTTTCCATGGAAGAAGCTTATTATTTGATGAAACTTAATTTATTGATTTTCCCCTCTCTATTTCTCCATTTAAAAAACCCAGTTTATCACCAAACCATAAAGAGATTTATGTTTTTTTCACAAGTCTATTGCTTTAGCTTTTATTTTTATGTGTTACACATTTTCAATTGATTTTTATGTGCTGATAAAGGCATCAAGGTTCATTTTCTTTTTATATGGATATCAAGTGATAGTATTTAATCTTTATTGTATTTGGTAAGAACTCTTTTTCCTACTGGATGACTTTGGCATCTTTATCAAAACTGAAATGACTACATAAGTGTGTGTTCATTACTGTGCTCCCTGTTTCTGTTTCTGGTCCATTGCTTTGTTATCTTTTGTGTTAAATCTACACTACCTTGATTACTACTATCAAACAGGTGATTTCAGTCCTCCATTTTTTATTTTTATTTTTAAAAGATTATCTAGAGGGGCTGGAGAGATGGCTCAGCGGTTAAGAGCACCCTCTGCTCTTCCAGAGGACCCGGGTTCGATTCCCAGCACCCACATGGCAGCTCACAACTGTCTGTAGTTTCAGTTCCAGGCAAACAACAAGGCAAATAATTAAATAAATAAATAAATAGTGTTTTTTTTTTAAAAAAAAAAGATTATCTAGAACAGAATAGATTCTTTTTTTTTATTTCTGTATACATTTTAGAGCCAGCTTAGTATTTTAAATAAAAAACTGTAGGTTTTGATATGCCATCTCTGCTTGTTAGATTAGTAAAAGTGAGAAAGCAATCTCTTCAATAAACCCTTTGCTGGCTAAATAATGGTGGTGCATGCCTTTAATCCCAGCATTTAGAAGGCAAAGGTAGGTAGATATCTGTGAGTTGTGAGTTTGAGGCCAGCCTGATTTTCAAAGTGAGTCTCAGGACAGCCAGAGCTGTTACACAGAGAAATTCTGTCTCAAAAAAACAACAACGAAAGAATCATGTTCTTCCTTCATATCTTTTACATTACGGGAAGTATCTAGATATATCACTTTATCTGACATTATAGAAATTTGTAGCGGGAAATCAGAATTTACCCAGGTAAACACTTGTGATGTCAAGGAACTGAATTCCATTGGGGTGTGGGCAGCTGAGGAGAGATCCCAGGATGCAGAGGTGACTCACTCTCTTGGCCCTAACGTGCTCCGAGAAGAAGCTCCCATGCCATCCCTCTTCATGCCTCTGTCCCTTTTTATCCCACCAAAATCACCTTTATACCATAAGTGTTTCTAAAATAATAAATATTATTAAATTATATAAAAATCATTTAAAATTATTTTGCAATATCTGTAAAAATCATTTTCCAATAGAAATTGTTTATTGTAAAGTTAATATAGAACCATAACTCCTGAGTGCTGGAATTAAAGGCATGTGCCACCAGCCCCTGGCAAGGGGCTGATATTCTTTATTGCATTGCAAGACATTTGTTTCCTCTATGAAGCTGCTTTTAACATATAGCTGGCTAACTTGCTAGATATCCAGGTATATAGATATACAGGCAGATATATAGATATATAGATAGATGATATAGGTGAAAATTAGATGAATGATAGGTTAGATAAATGATAGAAAATAGAAGATAGATAATGAATGGATGATAGGTAGATGCACATAGATAATAGATAAAAGTATGGTAGATATATAGATGTATATAGATAGATAATTAGTGAGATAAATAATAAATGGATAGATGATAGATATAGATAGTTGATAGATAAGTGATGTGTGGATAATAGGTAGATGACAGACTGATGATAAATAGATGATTGATAGTAGTGTGATGATAGACATATATATATATATATTACATATGGATGATGGATAGACAGAAAGACAGACAGATGTAGAGTCTAACTGATCTTTACTTCTTGTGTTCTCTTCCTTTGCCCTTTATTTTCATCACCATAGGTACCATAGCTGATGTTGTTCTGCAGCCGAGAATTATATTCCTATATCATTTCATACTCTCACATCTCATGTAGTCATTGTCTCACTTTGCAGATGAAGAAATTAAGTTTAACTAGACAAAGGGCTTTTCTAAGGTCCAGAAGGCAGGCATGATAGCATTGGGACTCAGCTTTCATCCCCTACTTGGAGGTCTGGCACTTTGAGAATCTTCTATTGAAGAATCTAATGTGATAGTTTTACCCAGTCTAATACAGTACTATTTTCTTTACTCATTCTTGAATTATTTAAAACTTTCATCATCACTAGTGCTGTTTCTTTCTAAAAGCATAAGCCATGCCCCAAAATCATCTTTATAGTCTCAATATTCTGCAAACAACAATGGCTAGCTCAGTTGGCTTTTGCATTACATGAGATTTTAGAGCCAAAGTAATTTAACCTTTTCTTTTTTCTCCTCACAGTGGTAAACTATTTTCATAGTGTCTAAGGATTTCTTTATACATCATGCATGTCTCATTCAAGTCCTAAGCTATCTTTATGTATAACTCGAACTGAAGATTGTCATGCTCCACTGATTTCTATCATCCAGACATGTTGTTGAAATTCCAATTATGATGACTCTCTCTGAGTCAGTCATATAAATTCAACCCTACAGGTTAGATTTTTAAATTTCCCTATTAGCATAGAGAGAGCTATTAGTGTATTTTGCATTAAGCTATATATAACACCTCATAGTGAACTCTTTGTTTTGCTGGGAATAGTGAATATGCTTATTATCCTTGCTCCTGGGAACCCATACTTCCCTTTAAAGAAGGGAACACACACACACACGCACACAATATATATATATATATATATATATATATATATATATATATACCACCTAGAGAACTTAGCAAGCTGTGCTTTTTAACTGACTCTCAAATGGAAAATTGAAAGCTTTGAGGGTGTCTGTATTGCTACTCAATAACTGCAACCCACCTCAAAGTGATGACCTCCCTACCAACAGATACAGAAGACTTGAAGATGCATGTCCTGGGACCCTTGAGACAATGACTTTTTCTGAAGTCAATGGGAAAAGAAGAAAGCAGCAATGACCCATAGGAAAATATACTTCATGCACCAAGCACAGGTTTACAAATAAACCCACTATTGCAAGTTCCTCAGATGGCAAAAAATAGGTTATAGTTCAGACCAAACATGAATATACATTAGTTGACATTTGTATTATTTCGAAGATATGAAATTAAACACAAGAATTTTTTTTTCTGATACCACTCATTTTATTAAGCAGCAGACACTGTATTTGTAAGCTTTATGGCTTTGCTTAAAAGTGTAATGAAAAAAAGTACATTGTCAGTTTAATTTTATAGAGATCACATAATGATGGTGACAGGTGGAGCCACGTGGGGTGGAGGCAAATTGGTCTTCCATCCCAGACGTCAAAGACAAGCTACAGACATCAGGGAAATGTCTCGTGGTTGGGAAAGGTAAGGGTACTCGGCAGGCTGGGCTTTGATACCCAGGGCTTTCATTTTTAATTAAAGAATGCAACGTTGGTGAAAAGTCATTACATCGTCTTATTTTATACAGGGCTTGTATGATTGCTTTGTGAAGAGAGAATTCTTGGCAACATGCCTAGCACAGTGCCTAGAAAGTGTTTCAAGTCCAGCAAATAACAAAAATGGACATTTATTGTGTTTTAGTCACCACTCACAAAATTTCTGTGAAGAATGTACAAGAAAAAACTGCTTCTTTCAGTCATTTAATGGCCTATCTCAGGTCATACAACTGGGGAGAAATGATCTGTTTCTTTCCTTTGAAGAGTGACATCTGCCTGTGATGCCATCCATATTCTAGAACCTTTCTTCCTTGACTGTATATAGATAGCATCCCTAGCTTACACTTCCTAAAAAATAAAAATAAATTAAAAAAATGTTGCTCATGTATGATGTAAAAGACCAACTTCTCTACATAATTTAGGACAGAATTGTCCACAGCCAAGCTGAAAGTCAGGGGGTGGTAACCCACGCCTTTAATCCCTCCAGAGTAGACAGGCATCCCTCTGCCCTTTGATTGTCAATGTGTTAAGCTTGCTCCGCAATCACACCAACTTTAGAGTCTAGAGACTGTTCCTAATGTCTCTTTGGAATACCCAGAGCATCTGTCCACTTCTGAGTAGGAACATGAAACAGCTGCTCACTGTCATTCGTACAATGGTTTTTTTTTTTAAAGATGCTTTTTTAGTTGCCAAAATTTCCTTCCCCTGTCTTTTCTAAGACAGCGAATTCAAGCTCAGCTTCCCATTCTTCTTTCGTCTTCTTCATATAGAATTATTATCAGTTTTCATCCCTGCTCTCCACCCCTCGGCATCTGGCTGTTCAGTAGGTGTCATGGAGATCTTGCCACACAGAACTAAAATTAGGACATCTGGAGAAAGTTTTTGAATGTATACACAAGAATATTTTCTGTTGGTTTATAAATTACAAACAAAATATTAAAGAAAATTATGGCTTTCCAACTCCTCAGATGGCATTTTGTGAGAAGACAAAAAAAGGTGGGGTCCTCATAGGGGTTTTCATGTGTTGGAAAATTATAGCTGTTTGAAAAAGGTGCTACAATAAATTGATTCCCATTTATTTATTTGTTTTATTATTATTGTGCTTATGGTGGGGAGTTCTAAAAGTTGTAAGAATTCAGAGAAGAGAAAAGCACAAGGTTATCAGCAGGACTTCAGAGAAAAAAACAAATGTTGTGGATCTTAAGCCATCGAGAGGATGCTTAGAGACAGTGGGAATAAAAGGGACTCAGGAGCAGCTTGAAGAACCCAAATGATCCTAGAGAAGCAAAGCTGGTTTTCCCATCATCCACGTTAGCTGATACGGTAACCAGTTAAGAGTGAAGTTGGAAGACAATATTGTGGCTACATCATTTAAGATATTCAAGTAAAAGTTGATGTTTCTTTAGAAAAGTAATTCTGCACCTGGAACACCCAGTGAATGAAAAGATTCTCAGAACAGTCTCAAAGTGAATGCTGTTCTGTTGAATGGGATCAGGTACAACTTACCACATAAGGCAGGGAGTGTGAGGAACATGAGTTTAATGTGAAAAAGTCATGCTTTCCAGAGTTTGAAAAAATGAAACAGGGCTTTTGGGTTTGATGATTAGGTCATTGATTTGCTTTCAATGAGTAGCTATAGAGAGAAAAGAAAGGAACAGAGAGGGGAAGAATGAAGGGCAGGAAGCCAGCCCGAAGGCAAAGTAGAGCAGGGAACCAGAGAAATGGAAATTCCAAAGGTGAGTAAGGACACAAGATGGACTCATGATATGAGCACGTGTTGCTATTATTGTCTGGGGTAATAAAAGAGTAAAAGTCACAATCTGGGCAAATTGTAAGGTAAAGAGGAAGGTAATTGAAGGAGCTTATATTGTCCAGCAATATTTTTTTTTTATTCAAGATTATTTGGAGTCATCTATGGGGAGAAGAAAACAATTGCAGACTCCACTCTAGGGAGTGAGAAGGCGATGACATGAGATCCATGGAGAAACACAGAAGGATGAGGAGTGAAGTCACTAGCCTGGAAGGCCAGCTAACATAACATGTGATGGGCATGTGAGGGTGTTTAGTGCAAGGAGAGAGGACCTTCTGATGGGTCTTTATCTGCCTGGATAGTTCATCTCTCAGATATAAGGGAACAGGCCAGGGAGTTTATGATCAAGAATGGGGGAACTGACATGAATAAAGGAGACTCTGATTATCTCATCTGGGAGTTTTACTTTAATTATACAGATCACCTCCCTAGTAGATAAGTCAATGTCTTAAGTTTCCAGGAGCTTAGCAATACATGAGTATGTAAAAGCAAAAGTGAGGTCTAGCCATGATAGATATACAAAAATATTCCCCACCACCACCACCCACCAGGTTCTCTGTGTTTTCCTGGCTGTCTTGGAACTTGTTCTGTAGACCCAGCTGGTCTTGAACTCAGAGATCCACCTGCTTCTGGAGTGCTGGAATTAAAGGCATGTTCCACCACTGCCCATGGCAAAAAAGTCTGGTTTTAAAATGGAAACATCTCCTGAGCGAGGTATCACAAAAGCAGAGAAGCAAGGAATGAACTCACTCATTAGTGGACTTTAAAAAAAGAAAGAGAGATGTCATTGTACACAAGAACTCAAGGCTAGAACCTAGCTAAATGACACAGTGCTACACTTCTGCATTGATGGCCTCTGGCAGGAGTGTGAGTGAGGAAATGATTGTTTTCTTTAAGGGGCTGGCCACAGCCCAGTAAGTAAATGCTCCAGTAAGTAAATGAGCAGCATGAATGGAATTTTGTGTAAATGGGGAGATCATAAGAGTGGGTATGAAACTGAGAGGACTGATAACTGAGTTTGATGGGGTGCATGATGTAAAAATCACCAAATAATAATAAAAAAATAAAATAAAATGGAAATAATCATCCAGCTAAGACTACACTTGAAGAGATATGACTTAGCAGGAGCTTACGTGAAATGGCTTAGGGTTAACAACACATCAGTACATGTTGTGTTGCTACATGCCCAACACAGACCTGGACCACATTAGTGGAAATGGTGTGTAAAACACAGCATAAACACCCAACTGGGTAGAGTTTCTGGTTATAGTGTTCAAAATATTAAATTCCATTCTTAAAGTTGTCAAAACAATTAAAAAGAACACATTTTCTTTTGCCTTGGACAATTACCACATGCCCCCGAAGCCATGAATAATGTAAAAGGTGTTGAGGCTGCCTATACTCCAAGTGAGACTTCTAGACTAATTCTGAGAAAAAGACTTGTAAATTCTCTCTTGTCAGCATGAGCTCATATTACCCATTCTGTCTACTTCAAGCGAGAAATAGCCTTTAAAATAACTTTTTGGGAGCTTGGTCCTTATCCCTGTTTTGGAGACAGACATTCACATCCTCTTCCTAAGAAGGAATGTCTGATATGAGGCCTCTGAGATATGCCACAGTGAAGAAGAAGACCAGGATGGGTTGCAGGCTTTTGGGAACTAGCTGTATCTAGGGACTTGGTTCTTAACTTTATTTTGGAGACAGACATTCATATCTACCTCTGCCTAAGAAGGATTATTTGATCCAAGACCTTTGAGAATTGCAGCAGTGAAGAATACTAGAATGGATTGAGTTTTCCCAGGCTTCAGGGATCTTGAAGTCTCTGGGGACTTGGTCCTTGGCTCTGCCCTATAACAGAACACAGGTTGAGCCGTGTCTTGTACACAGAAACCCAGGGGGTGACCAGGACTCTAAGAGGACAGAAACAGAATAAGCTGAGTTTAGGTCAGTGACATTCAAACTGTACCCTTAATTAGAATTACTTGGAAAGGTTTTTTGTTTTGTTTTGTTTTTAAAACAAAAACATGTTTTTGGGCTTTTACACAGATTCCTTACAGTCTCTAGAAAATATTGAGAGTTCCTCTAGACTCTTAGTCTCACCTATAAAATAATTTAGAATAGACTCAAAAGGAAACTTGAGGACAACTTTATTCGAGTTTAAAATAAAAAGCTTCAGGGCTGTCAAGCTGTAAGACTTGGCAGCTGCCTATAGGGAATGGATGGGGAAGAGAAAAGGCCATGCATTTGAGTTAAGCTGGTGTGGAGTTCATCCACACGATGGACAAACAGCCACACAGTGTGGAGTGAGGCTGTAGAGGAAGAGAAAGAAAACCCATAGTACCAAAGAAAACATATATAGGCCCTGCCTAAGAAAGAAGGGGTGGGGTGGAGAAAGAGGAAAAGTTACTTTTTTTAGGACTCAGAAAGGTGAACAGACCCAACCAAACATAATGGCAGTTCATTGTGGCAGTGCAGGAAATGTACATTGTCTCATTAAACAGTGAATTCTTTCTCTCATTAAGACTGCTTCAGGTATACAAAGCCAGCCTTCCTAAGGGGCGGGCCCTTAGCTAGTTGATTGGACAGCTCAATTGGGTTACCGCAACTGGGTCTCCACTCAGAGCAACAGCTTTCCCTTAGTGGGCCTTAAATGCTACTGAAACATTAGATTTGAGGTGGAGTATGAAATGTGTAATTCTAGCTTGGTGGTGGTGTCACACGTGAGAAGCAGAGACAGGCAGATCTCTGTGAGTTCGAGGCCAGCTTGGTCTACAAAGTAAGTTCCAGGATAGCCATGCTGTTACACAGAAAACCCTGTCTCAGAAAACAAAAAGAAACAAAATGTATTTCTAACAAGCTTTTTGGTAACAATAAGTTTTTAACTTCTGAACTATACTTTCAAAAGTTAAAATGGCAGTAGTAAAATGTTTCAGAGAAACTTGAAATAATATCATTTAAGAAAGACCTAGTTTTACATACCTAGAAATCACCAACAGATCTTTGAAATTTTCCTTCAGTCTATCACTAAAATAGTAGAAAAGAGCTTGTGTGTTGGGGGGGGTATGAAATAATGAAGTATATAACCAGATTCTCCCCTCAATGCCAGGTTTCTGAGATGGGGTCCTATCTAAGGAAGAGGGGGGAGGAGGAAGCATAAAGCTGGACAAGCATTTGGAATTTTGAGTAAACTAGACTCAAGTTAGATTTGAGTTTGAACAGAACTGAATGCCCAAGGAAACATTCTTATTTTCCACATTAGAAAGCAAGGGGAGGGGCTGGAGAGATGGCTCAGAGGTTAAGAGCACTGACTGTTCTTCCAGAGGACCTGAGTTCAATTCCCAGCAAAACCACATGGTGGCTCACAACCATCTATGATGAGGTCTGGTGCCCTCTTCTGTAAAACTGTATGCATAATAAATAAATAAATCTTTTTTTTTTTTTTTTTTTTTTTTTAAAAAAAAGAAAGCAAGGGGAATTTTGTTGTTGTTGATTGTTTGTTTACAAACTTCGTGCCTAAGTTTGAAAAGAATAGCTAAAACAGCAATGTTGGTGGAGCCACACTGTTTAATGGGAGATTAAATCATACCTGTTTGGCTGGTGGTCTTTAAACTCTGAACAGTTCTAACTAAGGCAGCCAGGGGCACAGAGCCTGGGAAGCTTACCAAATAAGTGTGATGCTTCCACCCCGGAAAAGATAGGGAAGCCAGAAGGATTCACTTGAATTACTAATGATCATCTCCTCAACAGAGGATTAGCCTTCTGTGTGGCTGCAGACACCACAATTAGCTTAGGCTAGTGGATGTTAGAGGCGGAGTCTGCTAGGGTTTAGTCTAAGAAGACACAACAATAAAAGTCTTGATGCCTAGTGAGTGCCACTTGCCCAGGCTGCTGAAGAAGGCTTTAAACATGGTGGAGAGTATGTTTGAATGACTTTTGAGAGCACATCAGTAAAACAACATTTCGCAGCCTGAAGGCATTTATGCAGAAGGGGAGGGTTCCTCAGGCTGAGGGTTTGCCTCCGGCCCTTACATCCTTTCATGTACATTAGCAGACTCCATCAACCCGATACAATAATTCAGCCTTCCTTGAATTCCAGAACTATTTCTGATATAATCTAGGGTCATTGCTTTAGTCCCGGTAATTGAAATTTAGCAAATGAGCCTTTGCAAATGAGCTTTTCTCTTTGGTAAAGTTCTGTGCACAGTATGCTAGGGACTGAACCCAAGGCCTTCTTTTACTAGGCAATGCTCTTATCATTGACTCACATCTCCAACCCATCTGCCTTGCTTTTAACAGTTATTCTTCCTTCTTGACCCCCTGCCCTGTCATCTAGTCATATGCCACTCCTACCCCCCCATCTCCAACCAGATACGATAGTAATTGCAATATTGATAATGCTGATCATGGCTAATGCTTTGATCAGATGGCGGGGAAGTCAGAGAGTGAAGAAGAAACTCTGAGTGTCCAAATGCAGACAGGGAGACCTAAAGCATATTAGGTATGTACTTACATGGAGGGCAGAAATGCTATTGTCCTTGACTCTGAAACACACAAGTCTGCTTGTGCCATATAGAACAGGGACTAGTCCACTAGCCAGGCCAACTCAAATCCCGAACAGACAGAAAAGCATTGTGTCTCTAAGCTTAAACATTGCTACATAGTAATCTAATCGGGAATCAAGAAATTCTTAATAGTCCACCACGGAAAGTAGCTTCCAAATGTCCTCAGGGGTGCAGACAAATATTAGCAGGGTCAGGTGGCCACAGGATAGTGATCGTGACAGCTGCAACCCTTCACATTTACTTAGTGAAACAATTGCCTTCAGACCGGCTCTCCAATCTGTTTTCAGATTGCAGTAAGGGTGTTCTTTTCAAAACACAAATCTCATAATGTCACCAACCTGCTTAAAACCTTTCAATAGCTTCCCACTGTTCTTGGGATAAAGACCAAATCTTTAACAAGGAGCTGCATGGCTTCCCCACTGTGGGGGTTGAGAGTGGGGGTAGGGCCCATCTTTGCAGACTTTTATAAGGCCTGCAATGCTCTCCACTGCACAGCCTTTCTTGCTCAGTTTTGATCTTTAGATGTAAACTTCCGTAGTCTGATTCCAAGAATGTCCTCTTGGGTTTGCATCCCATCCCACCTGGCGTCCTCTGTGACTTGCTTCATATAGGTCTCCACTCCATTCTCTGCAGGCACTTATCTCAGTTTGTAATTATATATTCATCGGTGCCATTATGTGTTTTCTTCTCTTCCTAGCTCCACCAACTCCTTAGCTCCTTGAGAGTGAGAGTTATCTTTTGTTTACTGACTTCCCATAGAGACTAGCATTGTGCCTGGCTCCTGGGAGGTCTTCTGTGTCTTTTTGTTGAATGACTGAAGACTGCTGAAATTGTACTTTCCTTCAGAAAAACTGAATTCTGTAAGAGACGAAAGTGTTAACTAGGCATGAGGATAAAATTCTTAGTTCTATTTCCTCTGTTTCTATGCAGTGATTTATTTTAAAACAGAACTCTGGAGCTGTAATCTCCCTTCATATTATATAGAAATCAGCTCATCAAAATAACCCTCTAACTGTACCTGGGATTCTAATTTATTCCCCATTTCTATGGAATGAATTTGAGTAATACTTCTTAGGGTTCATCTTCTTTTAGGGAACTTATATGAAAACATTTTATTTTAGGTTAATTCAGTTGAGATTTTATTTAATGGCACCCTAAATTACTGACAGGTAAATGTTTACATATATATATACATACATACATATGTATATATATTCTGTACATGTGTCTATCAATCCATCTAAAAATATGTTTCCATAATTTGAAATAGAAAAAAATTGGAAGGCATTATAGTGTGGCAGCTTCCACCCCCAGACTCTTCCTCTCTTTAGCTGAATTCTGCAGGATTTAGTGGAATATGCAGGCAGTCATGCTTTCCTGATGAGCGACTGAAGGGCTTGTACTCCCTCCTAATGGAATACTCAAATAGTGAGTCATAATGCCAGAGGCGCTCTCCCCCAAGACTCCATCTCACTTATTTCTAATCCAAATTCTGAAAAACGCACACCTCCAGATCTAACGATTTAGATCTCTGTGTGGGACTGGATTAGACATTTTTTTTCCCCAACTTCTCTTTTTCATGCATCTTCTGCAGCAAAACTGACAACCACTAGGCAGAAGTGGTCAACTCTGTAACCTGACGGCTAAAGAAAAAATAAGGAATCCATTGTCGTGGCTTGACTGAGCCATGGTCCTAAATAACTCTTTTATACAGACATGGATATTTAATCATTTGCTGTATCATGCTGAGGCAAGGCCAAATAATCTATAAATAACTTCTGCTATGCCTGTCTACCAATAGTAAAATGATATAGAAATCTGCTTTCTCTCTCTCTCTTGCCTGACGCTTGCTCCTCTTCTGTCTGACTCTCCTTTTAAAAATGGGATTATAATATAATTACATTTCTTCCTTCCCTTTTCCCACTCCAAACCCTCCTATAGTCCCATCTCTTCCTGCTCTCCTTCAAATTCAGTCCTTTTTTGCACTATTATTGCATTCATATATGTATAGACACATATATTATTAAATATGACCTGCCTTAGTCTGTATATTACTCCTATATGTTGTTATTTCTTATGAGTAAAAATCTACTATTTCTACCCTTTGGAAAAGATACCTTTTTCAGGTCCAGGGACAAAGAAATCAATTTTGTTATATTTTCCAACGTTCCCTAGTTACACTCATAGCCATTTTTTTTTTTTTTTTTTTTTTTTTTTTTTTTTTTTTTTTTTTTTTTTTTTTTTTTTTTTTTTTTTTTTTTTTTTTTTTTTTTTTTGCTTGGTTTTGTTGTTTTTGTTCTTAAAGAAAAGCATGTAGAGGTTGGAGTGCATGTCCTAAATTCTGTTCCATTTTCATCATCACCCATTTCTCATTGTGAACTTCTGGCTTTTCGGCCCAGGAAACATCTGTGCTATCAGAAGCATCTTAGCAGCCCCTACTACACAAACCTCAGAGCATTGGGTCGCCTAGCTCAGCTTGAGAAGGTTGATTGCTCTCATCCCTGTCTTCTCCGGAGCTCATATCCCTGGCAGAAGCATGGCCCAGAGGCATCCATTTCCATGTTCTGCAGGGATGCTCTTCAGCACAGCAGGCCCTGTAATTTAGCTGCCTATGCCCAAACACTCTGGCCCTAAGAGCCTATCTTGGCATTCGTATTTTTCCAACTTTCTTCTTCTTCAGAGCTGTCATTCATCTTTACTTTGACAGCGAACACCTATTTCCAGTCAATCCCCAAAGACTCTGCCTTAGCTTGTTTTTCTTTGGTAGGTCAATGCTGGAAACTTATCATTCTGATGTGTGTCTCTGAAACACTCTGACTAACACACCCATCTCATGGCCTTGTGCACTTCTCTGTCCCGATCCTGCTTGTCAACTTTTTCCCTCTCAGACTCCAAAGTTTACTTTTCTTTGACACAATCTCAATCCTGTCAGTTTCTAAAGGCATTTTCTGCTCTCTGGTGAGTGCCTTGCTTCCCCTGTCCACCGATGTCACTGACGTGCCAGCCTTTTCCACAGCATATCAGATTTGAGGTCATTAATGTCTCTCCGGTTTCCCAATAATTTCTCCCTTTACCACCTCAAAAGGCAAAATACACGTTTCCTCACAGGACAGCATCATTACTTTATATAAAAAAAAAAGAAACAAATTACCCTCAGATCTCTTATCTAGGTATAATCTGAAAATTTATTTGGTAGAGGATTCTCATTAAAAAAAAAAAAAAACATATTGTGCTATTGTTTGAACATGTCCCTTACATATTTGGATATTTTCAATGTGATTACATTTAGAGGTTTGGCAGGGAGGGGTGGTATGCTTGAGGAAATGATGAAGTCGTGTAGGCCTCTTAGTTGATGAATGGAATCAGTGTGCTTCTTCCACTGATCTGCTTCTTACCAGGTAAGGATACTGCAAACATTCTCTCATCAATATTCTCACAAATACTTGCCCTTGGACCTCCTAGACTCTAAAATATGAAAAATAAGTTTCTGTTCTTCACAGATTACTCAGCTCATGGTACATTGTAGGAGCAGCACAAACGGAACTTATTCTGTGTGCACCTTTTCTGTGACCAGGGGCACAAAAACAAAGAACACTCTGTCCTCCAGTAAAGAGGGAGAGGAAAATCCTTTCTTTTTCTCCTTAGTACACTTCCCTTAGACTTCCCAGATCTTGGTTAAATCTCGGGTTTCATAAATTTCAAACATCATGTGTTTACCAGTGTTAAGTGTTCCATAGGGATATAGTTTTATATCAGTTATTATTTAATTCATTTCTGTCACCCCCAATAGATTTAAGTTCCAAGAGAGCAGGGCCTGGTCTGTTTTTCTCAATCAACATTTGGAAGACATACTTTTTTTTACGTTAATGTTGTCTGTAGTATTCTTCACAGCCTTGGCCATAGTCACTCAGGCCCCCTTGATACCTTGTCAACATGACATTCTGCATTTAAACTCTTTACATTTGCCAACATCTGAATGTTAACCTTAGTGGGGTAGCTCATTATGACTCTGAGTAAACAGGTTATTTTGTCTTCTATTTAAGTTATCCACTTTTCAAAAATTATCCTGCCTCTCCAACTGGCTAATAAGTACCTCAGTTCACAGTCTATTTTTATATATTAATTTATTGGGTTAGCATACAAAGTATTGGTTTTTATGCTCAACTAGCAAGCTTTGGTCTATGTATCTCAGGGTGAGGGGAACTGTGTTTCCTGTAAGAGATGTTTTAGGGCTGAGTTTGCATGGAGGCCCTTGTGATGCTCATTGATGAACAAAGTACAGTGTGTGTGTGTGTGTGTGTGTGTGTGTGTGTGTGTGTGCGCACACATGTGATTCTTACTGTACTCAATTCATTTGGACAAGTCAGTTTAGGTAATGTTTTTTGAGCAATTATTATATACAAGGGACACTTTTAGGCAATGAGGATATCTCCAAAAATAAGGAAGATCTTTCTGTTCCTGAGACTTACTATACTATCCAGTAGAAGAAAAATCCAAACTCATAAATACTACAAATGTGAAATCTAAAAATTTGCAAATTGTAGGGGAGGAAGAAGGAACATATAATCCTGGGTTGAAAGTCAGTGGCAGAGCATGTGCTCAGTGTATGTGAGATACTGGGTTCATCAAAAAGGAAAACAAAGCATACAGTAAGTATTTGCTAAAATTTAACTTCTCTAAACTTAGCTTAGTTGTTGTTATGACAAAAATGCATGTTGTCAACCTTGACAATGATCTAGACCAGGCCAGGATCTAAATTACACCCTACTTAAAGAGCTGAGATCAAGAGCAATGCTGGAGCATACCTGGTATCAACTGACAAGTGTGACTGAAAAATGACATATTCAGTGATGATGTTACGAATTTGTAGTCACAGCACAGTATCTTAAACTTTGACTGTGCTGATTTAAGTTAATATAACTATTTTTATTCAAATGGTAATCATTGGACAATACTTTTGAAAACTGTCAAGGGGTAGATATTGCATTTAGCTTTTCTTATATTTCACTATTATGTTGAGAGCCATGTAAGGGGAATGAATTATTATAACCTTCAGTTTGTAGAAAGGAATCACAGAGACTTTATATCTACATATTGTATGAGGCAACACAAATGGTAAATAAAGGTGTGGTGATTAGGAGCCTACAACCTAATGCCAATTAAGAGACTTGGGAATCAATCAGTGGAAAGTTTACATTGGAAATCTTTGTATGTAGACTTATAAATGAATGCTACTCAAATATTGTTCCATATCGTTTTTATCATGGAATGATGAACATTGGGCAAAATTAAATGCTCAAAGGCAAAGGCATTCACTATACTAATAGTAGAGTCATAAAACTAATCCAAAGCTGCACATGGTGGTGCACACTTTGATGCCAGCACTCACAGAAGAAGTGGATCTCTGTGAACCCTAGGCTAGCCTGGTCTACAGAGCAAGTTCTAGGATAACCAGGGCTACTACACAGAGAAACTATGTCTTAACACTACCCCTAAAAAAACCCCACAGTGATTAGTTTATTAACTTTACAATCCAGACTGTATGTCTCTTATCCACATATATCCAGAAAGTGTGATATTGACCAACAAGAATACTTGTAATTCTTATGAAATGTCAAGTAATTCTAATTTATTTCAATTAGTTTCATTTAGACCTCCATACTGTAGTTGTGATGTGACTGATTAAAACTGCCTTTGGAATTTCTTCAGACACTCATTCTCCTCTAAAGACCACATATGTTTTCATTTTTGTTAAGTTTTCTATTTTCTCAATTTTTTTTAAGTTACTTTTATCTGTGTGAGGAAATTGTCTTATTTCATTGATGCTTCTGCTGAATAGGTGGGTTTTCCAGTTGGTTGCCAATTCTGTCTAGAAAATCATCTTTAAGTTGTGTGTGATAATTATATACCAGAAAATGTTAGCTACCAAAAATTGCTCTCTAGTAGTCTTCAAATCCAAAGACAGTTCTTACTGCCCATTTGAATAGACATACTTTTTCAGTAACTTACATTCACTGAGGTCAAAAGAAGAACCTGTCTTTTTCTTTTTCAAATTTCAATTTCAAATTCTAAAAGAACTCTCTTTATTGGATATGTACACAGAGTATTGCTGATATCCCTTGGTAACTATTACCCTGTTCCTACTGAGCTCTTCTGCTTTGCTTTGAATATGTAGCAGTCAATACATAGCTTAAAAACTGGAGTCATGTCTTCTATGTCTTTTCTACTTCAAACTTGCATGGCAAATGCCTGTGCGTAAGTATGTGTTCAGTGAAATTAGCAGAAGTGATTGGAGTCAAAAGCTAGGACTACCTGCAGCATATGTGGATGCTTTTGTGTAATCCTCCTGCAGATGCCCATCTCAGGGCATTGTTAGCCAGAATCTTACACTTACCCTGTGTATCTGGGCATAGAGACTATTCTGTTGAAAACAGTATCACATAGTTCAGAAAGCAGAAGAAACAGGAACCATATAGCCAACCAGAGAATTTTCTTTTCTAAAGTGGAAACTATTGATGGTTGGCCCTTCACGAAATACATGCTTTAAGGCAGCTCCCTACTAAGTTTTGTTCTTTCTTATTCATGGCAAATGATAGATTTGCAAAAAATGTTAATTTAAAATCTAGAAATATTTATTAGTTATATATGCACTAGAGTCAGAAATATTAAAGCCAAAGGAAAATCATTCTTCATGCAATATGGAAAAAGAACAGCTCAATAAACAATAGTCAACTGTATTTGAATGAATTACTGATTCATGTTGAGCTTTCTCTCCCTACTCTTCATTAAGAATTTATTAATTTCTTAGAAGGAAAACCTACTATACAGTGACTCTATATCAATATTTAATGTAATAGTGCCTGGAGCACTGGATTGACTTTCTTGTTGTGAAATGGGGAAAGGAAATTAAGATTGTGTCCTATTTTCTAATGGTGGAGCCTTTGGATAAATTACAATTCTGTTGTTCCTTTCGTTGTAGGAGTGATAATGATCAGGTTCTTTGTGTTCATCGAGATGCTCTTGCTTGCTTCATTTTGTCAGGCTCAACTGCAGCATTTAATGTTATCGACCAGTCTGGAAAAGAGTTGGATGTTCTACATTCTCATGGTTATGTGGCTTGGCTCTTTGTGTTTAAAAAAGGCAGTGATTCACTAGCCTTGCCATTAGTTTTCTAAATTATCTACTTCTTATACTCCTACTCTATTCTCTGTGAGTATACTCTTCTCTCTCTCTCTCTCTATATATATATATATATATATGTGTGTGTGTGTGTGTGTGTGTGTGTGTGTGTGTGTATGTATGTGTGTGTGTGTGTGAGACTTGTCTGTAACCTGATTGATATTTGTTTTCATTTTTATACCTAGTAAATTTAAGGAAAGCCTAATAGTTTCCTAACTGTTGACAATACTCTTGTCTGCCTGTCTTCTTTGCAGTCTGAGATTTGATGATCCTGTTGTTGTAAGATACATATTGTTTTTGATTAAAATTTAAATTCACCTAACACAAGAACCAAGCCACTCTGTAAAATAAAGAGATAAACAGGATATATACTACCCAAGCTGTGGTATAATATGCCAATAAATGTATAAATTAATAGTTCAGGCCAAACCTATGGTAGATTAGTTGGGATCATCAAAGAGGGGAGTAGGTCTTGTCATTATTGCTATTGGCATGTCTGACTTCTTAGAGACACAAAACTGATCTTATCAGTAATATGCAAAGTGTCTGCACATAGCCATTGAGTTTAGCTCCAGATGATTGCGAATCAACTCTAATATAAGTTTCCCAAGACATCTTCCTCCCAGTCATCTTCTCACAGAGGTCCACAAGAGGTCTTTTACCAAGATCTTTCCTTTCAAGGTTCTCACATGGTGGGCAACACTTTTTCCATGAGCTCACATGTGACTGGAGCTGATGAAATTAAATGTCTGGGAAAGGGCACTGGTGACAAATCGATTAGGCCATTAAGTGCATTTAGAGAATGATTCTATTTCTGAAAAATTCATTCTCAGGCCTCCTGGGTTTCCTAGAGTCTAATAGTTATATACTTAAAGCCAAAATACGGTTCTTGTTTGTCTTTTAACCCTAGCATTTCCCGTTGCTTAAAGACCACTGTAGTCTGAACTGTACATTACTATTAGTGTCCAAATGAATCATTTCTTCATTGCAGAACAGCAGCTCAGAATGTAGACATGATAACCCCACCTCTTATCAATAGAATGCTTCTTTTGCCCAATGCTCTATGGAAAGTGGGTTTGAAATAAATTGGCTGACTACAAAATGGAGAACACTCAGTAATCCTCATATAAGAAAATTCCTGGTAATATATTGCTTATGAAAATTTTATTTTCAACGGCATAATAACCAGAGATTCCATATGCAAGTAGATAGTAATTGGTTATATCATTGATGCGTTTTTTTCCTGAATTAAAGATGACTGAATGGCGGTGGTGCACACCTTTAATCTCAGCACTTGGGAGGCAGAGGCAAGCAGCCTCTGTGAATTCAAGGTCATCCTGATCTACAAAGTGAGTTCCAGGATAGCCAGAGCTGTTTCATAGAGAACCCTGGTCTTGAAAAAGACAATAAAATAAAATATAGAAATATGTTCAGGAGATAGTATATAGACTCTGCTGGAAAAAAAATGAAGCATTTTTATTGTCATAGAGCATATCCATTCTTTTTCTTACAGCTTGGAAGCCATGCTTGAGGCTTTTTTAGTTCATGAGCTTTTGGATGGAGCCATGTCCAGTCCTAGCGTTAAAGCTGGATGTACACACGCTAGTGAAAGTATAGGTTATATCTTTTGCTCAATCTAGTTTCAATTCAAATTCATCTGAAATGAAGTAGACTGAACAATACAGGTGTATGCTGATGGGATGGGCAAGGAAATACTGCACATACAGTGTGTTCATCTTTTAACACCTGACCTGACAGTATTTCTCATGAAATCCTTGTGGACAACATGTAAAAATGTGAAATAGATGCAAGCGCTGTCTGGTGACTTCATCAATAATTTAAGAGTCATGTCCAAGAATGCTAATTCCATGTCAAGCAGAAGAAAATTTTATCATGGTGTGCCTCGGGGTTCTCCCCGGCCCTGTCCTTTTTGACATATGTATCAAAGGTTTGGGTGAGCACACGGATGTCGTTCCTATCAAATTTTACAAACAGCAAGATGGTATAGTATGCTGAGTAACTGAGATCCATTTCTAAATCTCTGCATAAGATAGAGTGCTAGAATAGAATTTTAAGAACTAAAATTAAAAAAAAATTTTGAATCAGATCCAAGTAATTATACAAATAACCGGGCAACATTGGGAATTTAGTTAAGTATAATTTCAAAATGGATCAGCAATGTTTTACAGCTGCTTAAATAATTAAATAAGTAGAACCACATTGCATTACATAAATAGAGCAGAGCAGTGATCAGGAAGTGTCACGTTGAACAAATCATGGGGTGAGGCTGTTAGAGTAGAGGGCATCGAGCCAAAGGAACTAACGTTTTCAAATATTTCTACCTTAATATCTTATGATATAGCTCTGACTTGCCAAATCATGTAAACAGAAAAAATAAAAACTACCAGTTAGGACAGTCACAACATCCCTCTGCACCCACTTGATACTTAGATATTGTCTTTTCTCTCTCCACAGAGGAAGAGTTGCTTCTCTCTGGGAGACAAGTCAAGTTATGCTATAAAATCAAATCCCGGGCAGGTAAGGAGGGTGGGGGAGAAGAAGGAAAATCTGTGGGTTTGTCAAGGAGGGATTTGCAAGTATTTAAAGACAAAGGAGCTCCAGGGTGCTTTTGAGATGTGAGGAAATGGAAGAAAAATGGAGAATTTAATTTTGTTATAGCAGTCACTGAAGTATAAATTCAAAGTACATATTACCATAAGTACCTGAGTTTTCATTCAGTTGACCCCTGGATTTGTTTTATCTAATACATGTTATGTATTTCCTTCCAACCAGGTTCTGTGCCCAACCACTTCCCCATAAGTTTCATGAAAAACTACCAACTCTTCATCATTACAGTATCATTGGTTCTAGAATTAGAAAATGCTTATCTATTAGAATATTACTGGGGGAAAATAGTAATACAGATTTTGTCCAGTGGAATGACTCAGTAAATTGAACTATTTGAAGAGAAACGACAAAATTGCCCTTTTGTGTATACTGTATATTAATTTACATAAAGCATAAGAGAAACTCTAATACTATTATTCTGCTAAAAAAAAACCCATACAAGCCAGACCAAGTCCCAGCACTGGGAGAGGGAAGGAAAGTCATATCATGGAGCAGTGTAGAGTTGCTGGAGAATTCCCGTAGAGAGAAAGGGTGCAAACCTCAGTAATTCACAGAGGCAGTGATCGAAGAGTAGTGCAAGGTGACCAGAAAAGACACGCTACAAACTGGAGAATAAACAAACCTGGCTAACTCTACTCCAGCTATGTCATCCTCCGCAGGAGAAATGGATACAGAAACTTTATCTGAAAAGTAAACCAGATGGCTCAGGGGACAAGAGTCAGGCAGTCCTATCCTCACGACAGACCCACAGTCTTTACAAGCCTCAAATCCAGCTCAGCATTTTGGTAAGCTGGTCATTCATGATCATCCTCATCATCATCATCATCAATCCTACCCCCACCTCCCTGCAGCAATGGAGAGGAATCTCATTTTGTCACTCTATAACTCAGAGGGAACCCACCTAAGAGACAACCTATTGCTTAAAACAGAGGGTCCCCAACCAGGGTTAGGGAAGCCTGAACTTAACCTGTTAAATCTTCTGGATCAGCCCTGGGTGGAATTTGTACCTCCCAGTAACCATGAGGATAGATATTAGCTGAAAATTTCAGTCTGTGAGAAGCTTGGCTCTTGCAGGTAAGGCTTAGAGAAAGGCTGCCCCGCTTTGACACCCGAACAGTTTCTATCAACTGATAGCCTGGAGTCTGTGGTCATTGTGTGGATCAACATTTGCCTGTGTCCCCTCCACCGCACGGCGCTCTGAATGAAGTACGTCCCTCCAGCAAGGTGAGGAATACACAAACAGGAGATGATGTGAGTTGAGTTTCCTTACCACACTCTCTTCAAACTCAGTTTTAAAGATACTCTTAGCTAGAGAGGGAAGTAGACATGTTAGGATTTATTTTTAAAAAGTGATTCAAAAAAATAAAGATTTCTGCAAGTTGACCTCTTCAAATTCAATTCAGTTTCAATAAAAATCCCAGAAGAGTCATTTCAGACACCTGGATCAACTGAGTCTAAGATTAACATGAACAACAAGGCCTGTGACATACCAAGACAATTCTTAAAAGAGAAATAGAAACAGCCCCCATCCTAGCAGACATTAAGAAACACCCCAGGTATAAAAAAAAAGCCAATGACAGTGAAGACAGCATGTTGCTGGCGGAAAAACAATAATAAAATGAAAAATAGAAAGTAAAGTCATATTATGGAGCAGTGTAGAGTTACTGGAGAATTCTGGAACTTCAGACTAGAGGAATATGTCTTAAAATAAACCTCTCTGGACTTCCAATGAAGGTGCAGTCTAAAAGCTGTCTCTAACTCCTCTCTGCCCTGTGCATGAGACTCTCAGTCTGATTTCAAAGAACCCGGGAGGAAGTCGCATCATCATTACAGACACTTCATCTGTAATTTTTGGGTTTTTGTGATTTCTTTTGTCTTTTTGTTACACTTTTAGCAATATTTCAAATTTATTATATTTTACATTTTTGTAGTTTTATTCCAATTCATATTTTATTTATACTTTTAAATTATTAGGCAATCTTTTTTCTTCCTTCCTGTTCACCTTTCTTTCTGCTATATAGTTAGTAGATTTTGTCTTAAATTATTTTGTTCTTTGTGACTCCGTATATTTATGAATGAGTTATGATCACATACATTCCCTAGTTCCCCCTCTAATTGTTCCCATATACCGCCCCCCAACATTTCCTGCTCCCTTGTAACTCCACATTTTCCTCTTTTTCCTATTCTTCTGATAACCCAGTAAGACCAATCAGTGCTGCCCAGTTAAACTTTAGTGTGGAAAACACTGGCTGAGAGTGGCCCAGATCCTGGGCCAGCTCCAATCTGCATATTGGGTCCACAGCTTCTGCTGAAGCCACTGGGAATTGCTGATCTCCCCACGCACCTCTGGGTCCTTTTGGTAGTACTTTAACTTGGTTTTAATCTTTAAAAACAAGAACAAACTAACAATAAAAGCCTCACTTTTTTTTTTTTTAATCTAGTTTTGGTTTTTAGCTAAACCCTTTGTTATTGAAGTAATGTATTTTATTTTTTGCCTTTCCTTTTTTTTCCTTTTTCTTTCTTTCTTTTTTTTTTTTTTTAATAAACTGTGATGGTCTGAATGAGAATAGTCTCGTAGGCTCATATGTTTGAGTACTTTGTCCCCAGTTAGTGGAACTGTTTGGGAAGGATTAGGAGGTATGGCCTGTTAGAATAACTATATCCTCAGGGGTGGACTTTGAAGTTTCTAAAGCCTAGCCCAGGCCCAGTCTCTTCTTCCCTCTACTCCTTGTAGGTCAGGATGTAGCTACTTCTCCATCACCATGCCTGCCTGCCACTGCCATACTTTCTGACATGATGGTCCTTGATAAACTCTCTGAAGCTCTAAGCAATTAAGTGTTGTGGTGTTTGAATGTAATCAGCCCTTATAAGCTCATAGGAAGCAGCACTATTAGCTTTGTTGGAGTAGGTATGGCCTTGTTGAAGGCAGTGTGTCACTGTGAAAGTGGGCTTTGAGGTCTCATATATGTCAAACCACACCCAGTATCTCAGACCACTTCTTGTTGCCTGTGAGTCACGATGTAAGACTTTCAGCTACTTCTCCAGCATGTCAGCCTGCTCACTACCTGTCCTGTCATGAGGATAATGGACTAAACTTCTGGAAAGGTAAGCCACCCCAATTAAATGTTTTGCTTTATAAGAGTTGCTATGGTTGCATGTCTCTTTACAGCAGTAGAAACCCTAACTAAGGCAAATATTTTCCTCTATCTGTTGCCTCAGTCATGGTGTCTCTTTACATCAGTAGAATAGTAACTCTTGTTCATTCTCTCCCATGCCAAAGTATTGTTTACTCCTTTTCTTCTTTTTCTTTAGCTTCTTCTATATATTGTCTCCTTTCTCTCCCTTCTTCCTTTATTTCAATCATTTTCTATTTCACCATTCATTCCAAATAATTTTTAAATTGTTTATGTTCATTTTATTTTATGTATGCATTGCTTGCATTTATGTCTATGTACTATATGGGCACTTGTGCACTCAGAGGTCAAAAGAACACATCAGATCCCCTGCACCTGGAGGGACAGACTGTTGAAAACTACCCTGTAGATTCTGGGAAGCAAATGCAGATCCTCTGCAAAAGCAACAAGTATGTTTAAATGCAGAGCCATCCCTGCAAGCCCCTACTCTAGATAATTTTTAACTTCATATCATAGTCTAGAATTTTAAAAATAATTATCTATTTATGGTTACTGGTGATATATTAGTGAGTTTTATCAATTTTAATTATATTTCTATATCTTGTACCATTTCATGTTGCTATTATAACAGCTTTCTTTCTTTTCTTTGGGTATCTCTGTAGATTGATCCCTCAAGATTAACCTCAGAATAAGAGTCCCAAATAAAACTTGAAGAGATATACAAAATAACAGATGTACAAACTATAGCACAGAAACACACAAAAACTTGAAAAACCAAGGGAGCATTATTCTTTTAAAAGATTTCTCAACCACTAAATTTAGAGGTTCTAAAATAGACAGTGTTCAATATAGATACACAATAGAATATTTTCCAGCTGTACAGAAGTTGAATTCTTACTTGCAAAAAAGTACATGAAACTAGATATCACTATGTTAAATTAAACCAGACTCAGAAACAGAAAAAGCACCTTTTCTCTCATATGCAGAATCTAATATACATTAATTTATAAAAGTTAATTTTAGTATATGTGTAAATATGTGATTGTATGTATATGTTGATGCTAAAAGTAGACAAAAAGGCCATAAAAGGTAGAGAAAGAGATATTGAGAGAGGAGAGTAGGGGAAGAGGGATGTAACAAAATGCATTTGATATAAAAGCTGCAGAAAGGATTGTATAAGAGAAGGAAAGGGCTGAGGAAAAATGAGGAATTTAAGCAATTGTTTGGAAATTTACCAGCGGCTAATCCTCTTGTCTTCTATTGAGTCCTCCAGAGGCTCTGGCAGACTCTTTGTATCAAAACCACACATTAGAATTTTAAAATCCCCTAGATGGTGATAAAAATGTTCATACTAATTGATTAGGATGATTATTCAAATCATTTGGTAAATAAAAATTGCTAACTTATACACTTTTTAAAAAGCAAGTTTTATGATAATTTAGTTGTATCACAACTAAAACTAACTTTACCAGGTAACTATAATTTATAGCTTGAGCTAAAAAAAAACTATTATGAAATTAGGCAGTGTTTCCAACATGGGCTGTTCATTGGGAGACACAAAGGAGCTTTGAAAAGCATTGACGCTTGATCACGTATACCATGATATTGATGTTATTGGTCTAGGTCAAATGTGAGTGTCAGGAATTTTCAACTCTTCTGCATTACAGTACTATGTGGCCATAACTGAAATTCTGGTTCAAAACCATGGACTTCTATATGCCTTTCTCAGAGGAGCAGCATCTGCATTACCTAGGAGTCTGTTAGCAGTGATGCAGGTGCTTTGCCCTATACAGCATACCTTAAGAAGGACCATCTTGCTATGCATGGAAGTTGCATCCTAACCCTGCCATTATCCTTAAAGTTCTCTGGGCCCTAACTATTTGTGAAGGACCTGGTCTAGAAATAGAAAACATTTTCATATTTAGCACCATGTGAGACAAAAGGGACTACAGGAAAGTGAGGTAGGTGGAATCGACCAGTAGAAAGAAACCAGGTCAGGCACTGAGTCACAAAGGCTTCCATAGACAAGTCAGGATGACAGTGGACAGCCCTGCTTGTCAGTCCTTTAGAGTCCCCATGTCCTCTGTAACTTCCTTTCCTTCACCTCTGTCCTTTGTGTCAGCATTTTCTTAGATTAAACCAATGAATGATTCTTTCCCTGAATGTGACTGTTGAGAGATTGTTCTTGGAACATCTGTGACATTTTAGAGAATATATTCTTCAGAACTTGCTTTCTAAAAATTTAGGATGAAAAAGAATCAGATCTACAATTATATTGATTTTCCTACCCACGAGCCCATAGTAGTTAAATGCTGACTAAATATTAGTTATGGACTCAGTGAAGTGTATTTCTGGCGATGCTAAGGATATGCCTTAGCAACAGGACTTTAAAATGAGATTAGGAAGGTGTAGGTGTGTTATTTGTTTTATGTTCTAGACTTGATATAACAGTGTTGTTAGCTAATTCTACCATCTTTCCCAACATGAATTATTTCCAAACTATGCCTACAGATTGGAGACCTAGGAACTAGTTACCTTTAGAGGGCTGTGACACTGAGTACATGCAAACTCCTCCACACTTACTAAGGTGAAAGTGACATAGCAGTATTGCCAGGACTGAATGGTGGCTAAATTTCCACTTGAATGGAGAGATGGACTGCAAAGCTAAGATTTATTTTCTTGAAATCATGAATTAAGTTTGGTTCCCAAGGCCTCACAGCACCAAAGAATCAGAATATAGTTTCTCCTAGTCTCTTCCAAGGGAGAGCACTTAAATCAATGTTGCCAGGAGTACACCTCAGCCCTTGAGCTCCATCTCCTTTCTCAAGGGGCCTTGCTGTGATTCCCTGTCACCATGGCGACAGTGAGACATCCCTCCAGAGACCTGAGCACACAAGTCAGAGTGTAGAGCTCATTATCTATACAGAACAAGAAGAACAATGAACAGATGAGTAGTTGGAAATCATAGGAGAGAGGCAAAAAATAGTTATTGGGCCATTTACAGGAATTCTTTGGAGGACAGACAATTGAGTAAAACCAGAGAGGAGTGGGGGGTTGGAAATAATTGGAGGAAAGGTCAGAGAATTTGGTATGAAGGAAGGAATCACTGGTGGGGAAGGAGGGCTTGAGAGCTCAGATGGCCATTTCCATAAATATATGGGAGTTACTCTTTTAAAGACATAAAGAAAACAAACAAAAAAAAACCCACCTCGGTTTGGTAGAATCTTTCTACTTCAGAGACTCTGAAAAGCCCTTTCAAGTATGTTGACCTGCTGTCTCTAGGCCTTGCCCAATCTGCAAAATCCATTTTGACTCATTGCTCATGGAGTCATCTGCCCAAGTATCATTTTTAGAAATCGTGCAAAAGTGCCTGATCCATTATCTTCTACTCATAACGTAGCAATAATCTCCCAAAGCAGATAATTATGTCATTATTTGCTATGTGAACTCTGAATTGAACAGGTGCAGTTGGAAGGGGGGACAGACTTGTGTGACAGCCACAGATCTGCTCAGGGATCAACATTAAAGAGAAAAATACCTTATTCTTCCTAAACATCACCACCTGCAGACAATCAGAAAGAAACACCTGATAGCAGATATTACTCAGTTTTTCTTCTGGTTCCTAAATGATTTCTTCTGAGATGAAAAAATAAAAAAAAAAATTGAAAACTATCTTCTCAATATATGATTAATCTAAATACAATGTATCTTTTGTATTAGCACTAAAGTGATTTTAGCACTAAAGTGATTTTATATATACTTTTATTTTGTGCTAGCCTAAAAATAGATTAATAAAATAACTCTTGGGCTGTACTCTTTTCAGAACCTCAATAGAAACATTTAGAAGTTATATTTTGAGATTAGTAACAAAATTGATTCTAAACATGAGAAATGATTTAAACCTATAAAATTTAAATCATAGGTGTTATAATGGAGAGTAGTACATGCTATAAATCTCAAATATAGGTTCTTTGTATATTCTTTCTGTGAAAGGAAGCATTGACCCAGTGCTAAAAAATAATCCTAAATGGTACTGATGGCCTTAAAAAGTAGCTGGATAAAACCACCTGGGGTGCCAAACTGAAGAACACTATGAATTCAAGATCAGCCTGGGCTACACAGTAAGTTTTGGGAAATCCTGGGCTATGCAGTCAGACCCCATCTCAAATAAATCAAAAATTTCTCTCAATTTTCATGTAAAGTTTAGTGGATTGAAGAATAATTCTGACTATAAATTTGAAAGTTGATTTGTTTGCTGAACCTACTTTGAAAATATAATATATGTTTTAATTTATGTTATATATTTATATAGTTCAATGTATATATATATACATATATAATCCCATTGTACATACACACATACACATATAAGTT
This sequence comes from Sigmodon hispidus, assembly GCA_004025045.1. Lineage (NCBI taxonomy): Eukaryota > Metazoa > Chordata > Mammalia > Rodentia > Cricetidae > Sigmodon > Sigmodon hispidus. The sequence goes on from PVIH01001340.1 coordinate 203,904, forward strand.
TTGAATTAAAAGAAAACTGAGATGCAGTGTCCATCTCTACACATATCCAACTTGCCCTAATGTTGAGAACATAACCATAGAGATGCATTTGGTATCATCAATAAACCAATAAACCTGTGTTGACATACAGAATCTGTTACAACAGTGCTCTTGTTTGGTGATGTACATTGTATGATTTGTGACAAATATAGAGTTATATTTATCCATCAATATTTTACTGAAATGAGTAGATTTGCTACTGCTGTAGTTTGGATATGATTTAGCCATTTTCCCCTATGGTCCTGTGTGGGAAGGTTGGTCTCCAGCTTGCCAATGGAAGAGGCAGTTAAAATCTTTTTTCATGGGGGTAATGCAAAGTCTTAGGTCATTGTGGGTAGCTGCCCTTGGAAGGAATTAATGTACTTCTCATGGGACCATGGTTAGTTTTGGGAAGAAGTCTTTTATGAAATAATAGGATTGGCTGTACTACTCCATGATACACCCTCCCTACAATATCTTTTCCTGTGTGCTGACTTGGCCAAGAGAGGAGTCACCAAAGGTTAAATCAAGAAGTTTATCGGGTTTCAGCTTTCATCCTCAAAAACTGTAGGCTAAATGAACCTTTTTTCTTTATACCATATCCACAATACAGTATTTTGTGATTGGCATCAGAGAGGAGATTAATATGCTGCCCTAAAATCCTCCATGTATTACTGTTCATCTCTCTCTCACGACCAATCCATGGCAACACTGGTCTGTGTCACTCTGCTTTGCCTTCCCACAATGCAATGCAGTTGTGAGCATGTGCTGTGCAGGCTTCCCAGGGGGTAACTTCTTTCACTCGGTTACAAGCACTTATATTTCCTCCATGACTTCATAGATCTTTGCTTTTTAGCATTCAACCATGTCCCATAGTCTAGAAACATCACAGTTTATCTATTAGTCCTCTAAAGAACATTTTGGTTGTTTCCAGAATTTGGCAATTATGAATGAAGCTGCTATAAACATTCATGTGCAGCTTTTTGTGTGGATATAAGTTTTCAATTAATTTGGATAAATATGAAGAAGCACAATTGCTGAATCATATGATAAGAGTTTTTAGAAACTGTCAAATTGTTCACCAAAATCACTTCTCCATTTTGCATTACCACCATCAGTAAATAAGTACTCTCTCTTTTTCTTTCAAGGAATTGCTTACTTTGTGTTAGTGTGTGTGCAAATATCTATACTAGTGATTGAGGCTGTTAGACCCCCAAAGCTGGAGTTACAGGTGTTTGTGAACCACTTATGTGAGTGCAGGGAATTGAACTTGGGTCCTCTGAAAGAACAGCAAGGGCTTTTAATGACGGAGCCATCTCTACACCCCTCTTGGATAAGATTTCTTTTTTCGTCACATGCTCACCAGTATTTAGTGTTGACAAAGTTTTGAATTATGGCTATAGGTATACAGTGGTATATCTTTGTTATACTTTGAAATTCCCTAGAAACATGTGATGTTGAACACTTTCATATGCTTATTCGTCATCTATAAATTTGCTTTGGTGAAATTTCTATGACTAAATGAGTTATTTATTTTATTATTGTTAAGGTGTTTCATTGATTTTTTTTTTGAGTTGCTGGAGACTGAATCATGAACTCAAGGTCTTCCACAGCTAGGCAAGTGACATTCTTTTTCAACTAAGCTATATTCCTGGTTCTTATTGCCAAGTTTGAGTCCTTTCTGTATTTTACACAACAGTCCTTTATCAAATGCATCATTTGCAAATATTTTCTCAGACTTGTCTTTTCATTATCTTGACATTCTCTTTCACAGAGTCTTTAATTTTAATGAAGCTCAGCTCATCAATTATTTATTTCATGAATCACACCATCAAAAAGTTGTCTCCATCCCCAAGGTCATCTGGGTTTTCTCTTAGGCTACCACCTAGAAGTATAATAGCTCTGCATTTCACATTCGGGCCTGTGCCATCTTGAGTTAACTGTGTGTGTGGACAGTGTTAAGTTTGTGTCTATGTGATTTAACATGGATTTCTAAATGTTCTGGATTCATTCATTTTGCTACCGATTAGTTGACTGTATTTATGTGGTTCTGTCTCTAGGCTCTGCCTTTTGTCTACTGGTCTAATTGTCTTCTTTCATTAATTCCACATGATTTTTATTGCTGTAGACTTACAATTAAGTATTAAACTAGAATAATGTGAGATTTACAACTTTGTTCTCTTCTTTTAGTATTCAGTTGCTAATTTTGGATCTTTTGCCCCTCCATATAAACTTCAGAATTGGTTTACTGACCTATGTAAAATAATTTTCTGAGATTCGATTGGAATTGCAATGAATTGGGATGAATCTATACATTAATTCATAGAAATCCAATGTCTTGATGTATTTTCTTCCTATCCATGAACATAGACAATTTCAGCATTTATTTAGTTCTTCTTTGATGTATTTTATCAGTTTTGTGGTTATCTTTATATGGTTCCTTTGTCTAGCTTTCTGTATTTATTCTTAAATATTTGATGTTGCCAGATATTAGTATATATGGTAATGAATTTTGAAAAAGATATATTTATTTATTATGTATACAGTGTTCTGCCTGCACAACAGAAGAGGGTGACAGATCTTATTCTAGATGGTTGTAAGCCACCATGTGGATGCTGGGAATTGAACTCAGTACCTCTGGAAGAGCAGCCAGTGCTCTTAACTTCAGAGCCATCTCTCTAGCCCTATATTTTAAAATTGAAATGCCACTTGATGATTACTGGTATAGAGATAGGTGCATAACTTTTGTATATGAATCTTATACAATCCTATAATTCTATAACTCTTACTGGTTTTAAGTATTTTATGCAAATTCTCATGGATTTTCAACACAAACAAAGACAGTTTGTTGTTGCCTTCTGTATGTATCTGCCCGTTGTTTCTTTTCTTTTCTTATTGGCCAGGGATATTGCATACAGTGCTGAAAAGGAGTGTTGTAGGAAGTACCTTTGCCTTGTTCCTAATTTTAGTTGGGAAGCTCTTAGTTTTTCATTATCAATTATGCTGTTAGCTGTGAGTTTTTAATTTACATTTGTTACTAGTGACTTTATTTTTGAGATTATAATATAATTACATCACTCTCTCTTCCCTGTCCTCTCTCTAAACCCTCCCATGTACCTACCTTTGCTCACTTTCAAATTCATGGTCTCCTTTTCATTAATAGTTGTTACATATACATATGTATATACATATATATTCCTAGATATATAAATATAATCTGCTCAGTGTGTATAATGTTATGTGCATTCATGATTTTAGGTCTGTCTATTTGGTATTGGATAACCAATTGATACTTCTGTTTTCTGAACAAAACTAATCCTCTTAGCATTCGACAGTTACCTGTACTTCTTTGTGTAGTCCTGACGCCCGCATAATCCTTAACTACATTTTAAATATTTGTCCTTATAGCCATAGATAAGTGTAATGCTCACTCCTCACCAAGGAAGCTTCTCTTTGCAACAAATGTAGACCACCACAGAAAACTACAACCAATCAAACTTTAGAGTTGTGCAGCCCAGTCCCAAAGGATATGTCTAAGGTACAACTCCTGCACCTAAGAGCCAGGGAAAGTTGCAGAACATGAGGTGGAAAACTGTAAGATTCAGAGGATCAGGGAGTTCACTGTGAGACTGTGTCTCTTAATAATGTCAGAAGTTACACCCATACAGTCTCAGCAATATGATTGCCCATACACAAGCTGAACAAGGACAACAATAGACAATTTATATTTCTTGTTCGATGGTCTTAAGACACTTGAGAAAGTTCCTTTGGCTCTAGGTTGTTGGCAATTTTAGATTTTGAATGAGCTCAGGTGTGTGCTAACTGCTTTGTATCGTGTGTGATCATGAGATCTTTCTTTTTTGCTTGTTTATATAGTATATCACTGTAGCTGATTTTTTAAAATTATCCAGCTTTATATACCATACTACACTTAATTATCTCTTGTACAATTCTTTCACTTGTTATGGGGATTTGAGTTGCTAATATTTTGTTAGGAATGTTTGCATCAATCATTATGGAATATCATTCTGTGCCTTTCTGTTTGTGCAATGTTGTATCTGCCTTTGGGCATTATGGTGATGCTGGCTGGGTTAGCATGGGTTAGAAAGTATTCCTTCTGCTTCCAGCCTCAGCATGAGATTTGGAGAGTTAATGTAATTTATACCTTAAATCTTTTGGTGAAATTCACCACTGAATCATGCTAGATTGCTTTTGGCTGGAAAGGTTCTTAATTACTGGTGTGATATACTTCAAAGATGAAAGCATCTTTAAATGGTCCATTCCTTCTTATGTGTGTTTTGACAGGTTGTTTCAAGTTCATGATCTCTAGCTTCTAGAATTGTTAGGTGTGTGAACAAAGACTTGTCCATGATATTCTTGGTTAGTCATTAAAAGTTATAATTATGACCATTGTGTTTCTGATATTAGTCATTTGCACCCTTTCTCTTTTTACTGATCTTTTTTCAGAGTCAAATTTTTGGTTTTCTCTTTTGATTCCTTATTAACTTTTTTGTGAGAGTCCTTTCTTTCCTTCTTTCTTTCTTCCTTCCTTCTTTTGTTCCTTCCTTTCTGTCTGTCTGTCTGTCTTTTTTTACTTTGAAATGCTTTTTTTGCATTGTAATATTTTTATTGATTATTTGGGAATTATACATAACGCACCCCATCACACTCACTTCTCAATCCTCTCAGATCTGCCCCCAGCCTTGTGACCCCCTCCCCAAGAAGACAAGAAGAAAGAAAAAAATCCAATTTGTGTTGCCCATGGCCTCACTGGAGGATAGTCAAACTTTCAGTGGCTAGCTTTTTAAAGAAAACTGAATCCTTCCTCACCCCCACCAAAGCCCTCATTTGTGGAGAGCTACACTTCAGCATCCTTATCACAAGTTTTAAGAATTCCCTTTGAAGGCTTCCTGTCCAGGCTGGGTTTGTGTGTGTGTGTGTGTGTGTGTGTGTGTGTGTGTGTGTGTGTGTGTGTGTAGGGTAGATAGAGGTTGTCACACAGCCTTCTATGTCCCTCTTTCTCAATTGTGAGTCTGTAGTCATCAACACCACTGTAAAGTAACTTCCTTGCCCTTTATAGTCAGCAGGAACATAGATCATAGACTTCCACATGGTTTCTGGTGACATCATGAACGAAGGACATCCACATGGTCTTCTACCACAACACAGACTACTAATAGCTACTAATAGCATTCAGTGGTAACACAGGCTATGGGCATCAACATAGCTCCTAGCTGCAAGAGAACCAGGACACAAATGTGGCCCTCAGAATCAGCACAAGCCATGGTCATCCTCTCTTTTCTAACATATACAACCCGTGTTAAAATTTTTCTAATTAGTGCCTTTACTGAATCCCACAGAATTTGATAAGCTGTGTTTTCACTTCACTTCATTCAAAACATTTTAAATTTCTCTTATTATTTAGTCTTCAACTGTATTTATTTGAAAGTGTCTCTAGTCTAAAGCCTTTACTACCTAAAAGGAGAACTTTGTAATCTCTATTTCTGAAATATCACTGAGGTATGTTTTATGTGACAAGTTTGGTCTACCTTAGTGAATGTTCTATGTGTGGTGGGGAACAGACATTATCTTCTTTCATTAAGGTAGATTTCAACTATATCTAGTTCACTGCCTGTAGAATTGAGTTCATGTGTGCTAATGACCTTACCTGCTGGATCTGTTCAGTTCTGATAAGGTGCTGAAATATTTGACTGTAATACTACATCTATCTCTTTCTCTTTTCATCTTTACTTTTGTTTCACATTTCTATGCTTGATCATTAGGTTCATATGGGTTCAGGATTGCTGTGTTCTTGAGTATGGGGCTTTCTATCATAATGCAATGCCCTGTTTATAATCAGGGACATCCCTTGCTTCCACTTCTGCATTTCTGAAATTAATATATTTTTTCTACTTTTTTGAGGATTGAAGTTAGCAAAAAATACATCTCCTTCCATTCATTATCCAGGGTCTAGTGCACATTGGGCAAACATTCTACCACTGAGATGCACCTCAAACCTTTCTTTTGTAGTTTCAATTCCACATTTTTATTTTGTAATCTCTCTTGGTTCTTAGCATTTTAATTATATTTCTTGTTTTGCCATTGAATTCACGCTCGGTGTTTACATTTAACCTTGTCTGATGACAAAAGATATTATACTACTTCCGAAGTAGACCTTATATTGACATTTTTTTCTCTAATGTTTTCTCTCAGTTCTTGTTTCATTGTTGTTGTGCATATTGTGTATACATAAGTATAATATGTATATATAATCAAACATATTATTACTGTTATTATTTTGAGTGATTAGATTCTCTATTATGTAACAGTGCAGAGACAGCCTCTTACTTTACATACATGTGTTCTCTGAGGAATTATTTCTTTCTTCTTGAGATCCAAGGTTTTTAGTTAGATTCTTCAAAGAACTTCTCTTTCCATTTTTTGCAAGGTGGGTCTTCTGGAAAAAAGTCTTGTGATATTTGTTTGTCTGAGAATGTATTTTTGCTTCCTTCATGAAGGCTTCAATAAAATACAAATTTCTAGGTTTCTAGTTTTTTTCAGCAGGTATTTCATTCTACTCTCTTCTGGGTTGCATTATTTCTGAGGAGATTTAAGATGTGATCCTTATCTTTTGCCCTTCTATGCATAAATTTTCTCTCTCTCTGTACATATATATATACACACACATATATACAATACACACATATACATGTATATGCACACACATACACTCATGCACGTGCACACATACACACTTACATATACACATTATGTCAGCCTTCTTGGGTTTCTTCTTCTTCTTTAGGTGGGACACAGATGGTAACAGTGAGATAGAGTTCAGTGTTTCTCCTCTCTGGAGATGGACAAGAGTCTTTTAACATCCCGAATTCTAAGACATAGAGCATTTGTCTGGTGAAAGACCTTCTCCTGGTTCCAATTTTGTTAAGAATAGAATGATTTGATGTGGTTTCCCCTTCTACTTTTGATAAAGGACCGGTTAAGGAAGGCTTTCTCCCATGTAGAGCTTCAGAGTGTGAAACCCACACCTCCCTATGGATGAGCCTTCCTGGGATTTTTGTTTTCTAGTCATGCCTACTTTTGAGTCTCTAGATGTTTGCTAATTTCATTTATTTATTTATTTTGTGCCACAACGTTCCTTCCACAAAGACCCTGATACATTGAGCTGTGTCTGTGGCTGCCTGCCTTGCTGCCTGTCTCTCCTATTTAGTTAGGGATTAGTGGTTTGCTCTGTGACACCACTTCCAAGTTGGATTTAAGTAGAGATATTGATCTTTTCATTTGTTTTGTTTTTCACATCCTACCAGGACTGTGTGTCACATTTTAAAGAAGTGTCACTTTCTAAATATGCTGTACCAGAAGCCATATGTCTGACCCCTTTTTACATAGAAATCTAAAGTATTGTCTAGATAATGTTTACAAAAGTCATGCTTGTTTTATAGATGCTACCATTTATAAATCTGTAAGGTAACTTGTTACAGTTTTTAGACCTCATACAAAAGAGATACTTACAAAGCTACTAAAATTTGCCTATGTCTTAATGGTCCAGTGATTGTAACAATTAATGGTCTCTTCTATTTGTTTGCACATGTAATAAAAGGACTAATCATTGTACAAGGTGATCTCTTAACTTTATTTTTATGTACAGTGGTGTTTTGCCTACACGTATGTCTGTGTGAGGGTGTCAGATCCTCTGGGACTGGAGTTATAGAGAGTTGTGAGCTACAGTGTTGGTGCTGGGAATTGAACCCATGTCCTCTGAAAGAACAACCAATGTTCTTAACCTCTGAGCCAACTCTGTAGCCCCTGTACTAAGCAATTTCTAAACCTACTTATTTTCCTATTCATTATACAGTTTTTGAATTTGCTACATTAGCAGACATATTGGTATTTCAGTATTTTTTTTGCTATTATGTGCATATTTTTATTTGAAATTTTAAACTTTGAAGTACATAGAAACAAGTAAATGTACAGCAAATAAGTTTCACAGACTATGCTGGTTGGGTTTTTGTCAACATAAACTGGAAAGGGGGAGCTTTAATTGAAAAAGTGCCTCCGTCACATTGGCCTATCAGCAAGTCTGTTGGGCGTTTTCTTGATTAATAATTGACACAGGGGGTGCCACCCTTTAGCAAGAGGTCCTGGGCTGTATGAGAAAGCAAACTTAGCAAGCTTTGGGGAACAAGATAGTGAGCAACATTAATTCATGATCTCTGATTCAGATCCTGCCTCCAGGATCCTGGCCTGCTCGAGTCCTACCTTGGTTTCCATGTGACTCAGATTGGAATGTGTAAACTAAATAAACCTTTTCATCTCCAGGTCACTTTCAGTCATGGTGTTTGTCACAAGATAGAAAGCAAAGCTGGACACAAGGTAAACATAAGAATTTTAGTTGATGTCAGAAGCCATCTCTGTCTCTTTCTCTTCAGTGCTATTATAAAGTGTCCTTTATAAAAGTAACTACATTTTGTCTCCTAGAATTTGGGCTTCTTATAATAAATGCCTACTGTCCTTACCCTTTGTCTAGCTTCTTTCTCTCAGTATTAAAGTTATGAGACACAACATCATGCATAGTTGTAGGTGGTTCCTTTTCATTGCTTTATAGACTCAATCAAGGTCTATTTATTAACCAAATTGGGCTTTCTCAAGTTTGGAGCTATTAAAGTGATGTAACATGCTATTAATTAGTAGATTCTTCTGGCTCAAAGCTTCTCCTCAGGCCAGACATCTTTGGGTCATTGTTGGATTTCTCCATTCCTATAGTCAAGAGGAAGAACTGGAACCAGGTCCTGTTGATTTTTCCTTCTGAGTTGTCTTTCTGCTTCCATCCTCTACACAGATCTTGAATCATCTCGGAGTTGTTACAATAACTTCTCAACTCACCTTTCACTTCAAGGCTTGAATGCTGACACCTATGCAAACCTTAATAACAAAGCCCATCACTTATCCCACAGTCCAACTTAAGGACTCCTCGATAGTGCTCCATTATCTTCAGAACAGTTCCAAAACACCCACAGAGAAGACTTTTCCTGATTTACTCCCATTTATCTCTCACCGGCTTTATCCCATTAATCAGTTCTCCATTAGGAAAAGTGGAAGGATGTCTTCCCAAGGGACACTGAAGTTGGAGATTTCCACAATGATATATCTCTTGTCTAGAATTTTTTCTCCTGAATTTCAGCCCATGCATCTTCATCTTGAGAAAAGAATGAATAAATACCTGATTGATTTAGTAATTATAGCTGCTGTAATTGTGGAAACTAGATAACCAAGCATATTAGAAATTCATTTCAAGAACAAGTAAGCAGTAAATATGAATTTGAGAAATTCTCCAGCAAGCAAAATAAATTTCCTGGTACATGAATTTTGTGAAGAACAATTTGGCTTCTAAGGATTATAATTTGCTTTTTTTCCCCGATAACTATTTATATAGGATAAAATGTGAATAAGTAGATATTCTAATTTCAAAAATAATTTTTTAAAACTATTTAGGTACAGAGTTCCAAAATTAATGCACTAGATTTCTGGGAAATTTTCCATTAGTTTTTCCCAATGGCAATATGTCATCATTTGATCTTCAGTACAAGATCAAAACCAGGAAATGTATGTTGGTACAGAATTCCTCATCAGACCTGCAAACTTTAGTTTCAGTTTTTAATCAGTTTTGACATGCAGTCACAAGTGTGTGCACATTGTTCCTTGCAATTTTATCCTGTGGATAGATTTCTGTAACTACAACCATAACCAAGATACAGAACCAACAATATTGAGAAACTCTCCTTGTGTTGCTGATTTATTAGTGACAACCACCTCTACTCTGTACCCTGACAGCTGAGAATATCCTCTCCATCTCCATAGCTTGTCATTTCAAGGGTATTATGTAAATGGAATTGGAAAGTATATAACCTTTTGAGGTCAGCTTTTTCCATTTAGCATAATGCCCTTGAGATCTATTTAAGTCATTGCATGTAATGCTATGTTCTTTAAATCATAAAATGTAAAAGAGAGACAAATTGAGTTTCAAAATGTGGAAGAAACTTCTTTTATTTAAACTATATTGAGTTGGGTCTTTTAAAAGGCCCTTGGATGTATTCTTTCTAGTAAGTGCTTAAAAGTATATTTTAGAGCTCAGAAGAGACTAATTTTATATTGCTGGAGAAATATTAGGGAAGGTTTGGAATCATTTGCAAAGATGTAAACTCAGATAATATAGTTTTGAAATCATGCCCTGTAATTCAATACATACTTTTAATGTAAAAACTCACAAAATAAACACAATTTGCCACTGCTCCACACTACCAAGTGCCAATAGCTATTTTACTGACTTAGTTTTGTGGAAATAAAACTCTGTTGAGATTGATTTTGTCTTTAATTTAAAGAAAGTTTTCTTGATTTCACTGTCTGAGATTCCTTTTTCTTGTCTATTGTAACCTTCTATTATTGCTACCCATCTAGAAAAATGCTATGATGATTCTCTTATTCAACTGCATTTCCAATTTTATTCATAGTTTTTAGCTACTGACAGCTGTCAGTCTTGTGACAGGTAGTATTTATGATAATATCCTCACAAATTGTTTGAAACAGAAATGAGTGATTTATGTCTTGAGTTTAAGAGGTTAAATTTGATTTTATTGTAATAAGATACTTTGGGGCTGACTTAGTTTCACTGCTGTGAGCCTGCAGGGTTTATTATGCCATATTGAGAAAAAGCTTTCATCCATGTTTAGCCAAAAGACATATCTATTCTCAAAAAAGGAAAGTTTTCATTGTCATTCCAAGAATTAACTCCTAAATTTTTAGGTGAGCCTGTATTCTGTTAATGCCTTTCTTATGTAATGCAAATTTATACATAGAAGACATTGCCAAATACATCTGAACTAAGAGAACAATTTTCTTCTTGATTGAAAAATGTCATCTTTAACTAGAGTTTTCAAACATAGACCCAGTTAAGGCACAGAAGCTATCTCCCTAGCCTTTTCTTCCATTTGACTGGCTTTTCACAGACAATCGATCTTTCATATAGATAAATATAACAAGAGAGGAAAAGGTAAGTTGTCTTCATATCCTTAACTTATTAACATCTTAATACATTGCTAAGAAAAAAAGAAGCACACCACCTAGAACACCGGGTAAAACTGAATGTGCTTTCGATGGAAGATATAAAAATAACTGCCAGCCATTTTTGTTCCTTTATGATAAAATATCTGGGGGAAGAAAAGCAACTTAAGGGAGGAAGTCTAAATTTTGGCTCATAATTTCAAAAGCTTCAAGTTTACCTTTGACTGAATCCCTTGCTTTTGGCCTAAGGCCAGGCAAAACAACAGTGGAGAGGGCCTTGCTGATCAGAGCACCTCAGCTGATGGCAGCCAGGAAGCAGAGAGAGAGACGAAAAGGGGTCAGGGATAAAGTATACTCTTGAAAACCAGGCTTCCAGCTGCCTACTTAAACCAGATCTCATCTTCTGATAGCCCATTCATGATAAAAATCATCAGTGATGAAATTAGGACCATTATGATCCAATTATTCCTATTTAACAACATCAGCTGGGAAGCAAAATCTTTAACACCAGAGTGCAAGTGGATATTTTTTTTTTTACAAACCATCCAATAGGCCAACAAATGCATGAAAATTAGTGAAGTGCTTACTGCACAAACATCAGAACCTGAGTTTGGTTTTAAGAATGAATAAAAAACAAAAATAAAAACAAACAAAAAAACCCCAAAAAGCTGGCTTTAGTGACTCTTACCCAAAGTGGCAGAGATAGGCAGATCTTGTGCCTTGTTGCTGGCTAGCCTATCTGCTGAGCTCCAGGTCAATGAGAGACCCTGTCTCAAAAAACAGTGTGAATAGCATCTGGAGAATGACATCTGTGGTTGATTTCTAGCCTTCACCAACATGAGTACTCGCACATGCTAAGAGACTATGCTTTTTACACTGTAAATATTTGTCACTGTAGATATTGGTTTAATAAAATGCTGATTGACTAGAAACTAGTCAGACAGGAAGTATAGATGGGGTGACCGGAAAAGGAGAATTCTGGGATAAGAAAGAACAGAACAGATGCCAGTAGACACAGCAGAAGAAAGGTGAGAATGCTGCACTGAGAAAAGGTACCAAGCCTCATGGCTAAACATGGATAAGAATCATGGCTTAGTTTTTAAGAGTTAGCAAGGAGCTGGAGAGACAGCTCAGCGGTTAAGAGCACTGACTGTTCTTCTAGAGGACTTGAGTTTGATTCCCAGCATCCACATGGCAGCTAACAACTGTCTGTGGTTCCAAGATCTGACACCCTTACACAGTTATACATGCAGGCAAAACACCAATTTACATAAAATAAAAATAAATATTAAAGAAAAGAGTTAGCAAGTAATAAGCCTGAGCCATAGGCCAGTTTATAATTAATATAAGACTTTATGTGATTATTTAGGACTAAATGTCTGTGGGACTGGCCAAGCAAAACAGAGAAACTACTTACTACACCCATGTATACACATAATTTCCCCCATAGAAATATATACACACACATAAACACATTCAACAGACATATGTGTGTGCACACATACCATATACACACACACATATATATATGCACATACAAAAACTTCAAATTTAAGCTAATAAATCGTAATTTTCTCTTTCATTGTTGAAGATTTTATGAAAATGATAATTTCTAGGTTTCTAGTGATTAGTGAGGAAGGTATTTCCCATACCTCTTACTATGAAGGAAAATTCTCAAAATACTTTTAAAGCCAACTTCTCAATAAAAATAAAATACTTTAGATATTTTGATTATACTTTTTATCCCTAATAATCACTTTAAAAATAAAATGAATATAATGTCTAACAACAATATAAATTATAAACCACCTGGGTCAAGTGTTATGCAGTAAATTTATTTTAGAATCTATACTAGTTACATTATGTGCCCATAGCACATTAGTCAGCTTTTTGTCACTGTGACAAAATATCTGCCATCATCAGTCTGACGGTAGAAAGAACTGTTTTGATTCAAAGCTTCAGTTTATGGTCAGTTGCTCCATTGCCTGGGGCCTATGGGTAAGACAAAAATGTGCTGGTCGAAGGGCATGGCAGAGGAAGGCTGTTTACCCACATTTCAACCAGGAAGCAGAGAGGAAAAGACAGGAGAAAAAAATGTCAATAAGCCCTTTAAGGGCTTACTTCAATGACCTGCTTCCTCTGCCTCTCACAAGTCCAGCCATCCATGGTCAACTTATTGATGAAGTCAAAGGCCTCATGATTCAGTTCCTCTGAATACTACCATAGGGCCAAGTCTTCAATACCTGAGCCATTGGCTACATTATATGCTGTAAACATAGCATTTATTGAGTAAAACAAGAACAAACAAAAAAACCCTCTTTTATCATATTGACCTGATCTAAATTTTGTCTTGCAAAATGTGCATACAGTAATAGAAGATAGGCAACTATAGGAAATTTATTTTAATTCCCAAGAGTGGTCATCTCTACTGGGTAACTGTGGTTGCCAACTTTGCCTATTTCTCCCCTTCCTTTGTTTTCCACAGTTTCCATAACACTCATGATTTATGTAAGGTGATAGAAAAATAAATATGCTTTAAAGTGATTAAAAATGCAATATTTCAAAATAGGTTGGTATAAAATGTTCAGAAGTAAAACATACAGTGATACATCACAAGCCCTGGCTGATTCATTGTTAATTTGTATATGGTTTAAGATAGGATAGAACTTTTCTTTTATTCCACATGTATGTGCAGATAATATTTCTCAATATCCATTATTATTTTTATATGTTATACAATAATACACAGCAAAAACTAATCACACACATACACACTCAAAACTATAAGAGGGGCAGCATATGTGATCAACAAAAACAGCTATCAAGACTGATGCAATAAGGCCTCATAGCAAACCTTCTATTTAAAGAAGAGCCTTGTAGACAGGCCCTACTGAAAAACCAGTGACAGTTTTGTTTTGTTTTTCAAAGTACTCACTTGACGTGGCATTGTAAAATAGAACTTGAGTGTTTTCCCTAGAGTCTTTCAACTAGTCACTCCTTCTTTCTCTCCTTCCACCATGGAGGGTCCTCCAATACTGATTCTTTCATAGGTTTACAGGGCAGTTTGACTTGGACGCCCCATCTGCTTGCTTGTCATGGATGCTCCCCTCTGCAGAGATGTAGAGATGTGAGTGTTGTGAACCAGTTCCTCTGTAAAACAACATTCATACTAGCACATCATGACTCATATTCATGATCTGATAAATGTGAGCGAGCAATGCACACTGTGGTAAAAGATTACCAAATAAATTGTTGTCAATCTTCAATACTAATGTTAGGAATATACTGAACTCTCAAAGTTGGTCAGTTCCTTAGGCTTTTCTATTCATTCTCTTCTTCCTTTAGGTTGCTTTTTGTCTTACTCTTCTTACCAAGATACATAGTTCTGTCTTCAGTTGTTATCTCATTTCACATTCTTTGTGTTTTAAACATTTCTTTGTTGGCATGTTTTTGAGACTTATACAGGGGAGTTAGTGCATATCTCAGTGACAAAGTGCTTGTCTAGAATACTTGGACAATCCCCAGAACCAGAAAGGAAAAAGAAAGATTTATAAAGGAATTGGACACAGGAACATGTTCAACACACACACACACACATACACACACACACACACACACACACACACACACACACACACACACACAGAGAGAGAGAGAGAGAGAGAGAGAGAGAGAGAGAGAGAGAGAGAGAGAGAGAGAGAGTTTAATTATAATGAACAAAGTTAAAAGTTTAAAGTCTTACACACAGGCTCTCTATTTTTTTTTTTCAGATGTTTACTACATAGCCACTGAATTACACAATTTCTAAGATACATTCCAGCCTGAAAATTTTATGAAGTAGTGACAGATAACATTCATATTCAGAAATGGTAAATTCTACCTTTTCTTTTAAAAAGTTTATTCATTTACAGTTCTTCCAGTACACTTATCTTTCTCCATGATTGATTGGACATTGGCTCACTGATTGACAGGTGTGAAAAATACACTGGAGAAGTTCTACTAAAGGAAGTAGAAAGCTATATCAGATCTTTCATTATCTTTAAATACCTTTAAGCAATTCCCATTGACCTTGAGCCCATAATGGTTCTTCAAACATCCATTACTTACTCAAATCTTAAACCATTATTTATTGTAAGTATAAATCCCTCTATAAAGAAAATATGAGTTAGTATATTCAGTGGATGTCAAAAAAGCTTTGAATTATGTATTCTCTAGAAACATGTTTATAATATTAGTATGATATTGTGAATCTATGTTATTTATACCAAATAAGTTATTGTGAATATCTTAGGAAAGAAACATTTTATGTGGAGAAAATATACCCACAAAAATAGGATATTTAAGTTTGCATTTGTTGCTTTGTATCAGCTTTAAACAAATTGGTTGTTGACATTTTAACTGTTTAATCAAAAAATCTAAAAATCATGGACTTCATTCTTCACAAGAAGATGAGCCAGTATAATATTTTCAGATTGTGTATATTATATATGTGTGTTACATATATATGTTTATTGGCAACATACTCATGTGCCTACATATGTATGTGGGAAGATGCATGTGAGAATGATCGAGCCTGAGAGACAAGTTAGCCTACGGATTAAGATTCAGACTCAGCTGGGTTTAATCATTTTAATGTAGACTATAATCACTTAAAATTAAATTCAAATAATTTGAAGATGGGTTGGAGAAATACAAAGCAGAATCCTGGAAATAAAGCAAAGAAAGAAATATGCAGGGATGCCATAACAGTTAGCTGTTTTTGACTGTTAAGTGATATCCCAGGAGAAGAGAGGACACTCCATCAATTGAATCATTTCAAATTGGACTGGACTGGGCTCGGAAGAATATACCACTGGGAGTGATCATGCTTTGACAAAGACTGAAAGATCTTTTCCAATTCTAATTGCCATGATCCTGTATAATTCAATTTGAAATGCCCTGCTCTTCTAATTCACAATGATCCTATTTTTACTAACTCTTTTTCATAATCCTGCTTCTGATATCACTTCTCCTTTAAAAAGAGAAAGCCTCGAGCTTGGTTCCCAAGGATTCATTGAATTACACTCCTTATTCTTGCCCCCCCCCGCCCCGCTCCAGACAGGCTGTTGTGGAGGAAGGCAGTACACCCAGGGCCTGGCAGACAGGCAGTGATTATCATCACCCCCTGCTTTCATCCATTAGCGCCGGGCGTGAGCAGGTAAGGGCGAGGGCTGACAAAGACGTTTGCAAAGCTGGTCAGCATAAGTGCTTCCAGGAGGCCAATTCAGGATAATCTATTGAAATATGTATCGGAAATATTGCCAGCCCAGGCTGAATACCTCTATCTATTGCATTTAAGCTGAAGCAATAGAATGATTTCATGAGAAGGGGGGAAAAAGACATAATGACATGTGGGTAATTGTCTGTTTGGGGTTAATTTTGTGAAATGGTTGCCATTCTGTCTGGGCCCAGTGTCTGCCTCAGCTACTTTATTTGTTTTGAGATGCTTTAGGGGTAAGATCCCTAGAGACCTGAGTGCTGGAGACATGGCTTCCAGGAGCCAATTTGCAACAAGATCAAAGGTGTGCAGAGTCCCAAGAGCCTGAGCTATACTTTGGAATTTACTAGTATGTCTCATTTTACACAGCACTTGCAGGTTTGAAAAGCCTTGGAAGATAAATTTTAGTAAATTGAATTTTATAATGCCATAAACATTATGCTTTCTGGTGGTAGTAGTTCCTTGATTCCAACTTTAATTTTTCCTTGTCTATCTAGTAATTAATCATCGAAATGGCAGTGGAGCCATGAGATGATGGAACTTTCCATAGCTTAAATGCATTTGCTATGTCAGTGTTTGATAAGAAGTTTTTTTTTTTTCTCATGAAATTTGTATTCAACGATGTGAGAAATAAACAAGAGAACCCAAACACAAATTCACAAAATATGAAATAAAATTTCTCAATACTCCTCATGCAATATACAGAGACATTTAAAATGATCAAAATTTATCCATTCTGCTTCCACATGGTTCATTATTTTTAAAGTATCACACATGTACAGAAAATATAAATACTAATATAAGAAGCCATCATTATACTCCATGCACATGTACCGTCAGGGACATAAATAAAAGCTTGTACACAGTACTGGAGAAACCCTTGAGTTCCCCTCGGCTGTATTGTGACTTCTTCCCATCTCTAAAAATAGCTTCTAGTCTTACTTCAAAATATCACTTATTTCTTTAGAAATGCAAATTTTGACCTGGAAATCTAGTCACTGTACTTTCCATTGAGCTTCTTAGAACCACAGACCTTTTGAAATGGTGAGTGTGCTGCTGCTGCTCCGAACACCAGCAAGCACATTCCATCTCTTCTCTCTCCGAAAACCTCATGTGACAAGATCTCACCCTGCTCTGCTCCACAGCCTGAAGGCTCAGAACCTGCCCAGTGGAACCTGGTTCTTTCAGATCCACTCCTGTGCCTCCTTACTGAGTGCTGAGCATTCAGAGATTCCAGGTTTGCCTTGCTGAGTTAGTGGATTTTATCTGAGTTGTTCTTTTTCTGTTATGATAGGCTCTAGCCTGCCTTCTAGATTAGTGGTCCTCAACCTGTGGGTCCTTTGGGAGGTCAAATGTCCTTTTCACAGGGATCACCTAAGACCATCAGAAAACAAAGATATTTACATTATGATTCATAGCAGTAGAAAAAATACAGTTGTGAAGCAGAAATGGAAATAATGTTATGGTTGGGGGGCTCACCACAACAAAAGGAACTGTATTAAAGGGTCACAGCACTAGGAATAATGAGAACCACTGTTCTAGACTGTGTATCCTCTGAATGCATAATCATTTAAAACTCCCTTAGATCATTACAAACCCCTTAATACATCTAGTATAACGCTGTGCTGTGAGTCTTCCTCCTCAGACTGATGAGGGTCTTAATGAGCCTGGACAGTACCCTCTGACAATCAGCCAAGAAATTTCTACATTGAAAAATCTTTCATTGTGGCAGAAATTAAAACTAGGATCTATAGTTATTATGACAGGGTCAGCATAATGTCACAGAGAAAACAAATTTACTATATGTCAGCTTCACACCTTGTTTGCTATTGCATAAAGACCAAAGAAGGGCTGTCTGATTCATCATGTTACTCTTTCTCTGGCTAGCACTAGATGCTGTGAATTAGACACAAATTCTACCTATCATGTGTGATATGTTGTAAACAATTATGAGTGAACTTTCCTTCAAAAGTTATTTTTTAAGGAGGAAATACAAAGGCTTGAGAAATTGCTGAAATGAAGAGAATTCAAAATATGAACATGTTGAGATCCATTATTTACAAAGTTTAAATTGAATTTCCCAGGAGTTTGGGTAAGAATGTCTCACGGTCAGGCTTCTATAAAGAAGTCTTGTTCATTCTCTTCTTCATCTTGAATATTGAATATGAATAACCAGTGATCTGATCAATCTTCTAGGACCTTTTGAAAACACATAGAGAATTTCAGCACTTGAAATTCTTACTATAAAATTTACAAAGCATATTTTGATAAATAGTATTATCTTAGGGCACTTGGTTTATATGAGAGTAAATGGGAAGTACAAAGAATTTCACATACAAGCCCTTACCAGAACTCACTGCTTCCCTGTTATTAATATCTTCTATTAGTATGGTACATTTGTTATAACTGATGAAACAGCACTGAAACATTATTGCTAATGGAAGGCCCTAATGAACCTTTCAGTTGACTTCTGTTGGAGATTTTATGTGTTTGACTGGGGTCTAATGACATGCATCTACCATTACAATGCCATCAAAACAGATTTTGACTTTATAATATGCCTTGTAAAGAAGGCTAGAAGATGCCATTTTGAAATATTTAACTGTTCTGAAACAAGTTAAATAATCCAAAACTCAAACAAAATGTTAGTGGTTATGTTCTTTGTAGTTCTTTCCAGAAAAGCAACACAAGAAACATTAAGTAGTTTTGCCTTTGAAAACTATAGTTGTTTTGATAAAGAGTTCTGTCTAAACTGCAAATGCACACAACATGTCCTCTAGTTCATTCCCTTGTATGCACTGCTCTCAAGGCTTGGTGTGAAGACTTTATAGTACATCTTCCCCTGAGGCTCACACAGCCATTTAATTTCTGTTCTGGCATGGAGAGGGTTGTGTTTATGAGGTCTATTGAGAAATAGAATTAATGACTTCTTCTATAACCAAAAGAAAAAAATTGAGAGTCACTAATTTCAAATTACTATTAAGACCTTTGAAACTTTTCTAGAAACATGTTTTGACTTGACAATGATAGAGGAAGGAGGACTTCCCATTTAGTGTCTAGTTTCTGAATCATCTCATCTCTCTGGATGGTGAAATTTAGCTCTAATTTAACTTAATCATAATCAAGAGGGTTGGATTTTGGATCTGGAATTTGGAATCTATCAGATATTACCAGCTGGCTTCATTTCTATTGATTCCCACTTGTTGAGGTATTTCTGACAATGGCAAGAGTTGATTTCCCCTCTGAGGTCTTTCCTAACTCTGCTACCCACAACAGCTCTCAGTGCTCTTGGCCCCTTTTCACATCTCCACAGTGTAACTTGAAGGAAAGCCATGGTGATGTTTTTTTAACAGCTCTCTTGGGTATGAACTACCATTTCAGGACTTTTTTTTTTTTTTTTTTGATTTGGCTCTGAGTCCAACTTGTCATGTACAACTCCCCTGGAGCAAATATTTTTAATGAAGTGCAAAGTTACATCCCAAGAAATATTTCGTGGTATCTGGAGATGCTATTGGGTGTTACTAATGGTCTGTGGAGGGCACTACTGGTATTTAGTAGGCAGAGGCCAGGATTGCTGCTAATAGCCTGTAGAACATCAGGCAGACCGGTACCTTCAAACATTATCTTTTTTTTTAAAAAAAAATATTTTTTAAATTTTTTTTCAAACATTATCTTACTCGTGTCAATAGTATTGAAGTTGAAAAACCCTGTCCCAGAATTATAGTCTATTGGCCATTTTTCCAACCTATGTTGAAATAATTTTTATTTAAAGCATTAAATATTCCTTTTTTCCCCCAAGATAGTGCCCAGTAATAGTGGAAATAGTGAGTTTCCTATCACTTTGTTTGTGCATAAAATTATAAGATTTTTAAATAGATAACCTTAGTTGTCATTCAAAATGTAAACTGTCATAAGGGATATGAAAACTGATTTCACTGCCAACTTTTACAGCCTCCTCAATATCCTTGCTGACAAAGATATTTTAAAGTAGAAGACAATTAGAGGCTTTTGTTTATGAAAAATGAGGTGTTCAGATACAAAAGCATGCACAGTGGACCTCTTATAGGATGTTCAAAATATCTTTTCATTAAAAGGCTTTCCTAAGTGGCTGTTTGCCATTTAATAGGCATTCCTGTTGTTGCTACTGTTGTTTTCCTGCATAAATACCAACAATTGTAGATTTCCAGGCTGTTCTGTAGGATCTTGCACGACTTGACTTCATGTTGGTTTGCCTCAGATGATTTCTCAACCTTCAAATTCCACTGCATAAAAGTTTGTCTGCAAATATATTTCTAAGAGCCACTGGAAACAGCAGACCAGAAAACAAGTCCCTGCTCAAAAACAAGTTGAATTTAGCTAATATGGAGTCTTCAACAGTTCTTTAAAAAACTAATATACTAAAAAATTAGTAGACTGCTTGTCTATAAGAATCCTGATTTTTTTCATTTTTGGAAAAAGTGGGAAGCTGTAGTATTGGGTAGTAGCACTCCTTTGTCCTGCAGTCTACTGTTGCATGTTTGAAAGGCAGCAGGTGCATGGCAGCTTGCCCCATTTCCCACCTAGCCTATCAAGCACCTGCCAGTCTGCCTCTCTGATCATCTGTGTTTGTAACCTCTGCTTTGTTGAACTGAGTTCTGCAACCCTGAAGCT
This sequence comes from Sigmodon hispidus, assembly GCA_004025045.1. Lineage (NCBI taxonomy): Eukaryota > Metazoa > Chordata > Mammalia > Rodentia > Cricetidae > Sigmodon > Sigmodon hispidus. Next base: position 224,905 of record PVIH01001340.1, read on the forward strand.
TGGTATTTAACAGTACACAATCTTCGGCCTGTGAACAAGTTTAGCAGGTCATATGAGATGGAGTTGAGGGTGTCTGTGAGGACTGTGGAGAGCACGCTGAAGCTGGATGGAAGGGGAGAAAGGGGTCAAGCCCAGCATAATGAAAGCAGATGGTGAAGTTCCAGTTGCCTCCTATCATTCCTGTCTCAGAGAAGCCAGGACTTGATGAGAATAGGGCAGTTAAAAAGAAGCAGGCTACATTTATGGCCCTGGCAAAGGGTTCTGTCACTGAAATGGCCTGGGGTCATCGTATCTACTTCTACTCAGTGCTGCCATGTGTTCTTAGAGAATCACCACTATCACCTGGAAGCTGGGAAGAGCTCCACAAGGAAGGGATTATCATAACTGAGATTTAGGATGCAAGGTCAAACGTAGAGGAAAAGCAAACCTAGAACCTTAAACATCAGACACAGACATTCGGATGAAAGGTCAGAGCCTGGTCAGGAAGAGGTGAAACAGAGCAGATGAGTGACCACTGTTTCTGGCCTCTGCATTTCTCTGTGTGAAGCCTGCAGTGAGTTGACTATCTGGAAGATCCAAGAGCCAGCATGCCCCTCTGTAGTGATTTGAAGTTTGTGACTGATCAGCGTTTTGGGTATCTGAAGGTGCCTGCCTATAATTTGTTATAGCTTATTTTCTATAGGCATTGTTCTTGGTCGACCAGTTCTCTAGTAATCCAAGGTTGGAGAAACTAGAGCTGGTCCGCTCCCACAGAGCTCCTTTCCCACCCACAAAGCAGGACCCGCAAGAGGTTGCAGCTCTGTGAAGAGGAGTGGAGAAACTATTCTAGAGTTTAGAGAAGGGCGGATGGGACAGAGTGGACCTGGAGGCACCTTAAACCTCATCTGATACTTAGAAAAACAATTTCAAAAAGAGAATATGAACTGTTACTGAAAGAAATCCCAAGAAAATACCTAGACTTTGTTTTTCTAGTTTTTATGCACAAAGGGACCTTTTAATTGACTATGTATTCTTTTTTAAAATTTAAGATTTTTTTTAATTTTACATACCAACCACTGTTCTCCCTCCCTTTCCTGTGGTGATATGTTATATATTTAATAAACCTGGACTATCAAGAGATCAACCCACAGTCAAACTTGGCAGAGGTAGTGCACACCGTTAGTCTCATCACTTGGGAAATTGTTCTAGATCTCAGAGAGTTTAAGGGATATCTGAGCAGTGGTAACTCACACTTTTTCTCTGCATGGGGATCCAGAGAATCTCTGTGAGGACAAGGCCAGACAGCTGGGCTTCAATGGCACACACTACTTTAATCCCAGCAGAGGAAAGCCAGGAGTGCTGACCTACGCCTTTAATACCATAACTCTAGAGACAGAGATCTTTCTGTGTTTCTGTGAGTTCAAGGCTGACTACCAAATAGTAGTAGCTCATGCCTTTAATCTGAACCTGGATGGGATACACCTGGGCGAAGAAGGTATTTAAGGCGGTATAGGAAAACAGATGAGGTTTTAGAATCGACCAGGAGCGAGGCTGAGGAGACTGGGACATAGCTGGGTGAGATTTGACTGTGGTGTTTCTCTCTTTGATATTTCAGCCTTTCCCAGATATCTGGGTCTGAGTTTCCTTTAATACAACTAGAATTCATGCTACACTCTCCTTCTCCTTCCTCCCTTCCACCCCCCACTCCCCCATCCTCCCCTCCACCCCCACCTCCTCATCCATTCTTCATAGGAGGTAAGGCCTCTCTTGGGTAGTTAACACAGGCTGGCATACCAAGCTAGGGCAGGACCAATCTCCTCCCACCCGGCATCAAGGCTGAGTAAGGCATTCCACTATAGGGGACAGGCTTAAAAAGCCAGTTTATATACCCAGGATAAGTCCTGGTCCCATTGCCAGGTGCCCCACAAACAGACCAAGCTACACAATTGTCACCCTCATTCAGAACTATGTATTCTTTTAAGAGTGAAAGTAAGAGCTAGCAATAATATTTCCAGGATAACATAATGACCAGTGGATGTCCAGGTCAAACCAGAGCAGCCAGTCTCCCTAGTGAGGGTCAAAGGAAGCTGCTCTGGAAGCCCTGTTAGCCATCAAATATGCGGTGTAGGAAGTGAACACACATAGTACTTAGAATACTAAGCATCAGGACTGCCCAGGGACTTGAGAAATTGTCGATGCTTAGGAATTCAAATGGAACCTTTCAGGCTTGGTCTTGAATGGGGCCTAAAACAAACAACCCAACCATCTAGTGGTTCTAATTGTGACCTCTGCAGAACTGTACAGCGTCTCCAGGGCAGGTCTCTCTGAGGTCTCTCTTTTCCTTCCCCTTTCCCTTCCTTGTCTTGGGTGGACAGAATACAGCATGAGCTGCAAGCTAAGCAAGCAACTTCCACTTAGAGTTTTGAGGGAGAAGAAATGCTGACTTTACTATAGTGACCTAGTGTATTTAAACCGAGACTATGTGCTTCTGATTGAAAAGAAAAATAGTTTTCTTTTTAATAATCTTTATTTCCTTTTTATTATTTAAGGTTTTTTTCTCATACCCACCACGGCTCCCCCTCCCTCTCCTCCTCCCAGTCCTCCCTCAGCCTCCCCCACCCCATCCCTCCCATCCATTCCCCAGGGAGGGCAAGGTGTGTCATTTCCGGTCTGGCATATCCAGTAGGTCCGAATCCCTCCCCCCAGTATCAATGCTGAGCAAGGTGTTCCTCTGTAGGGAACGGGCCCTGAGAAGCCAGTTCACGCACAAGGAATAAACTCTGGTTCCACTGCAAGAAAGGGAGGAGAGAGTATATGAGCAAAGGAATCAGGATCAAGAGGAGGAGACCCATAGAGACAATAACCTGAGCTATTGGGAGGCTCACTGACTCTGAAATAATCCCTGAAGAACCTTCTTGGAAAGGAACTAAACTCTACAAATGAAAACCAGTTCATTTTTAATAAGCTATTACCTCTGAAAAATTTGCATAATTTTAATCCCTCCCTTTAGCTCCTCCTAGGCTTACCTCTTCTTCTCACCCTTCACTCATTTGCTTCTTTTTCTTTTCTTCCTTTTTAAAATTTCACTAACCCATTGACTCCTGTTTGAGCATATACTAGCAGATATGAGCCATTCCTGGAGAACTACCAACCTATCAGGAGTCACACCCTTAGAGAGTGACTTTCCCCCTGGCAGAAACCACTGACCATCCATAGTCCTAACATAGACGTGGGGCTCATGAACTCCTTGTGAGAACATTAACTGGCCAGATCTTGTGCAGGCAACCGCAGATAGCTGCTTTGAGTTCATAAGACAGGTGGCTGTGTCATGTCCAGAAGACAGTTTTCCACTTCCGTTCTCTTAAAATCTTTCTATTCCCTCTGCCAAGATGGGCCCTAAACCTAAGCATGATATAGATTGGCTGCTGGTGGCTGAGCTCTCCACAGGCACTTTCTGTCTCCTCTTACCAGTGATTTCTGTATTAGCCACCATCCACTGAACACAGAAATGTCTCTGATGGTGGAGAAAGAAACAAAGCCTGCCTTGAGGTGTGTAACAGTTGTTTGTATCATAACCATGAAGATTTGGGAATGTCTAGGTTAGTTCTTTACCACTACCTAGAACCACAATGACACATTAGTTAAATCTGATACTGCACCTATTTAGTGTCCAAAGATATCAATACTAAATATTCCTCTAAAGTGTATAATTTTAATTCAGCAAGTACTTATGAATTGCTAGGGTCAAAGTACAAGGGTCTGCTACAGATGCTGCCAGACCACAAACCCTGGGATGGTCTTTGGTCAAGACTGACTGGAACCAGAATTGGCTCTTAGCATTGCTAAATTGCTAAATTCCTTGAAGTTGCTCTCACCAATGTCAAATACACCACTGGTACAGCACATGTTAGAGGAAAGCATTTTAAATCTTCATCATAACCTCTCAGGAAGACACCAAAACATGACATGACCCCCAGCAAGCCTTCCTGGAATCTTCTGTGTGGTAATATATTGTATATTTAATAAAAAATATCCTGGAATATCAGAAGGTGAAACCATGTTTATCCTGAAGGTCAAGGAGTGGTAATTCATGCCTTTAATCCCATCACTCAAGAGGCAGGGATCCTTCTGTGAATTCAAGGCCTAAGAGAGCCCAGCAGTGATGGCACATACCTTTAATCCTACCTCTAGGACAGTTAACCAGGAAACAGATAGCTGGGCAGAGGGGGAGAAGGGAGGAGTTCAGCTTCTCCTGACACTTCCCTTTTTGATGAGGATGGGAAGGTTGGAGAGCAAGGATTCAGGAAGACAGGCTGAGGAGTTGGCTGGGTGAGAACTGGCTGTTGTTTATTCCCTGTCTCTCTGATATTTCAGTTTTTCACCAATATCTGCCTCCAGGTTTTTATTATAATACCAAATGAAATTTATGCAATACTTGCATCCATGGATCTTTCTTCTTTCTTTCTCCTCAGAATCTGGGCATGTCTCAACCCTTAACAATACTCATTTCATCTCAAATCTCCATGTCTCCCACAGTTTGCCATAGTTCCTCTCCTTCATCTAAACTCTTCTTGCAAAACTTTCCTTCTCTTCCCCCCAGGGATGGGATTCTATTTCCTTTTAGATGTAAATCTTCCATGAATACTTTATATTCTTTTTTTTTTTAAACTTTATTTATTTATTTGCCTTGATGTTTGCCTGGAACTGGAAACTGGAACTACAGACAGTTGTACGCTGCCATGTGGGTGCTGGGAATTGAACCCAGGTCCTCTGGAAGAACAGTTAGTGCTCTTAACCACTGAGCCCATCTCTCCAGCCCCCAATACTTTATATTCTATCAGCTCAGATTTCTACCAAAAGAATCCTGCATGCCCAAGCAGGGATCCTGCTTCTTAGACCACAGAAGAGGAGTGAAAATATAAAGGACCAACCAGAAACATACTTGCTGCCTCACTCATGCATGCACGTATACATATAGAAATGTGTGTATATGTTTATGTATATTATATATATGTAGTGTATATGTAGAGGGCCATATATTGGATTTCATAAAGAACTCAGGGTTCAGGAATAGTTTTTCATAAGGATGAGACATGTAGTATATTAGATATAAATAGCACAGAAATAGATATTGGGTGAGTGCATCTAAGTTAATCTTTATTATTGAATACCTTTGTAGCATGTTAGCAAGTGAAAATTTTTTTCTTGCTAAAGAAAGTATAATTACCCTTCAATATATGGCTCCTGTTAATTTTTTCCTATTAGAAAATAGAAGCTGTTGGTTATTTTTCTAATCAGAGTTATATAGGAAACTATGCACAAGGTCTTAAAAAATCAAAAGTTAACATAGTCTAGGTCCACAAAAGCAATAAAATATTTTTACAAAATTTTATCTTATTTTTATTTCTTTTTAGACTGGGCACTCTGGTCAATTGGACCATTTATTCATTGTTGTAATGCTAGAACCTAGTACAGTGAGTTTGAAAAACATCATTGAAACAACATTCAATAAAGCTGATGTTAACTGAGCATGTGCCAAGTACCCTGTCACCCCCAACTGTATTTAGCACAGTGTTCTACCACTGGCGGAATATACAGAAAGTAAGGTCTCTCAAGCTTAGTTTTCTGGTTCTTTAAAGTTCTTCTTTTGCTCTTTTATTCTCCATCCTCTCCTCCTTCTTTCTTTTTTTCCCTCTCTGTCTTTCTTGTTGTATTTAAATGTTTCAATCACTGATTTCCAATAGGAGCACAATGCCATCCATAAATGTACTTCACAGAACTGTAATTTCCCAAACAGCCACATTTAATAGGCAGAAAAAAAAATAAATGAATTTATTAAAATACTTTATTAACAATACATATAAATATTACCTGGTAGACACCTCATATTACTATCTCAACTTGTAGTCAATATGAAAGAAGTCTTTGTAAGAGATTTTGCAGTTTTTCTTGTGAGATTTTAAAAATTGGTATGTAGCTTTACATTTTCAGGATATCTCAAATATCCATGTTTTAGATGTTCAATAATTGCAAAAGGTTATTGTTATGGGTTAAATATGAAATGTTCTTCACTGGCTGGATATTTGAATATTTGATCCCCAGTGGGTGGTGGTGTTTTGTAAGGTTTAAGGCTAGTCTAGCCTGGCAGATGCAGGTCTCCCAGGGAGAGCATAGTCACCTTCTAATCTACCAGGATGAATAAAGTGTCACAAGCTCTCACAGCCATAGGCAGAGCTTTCCCTTACCATGATGGACTATATATACAGTCTCTCTCTATATAGCAGACTAATGGGGTATAAATGTTTGGTCAGACCAAATAATATACTTGAATAAAATTTCATTATGAAACCTGTCACTTTAAACTATGAATATGCTAATAAAATGTTTTTTAAGTATATGAATCTGAATGAAATAAAATGAGATGTTCATATATATATATATTGAAATCTTATACACATGCATAGCATTCAGTATATTGGCAAGAATGAATGACAGAATGACATGATTAATTTAACAGGATAAGATATAAAAGAGCTTGGGGGTGGCAAGACTTAATGTTATTAATAAATTAAAACAGAATCCAGCATGTAATATATCTGACATTAGACCAAGTATAATGTTTGATAGAAATAATTTTATATAGCAAATTTTACAAGACTGATAGAATAAGTTCCATGCATACAAAAATTGATAATTTGTAAGTATGGGTTAGCATCATATTAAATTGCAGAGCCATCTTTAAATCTGCCTTTGTCTGATTTTGTACAGAAATCATCATCATGTCACATGGCCTTTCTAAGATACAACTGTAGAGCTAAGAACCAGACAAATTTACTCTACCAAGTAAGAGAAAAGAGCTGTTGCTGTCTGTAGCTGATACATTTTCTTACTTTAATCTTTTTCTCAGGGAGCACACATGTTTTTCCATTGCTCCCACACATTTTCAATTTTGTTCCAGAACATTAATAGAAAAAAGCAATTAGAAAATTATTTTATATTCTTTTAAAGAAAAGGAAAAAGAAGGGTATATAATCTATACTACTGTTCAAAATAGAAACCATAAGTGGTTAGATCAGTTTACAAAGATAATAGTAACACAACTATGAGACTGCTGTTATTATGCTCATCTTCTGAACTTCTAGCCGCCAAAAAAGTCCTTGACAGAGCGAGGTTACAAAGAAGGGTGCTAAATTAGGTAGCTCTCTTCTTTAAACACTGTGAGGTAGCCGGACTGCTGAGAGTCAGCAAATAATGCATTCCTGTGCATATGTAATTGTATAGATAATTGCCTCTATCACTTAAAAATATCATTTGCCAAAATGGTGTCTATGATTAATTATGTACATTTATCATTGCATTGACTCAGATACATTATAAAATCCTTTCCTGAGGCTCATGCATATTTCTCCTCCCTTGTTTCTTTCAATGTTAGTCATTTATTAACTCAAAATGGTGACTGTTCTTGAAACCACACTCCACCTATAGGATCTAAGCTTTTCTTGGTTGTTTATAACATGAAGAACCACGCTCCTGTTTCAAACGTCTCTTGTTTTGTGGCCAGTTCTAAAGGAAGGATAGTTTGTTGATATCCAAATATCTTTAATACCATTTCCTCGTCTTCAAACTATATGCTGCAGTAGCAACAGGTGACAATGAGAGAAGAAATAATAAGCTGAAAGTATGAACATACATAGACACCTTTCAATCTTTGCATGTGGATGTTCATTTCCTAGCATGATTATAATGCAGTACTGTACTCAGCAGCCCCTGGAAAATAGATTGCCTTTAGCATTGGTGGTCTGCTCTCCCCTGTCTGGAGTCTCAGAAGACTTGCACACCATGACTCTGCTACAGTCCAAGTCCTAGTTTCACCTCTGAGCCTTCTACTCTTCCCTTTCTTTCCATACTTAACACCTCCAGTTCTGCAAAGGTTTATGGTACCTGAAGGATCTGCTTATTGCCACTCTCAGGTTTTTGTCTCCAATGGCATATTCCTTCACTCTCTTCCTATTATTGTGATAAGACATTATGACTAAGGTTACTTAAGAAAGAAAGCATTTGATTGGGCTTATGGTTTCAGAGAGTTAGAGTCCATGGTGGTGGAGCAAAGGCAGGGTGGCAGGGACAGTTAGAGCAGCAACTGAGAGATTACATCTTTATTCACAAGTAGGAGGCAGAGAAAGAGAATACTGGGACTAGCATGAGTCTTTGGAAACTTAGAAGCCTGCCCCTCTAACACACCTCCTCAATCAAGGCCACACCTCCTAATCCTTCCTATACATTTCCACCAGCTGGGGACCAAGTACTCAAATATGTGAGCATGTGGTAGCTGTTCTCATTCAAACCACCAAGGAGAAAAAAAAGAAAAAGAAAAAACACTTTAGTTAATCTATTTAGGCCTGGCTCTATGCTATTAGTGTTTCTTGAGACTGTTTCTTAATCTCTAGTGGGATTTCTTGTATGGGGATTTGCTGTTTAAACCTCTTGTAAGAAGCCCTTTTCCCACCTTTTTAGAGACACTGCATTGCCCTCTCTAGTCACCTGCCTTTTGTATAACCCAATATCTGGGTCCCAATAAAAGCTGCAGAAACAACATGGTGTATAACCTGTCACCTCCATCCATCCATTACTACAAACATCTAGAGAAAGTCTACTCCACACTTTGCATAAAACTAAGCATGGGCAAGACAGTGAGAATAACTGAGCTAACAGGGGAGATGGACTACACTAATACACAGTTTTATCCAGGACACAGGTAACATGGAGGAAAGGAACTCACTGTGATGTGGTCATCTGAAGGGGTTGTGACCCATCTGAGGGGGGCAGAGGAGTGGAGATTTGAAGGAAGATGAGAAGCTGGCCAGGGGAGGGCTCAGAAATGTGTCAGGCAGAGGATATCACACAGCAAAGACACATCAGACAGCCAGATGTTTCAGTTTCAGTTACTGAATGAGGGGAAGATTTTACTGGGTGAAGTTAGAGCAGAAAATGAAGTGACTTGGGGGTGTTAGTCGACATACTATTCTGAGTAGTAGCAGATATTATTTAAGCAGTAGGAAGCAATACCAGAAGTTCCCTTTGGAATGCATTATTCCAGCCACAAATTGGATTAGATGTTAGAATGAATGGCTGGAAATATTCTTAGGAGGTAACCTAGCATAGAAGTGAGACTTTTGGAAATTAAATTTTATCTTCTTTAACTGAGTCCTCTGCTTTATTGAGCCTGACAGCTATGAATTCTCCTTTGATAACTATGGGAGACTTCTGGATCATGGTGTACTGGGAAAAACATCCGCAGAGAGTGTGGGTAGGTTTTACATGGGTGGACAAACTTGTTGAGCTTGTGAAGTGTCAGAGTGTAGAGACATGGAGAAGTCAGTGAGAAGGCTGGGAAGGAGGTGTGAGGGTGGCATGATGCATATATTAGAGTAAAAGCCACAAAGAAGCTATAATGAGTGCTGAGCATAAATACAACCTGTAAAGAGTATTGGGTCCATAAAGAAAGAAGAGAAGCCTAAAACAAATATCTGTATTAGAAATGTATTTATTTCACAAATACTTATTTGGTGTTGAGGTAACAGAAGAAACAAGTCTTCAAATGTCAAACATGGCATGTTAAAAGAGAGATGTTTTAAGGAAAAAGAATGAGTGGTTGTTCTGTTGCTGCAGAGAAGGCATGTAGAATGAACCCTGTAAGGCAACTTTGGCTGTAGATTATATGAGATTCTGGATGGTAGACACTGGAAACTCAGATTAGTAAGCAGTCTAGTAAATAAACCCATGGGATTTAAACCCTCTTCATATTTTAAAACTTGAAATTATAGGGAGATAGGACTTGCTATATGTCTTACTTCTTATCTCATTTTCTTGAAACACACCTATTCTGTCTACAAAAGGAGAACTGTGCTACCTAGGGATTGCCAGGGCTGTCAGCCAAGAGTACAGATGTTGTAATTTGAAGTTGACAGCAAGATGACCCTTGCAGGGTCACTACAGTTTCTGTCTTGTGGCAGATCTTCCTGCTGAAATATGAAGGTACCATGATGTTAAATCAATAGTGGTGAGTGATGTGGAGGCTACACATGAAGCTAAACACAGCTTCCTTTGATTTCACTATTTCATTTTTCTTGCAGGGTGTTACTTTGGAAGAAGAATCTTCTTTGGAGAAATCAACTACTCAGGTTTGCTATTCTATAGGAATGACGTGATCCAAACAGGGCCAGAAAGGCCCGGTGTCAGTTCCATTCATTTGGTGAAGCAAAAGGCTCGCTATGAAATTTGTAACCACTTATGTTACAATATTCAGAAAGTGATGGCCAATTGTAGATTGGACACCAGTAACTAGAGTTATAAAAGAATAGCATTTGAATGAAGTAATATTCACATTTTCATTTTTAATAATTTGAGAAGCTATTTTCAAAACTTTTGGTGAAAACACAGCACCAACAAATATACTATCTTGAAAGAAGAATCATCCATTGAGCCCAGGATTGTCTGGGTCCACAGTTTAGGAGTGACTTAGCCCACACAGTTAGTTCTATTCTCTAGTGGCTTCTTTAGCCACCTTTAGGCATCTGGTAGTAGCTGCCAGTCAACTAGATATCTTTTCATCTCGGACTTGGGGGGAAAAATGCAGGGTCGCCATGTTGCTTCTCTCTGTCCAGCCCGATGGTTGACTGGTACCTGTCTTGTTGGCAACTGGGCGGGGCTTTGAGAGTCTGACTTACTTCAGAATTGGTACATTGATTTTTGCCATACTTTTAATTTAAAAAAGTCATAGAATCAGCTCAGATTCAAGACGTGGAAAATAGGCTACATATGTTACCAAGAGGGGCCGATTACAAAGGTGCATTGGAAGGAGCTGTTTTGTATGTTTTCTATTGACTACATAGATGATGCCTCATTTTATCTCATTTGATTCACATGTGGGAAAGGGTCCCTTACCCTCCCTCTCTGTTCCCCCATCCCCCTTTTCTTCCTTCCTGCCAAGGATGGAACCCAGGATCTGTCCTTGCCAGTCAAGTTCTACTGCCTAGTTATGTACTCCTAGCCTATGAATGTGAAATATTTACACACTAGTTTTTTTCTCCCTGCCTCACCTCCTCCTTCCCTTCCACAGATCCTAGAATCTGACATTGGAAAGAGGATATTAATTTAATATATGGTGTTACTGTCATTTTTGTCCATTTAAAAACACTTGCTAAATGAAAAATTCAGGTCTCAGAATGTACTAAACTAATATGTACCCGAAAGATATACTTTTCACCACCCTACTTTGTAGGAAGTAGACTATTTGGATGCAGGTATGGAGGGTTTTTTTTTTTTTAATCTTCATATGTGTATGGAGAAAATAAAACTTTTTGATGTCTTGGCTCAAAACTGAAGAGGATCTCACTTAGCAGCCCATGTAGTACTTTAAGATGGTTTATTATTATGCTAATACTGTGGTGTAATATACACTAAGCACTGGAAGTGTGCAGAACACTAGATAGTCCACATAAAAGATCTTGATGGGTTTGAAGAGAAGGGCTAAGAAATGCACTCTCCTAATCCACAGGAAAATAGGGTAATTCAGAATCTAGCTGAACCAATAAATCCTATTTAATTTAGCACACATCACATCCCAAAAAAAGGGAAAGCAGTGGAAATGGAGAGTGATAATCTCTGATTAGAGGATAGTCAGACCAAGAGCATGCTTTTCTTCACAGAATTGAGTTTAAAAAGACTCTATTTAGCAAAATATTTCTCATTAAAAAAAAGTTTTGGTCTATAATCCTATGTATTATTATCTTCCATTCCCGAGATCATAGTGGCATCCAGGTTTACAACTGTTATCCCAAACTGCAAGGGGAGTGATTAAAAAAAGATTATACCCTAACTGTAGCTTTTAAATTATCAATATAAAACTCAACTGTTGACAAGGCTGGGGCCAAAGCTCCAAGGACAACTTTTTGTTATATTAATATTGTATTTATTAAATGAATATATAAATGTATTTGTATGTAAATGTGAAATGAATCTATATAAACTATGAAATGAGATTTAGATAAATAAAACAATAAATAGTCAAGAATTGAAAAATACCAAGATCCAGTTCCCCCCCTCAAGAAGCCTTTCATCTGAAAAAATGCACATAATTTAAGAAAAGAGTATCTTACTTTGCCATAATTCTACATTTCCCTTTGCTGCGCCAGTTTTGAACCGAGGGGGAAAAAGTAAAGCCAAAGCTAAAAAGGGCTTGGAAACCGTCTTTCCCATTTTATATAACCATGCTTATTGACTAGAGGTTGTCTCCCCTGCTCATCTTTAAATAGAATTCTTGCAAAAGGAGATGAAAATCTTTGGTGAAAGATTGATTAAGTTCTCTCTACCCCTGTGCTTGCACTTTTATATACCCTCACATAAGAATTACATGTCTATATGTGTGCAGGTATGGGATGGTAGCATCGGCAGTTTTTACAGAGATGTATTATTGGCTTTTGTGAAGCCTCAAAGTAAAAAAAATAATAATAATAATTAAAAACTAAAAATAAAATAAAATTAAAAATGCATAGTATGTGCCCACTGGGTGAGGATAGATGGAACTGGAAGAAGAAACATATCCTAGTCACTAGTTTGAATATGGAAAAATGTATCGATTAAGTTTATTTCTGTAATGGCTACAAATACTTTTTTTTAATTGTTAAAACATCATGCCATAGATGTTTCTGATTGTAAAATACAGGTATAGACTTCTGTTATTGATATACATTTGTGGTAATATGTTGTTTTAAGAAAGGATTTTAGTATATTATTTAATAATTCACAGAACAGTACTGGATATTATACATTATATTAATTGATGAGATCTGTACTTTTCATACATAGAATTTCACTTAAAAATTTAAAGAGGGAAATACAGACTAAAACAATTTTAGTTTAAAATACAGACTAAATCTAAAACTATACATGCTCAATAAGCAAGACAGACTAGGAAGGTTGCTTTTGGAATACATTCATTTATGTGTTTAGTGTCTGGTGACATAAGTCTGTGGTAAATATCCTGAAATCTGCATAAGAAAATGTGGTGTGGAAACTGGTTGAGACAACACTTCTTGTTTGCTTTTAGAATTACGTGTGGACACACTTGTAATACAAGTAACACCTTATTATGATGATGAGATTTAGGTGTTTATCAAAAATAACTGCTAACAGGTCTGTATGTTTGGAGAATTTGCTACAGTGGTATTATTTAAAGCATGTTTTGACATGGAAAAAACAGCACATAGACTGATGATAATTCAGTGATAGAATATTTTAAATGCCTCTTTCAGACTATTGTGGCAACTTGCAAAACTGTTTCTGTTTTGTTTGTTTGTTTTTAGGTTGTCGAAGGAAGGATGCTGAAATCACCTACGGGAAGTCCCAAGACAGAAAGTGGAAGCCAGAGAAAGAGAACCAAGGTGATGGAATTAAAGGTAGAGATGTGGTACTTGCTAAGCAAGGTCAGAAACTGAAAACAAATGTTTCCTCTCTCTAGGATGTTGGAGGACAGAAAAGGCCGCGAAGTTGGCATAAACTGTGGGGTAGAGCTTCATTAGAAATTTCAGTCTGTGGCAGGGCAGCTGATGATTGACAGCTCAGTGGTGGGGGCCGGCTTACTGGGGCCTCAGAATAAACACGAAAAGCTCTACAGAAAAGGAAGGATTGGCTTAAATACTACGGGAGTCATCTGTTAGGGCTTTTTTTTTCTTTCTTTCTTAATTATAATTTCTTTAACCTTTGCTCTAGAGTTTATTTCCTTTATTATTTCTGTTGGTTACAAGTTCCAATTTAACATCTTAATATCTAGTTAAATTTAATTTTGCTAAATTAAGAGTTGCTTAGTCTATGAACTGTGGGGCTTGGTTCACAGCTTATTTAATTCATTTGTTTGGACACTTGACAGTATATAGAACTCTTCAAAGCTAATTCCAGTAAGCCAAAGGGGAAAAAAAAAAAAAAAAAAGATTTGCCCGTATTTAAAAGTAAGTATTGGCGGCAAAGCTACATCTTGGAGATAGCACTTGTAGATAATTGTGTGTGGCATGGGAAACTGTTCAAAGCCTCATTTCAGCTTGGTAGACAGGATCAAGAAGCTCTGCCTAACTGGTGAGCTGGGGTACTTCTCCTAATAAATAAGAATAGGACTTATTTTCCTGAAAGATTAAAGTAATTAAGGCAAAAATAAATTACCTGGATTGATGGTTCTCAATCTTTTATGCTCATTAGAATTGTCTAGAGTTTTTTTTTTTTTTTTTAAATCTTCTGCTTCTTCTTCTTCTCTCTCTCTTCTTTCTCCCTTAATTTTTTTCCTTTCCTTTCTTTCTTTCTTTCTTTCTTTTTTTTTTTTTTGAAACAGGGTTTCTCTGTGTAGCTCTGGCTGTCCTGGAACTCATTCTATAGACCAGGCAGGCCTTGAACTCACAGAGATCCACCATCTCTGGCTTCCAGAGAGCTTTAAAAAATTAACAGATCAGGGCTATCCCTAAAGAACCGTGGGTTCAGGAACCATTATTCTACAGACTACTCCCCTCACTGAGTGTAATTCATAGCTAAGATTAGAACACAGACTGGAACATTTAAAGGCAAAAATAGTAAATCAATACATTAGAGTTGGTTCATGTTTTAAGAAAAATATGGTATTGCCTCAGTGTTGCTTGTTTTAAAGCCACAAGCATATTCAGTTGCCGGTACCTTTAAATGCTAACGCTTTCAGAATATATTAAAGCCCTTCATAGACCATCGCCAGCCTACTTTTCAGGTGCTACACTGTTTTCATTGTGGAACCTAAAGCCTTCAACAATCCCCTACATTTTTATTCCTTCACTTTCAATGGTTCTTGTTTTCTTTTAGTCAGACAAAATTCCCTGCCTTAACTGAAGAAAAGCCACTTATTGTATAAAGGCCAGATTGATAATATGACGCTGAACAAATTATTTTATATGAAGCTATTTTCTGTAGATTTAAAGTGTGTGTTTTCCTGCAGAGATAGTCACATTATCCTGTAACACCGGAATAGTTAATTTATGCTTCTCTTTAAATTGTATCTACTCACCTATTTAAGGGTCATATTGCTTAGTAAGTCCAATGTCAACACTTGGCACCCGAGGAGACATTTAATTGAGAATTATTTCTCATAGACATCTGAGTTTTGTTTTCAACCATTTCAAATTCCAGGATCTTATTCCAACCACATGAATCATTTGAAGACCACAACATACTACTTTTTTCCCTATTAAAACAGGGCCATTTCTACTTTAAATAAACTAGAGATATTTAAGATACTAAAATATGCTTGTTCTTGAGATATGCTGGCTTTTTTCATTTGTATGCATTTCCAAGGCGGGGAAGGGGGGGATAGTGGGTATCATTTCTTTTTGTCTGACTCCTTTCCACTGTAATGTTTCAGGAAGCCAGCTGGCTAGCTCTGTGATACCTGATCACTCTCTAAGACAACTCTTCCTGAGGCTCAGCATTTTCCTCAAGATAGGAGTCGTGAATTCTCTTCTTCCTAGAGACACAAGTATCCTTTATAAGGGGCCAGAATGTTTCTGGCAAAACTACTTTTGTCATATGAATACCTATTAAAGTTACTACAATAGGCTTGGGGAAGAAATCTATCCTTCCACAGCAGGAAAAATAAATAAATAAAATAAAATAAAGCACCCTCAACTTTAACCCCAGCAAGATTATATACAGGCCAGAGGGAGAGTAGCATTTTTAATTAAAAACATTGATTTTTAAAAATAAAATCTTATCCTATGGTTTCTTAAGTTTTTTCTCTTTATTCTGGTATTTGGTGAAATGAGCAGAGGAGCACTTGAGGGAGTATTCTGAGTTTCAGCTCCTTTATAAATTGGGAAGGTGATTTGTCTTTCCGGTGGTTGGTCATGCAGCCTAATAATACGGCTTGTAATTTACATCTGGTCACTGAACATTAACGCTCCTTCAGGAAAATTAGGGAAAATCTCCATCATGTCCAGTAAGTCCCAGCCGGTGGGAATTGCTTCTTTCCTCTGAAGTCCTCACTCATTTCGACCTTAGATTTTTTTCCACCAAGCTCAATCTGGGCCCAGGCTGCTGGCAATGCCCCTGCTGGGTGCGGACTGCAGGCCCACCACTGGAGGGCGTCTGGACGCTTCCAAATTTCTTCGAAGCTCCTGGAAACCCAGGGCTCCAGGTCTGGAAGACACAGGACAGATAATATATTTGATTTTATTTGTCTGATATGTAAAAGGAAAAAGACGCAGTGTTGATAAAGAAAAAGAGAGGAAACTACCCCCTCTTTTTTTTGGGGGGGGTGTTTCGGCCTTCTTACCAGGCTGTATACACTAGAGAACAAAATAAAAAGCCTGGGTTGCAGGTCCTGTAGCGGGTGTGGGGCTCCCTGCCAGGGCGCAGGACCACAGGGGACCCGTCCCGAGGGCGCCTGTGCTGGTCTGGCCTCAAAAGGCCGAGGCGAGGCAACCTCCCGACCAGTCCAAGAATTCGTGGTCCTTTTCAGTAATAAAGGCGTTTTCTTCCCTTTATTTCCCTCCCTTTCTTGAACAAAACTCCCTTGAGTTTTGTTCAAGATATTTATGTGGGGTGTGCGTAGCAAATCAGCCCCAGGATCTGCATGAAAAAGGTGTAAAGTACTGATGGGCTCCCGCGCTGCATTATCTCCTTCCAGGTGAAGAAGGTTCGTCCTGAATTGTAATCACTTTAAACTGAGAATTTTTTTCCTCCTCTTTTTTTTTTTTTTCTCCCTAAACGCGCGTTCAGAGCATCACTTTAAAGAAAAGTCCTATTTCCTGCACCCAAGCCTTTATTTAAATCTCGGGTAGAAAGAGGGCGTTGAAAGGCACGAGAGAGATGCTCAGATTTCCAGATGACCCAGCACCGGGTAAAGTGCAGCTTCGTGAAGAACCTAGATGAGGTTTACAACGAACCCCGATTCACTTAAGGCTGCTCCAGCCTGGTCAGTGCTGACTTCATGTCACCTGAGCGGTCCCAGAGGCAGTTTTCAGTTCTCCTTTTGGAGCAGGAACCAGATTCTTATCCATCGAAAGACCCCCCCCCCCCCCGCCCCCGACTCCCAAATAAAAAGATGCCAAATCACTCTGGAGTCCAGACGCACTTCAGCAACCAAAGGGTTACACGTGCTGCCGGGCTGGGCCAAGGAGAGGGTGCCTGGGCACTCTCAGTAATTCAATTAGTCAGGTTTCAGGAAGGTGGGGCGGGGGTGGGGGTGGAGGCACGGGGAGGGAGAAGATCAGGAAAACGCCTCTTTCTCGTGGAGCAAACCAATCCGGTTAGAGGAAAGAGAGGAAAAAAACCCGATCTGTAAGCAAACAGCAGGCCTCTCCCTGACTGGTTACTCCAATCACCACCCCCCCCCCCCCCCCCCCCCCCCCCC
>PVIH01001341.1:0-242329 GCA_004025045.1 Sigmodon hispidus
CTCTCTGTGTGTGTGTGTGTGTGTGTGTGTGTGTATACATATCCATGTGGATGAAAGTAACCTTGTGGAGGCCAGAAGTCTATAACAGGTGTCTTGTTCATGGCTTTCTACTTTATTTTTTGAGGTGGGGGTCTTGCAGGAAAGCCAGTATTTACTGTTTAGCTAGACTGGCTGGCCATAGAGTTCTGGGCATCTATCTGTCTCAGCCTCCACCTCCCACACAAAGCTTACAGACATGTACCAACGTATCATCTCTATAGACTTCCAAGGATGCCACCTCTCTATTCAGTTCCCTCTGGCCTGCATGTGCCCCTCACACACACTCTCTCCAGGGCACATTGCTGTAGATGTTTCAGTGTGGTTGCCCCATAGCCTCTTTGCAAGTGCACGTAAGAACAGTCAGTGTTTCCCCACATGCACCCTTCCACACTGTCTACTGGGAAACATTAATTGCAGGAATAAAAATCCCATCTTCCTCCTGCTTCCATCAAGTGGGCAATTAAGACCTGGTGTATGTGTATTTGAACTTGCCAAATTAATATCTGAACTTTATTGTGCTGACCCTTTTAAGTTAGTGAGGTTTTTTTTTTTTTTTAATAAGTCACCAGTTTTGAAGGACTATCCTTTTTTTAGACCATGTATAAGAAATCTATCATCTGCAAATAATTAGACAGTGGGAATGATATTGTATTGCTAATGAGCAGATGTGCATGCTTCTAGCGAGGGAACAGCTGCACACACACAAAATGCAAGAGTGGCTCAAACCCAGCATTATGAATTCTGCAAGGGGCTTCAATCTTTTAAGAATTTTAGGGAACAGAGAAAAATGAAACAAAGAACCTAGTATTTTTTCTTTATTAATTGCCCTCTCAAGTGTGCTTCCCCTACATAGCATCATCATACATGTGCATGATATCCCTGCTGTTAAAGTCTCAAGAGTCTTTTTCAAGAATGCTCATATGGATTTAGGTTCGCTCTGCCTTTTGGTGTTATAAGGACCTGATGCCTCCAAACTGATTGAAGACCATCTTCATGCTGGCCATGATGCTTGGAAGCTTACATATATAAAGTCCTATTTGATTCTTAAAAGAACCCATGAAAGTTAGACCCATTTTGCAGATGGACAGACTGCCCCAGTGAGGTAAGAGTATACCCATTACCATAATTTGACAGGGATGGAATTTGTTCTTTGGGGCTCTGTTCCAAGCCTTGTGTTCCTCCTCTGGTAAGACACGTGACTCCACATGGTTAAGTGATGCTTTCAGAGAACAGGAGGCATGAGCCACGGTGACAGGAAACAGTAGCTGTGACTCCTGCAGTGTCTGTTACAATTTTATACATGCAGTTAAGGGTTAGCCAGAGGAAGATAATTGGGCTTTGGGAAACATTCAAAGGAATTGCAGGCATTTTACGTCATCATTTAGAAATTGAAAATTTTGCACTTCAGCAACAACATATGAAGTCAGAAGAACTATTACACTTCTTATGGTGTCCTAAATTAGGTAAGGGGAGGATCCGGGTTGACAGTGTTGACGGTAGCTGGAGTTGCTAGGCTGCGGTATTGGCAGCCTGGGCCATTCAGTTCAGCTCACACCCTGAAGACAGCTTAAGGTGTTGGAGGAAAATATTTAGAACACACTGAAAACATCACAGACAACAGCTGACAAGTTGTGAGGAATGACCAGATTCAGGTGAGTGAAAACAGGAAGGGAGAGACACAGAAGAGGCCTTGAGATTCTGAGAGAATCCTCCACTGTAAGTGTGCTTTGGGGATTCCATGCTAAGATGTGGAGGGTGTGAGTGCTCAGGGCCCTTTCTGAACACATTATGAAGCACCTGGACGTGGCCTTTCTTCTCAGACATACACAGAACACACACTAGGCCAGAAAAGATCAGGGTGGCTAAAGGGTTTTAAATTACATAGATTAGGATCCTCTTACCATTTGGAGAATTAGTCTACTAGAAATCAATAAAAATGCAGAAAAATTCCTCTTATATTAAGAAGAAAATTTAATTTCTAAGTATCTTAACATTGAATTTGCATGGGAAATGCCCCTCTCTTGTTTGAATACTTGATTCCCAGCAAGTATCTCTGTTTTGAAGGGTTGTAGAGCCTTTAGGAGGTGGGATCCAGCAGGAGAAAGTTGCTGTCTGTGGGGGTGGACCTTGACACTTCCTGTGTGATCCTGCTTCTTGTTCTGTCTCTGCTTCCTGATCTACGATGAGGTGAGCAGGCAGATATGGAAAGTTTTGGGACCATGTTTTTCTCCACTTTGAATGACTGTGTCACCTCAAACCACGAACCCAAATCCACCCCCGCCCCGCTTTTTGTGCTGATAAATCATAAAAGGCTAGAAAACATTTTAATTAGGTGATGAATCAGATACTATATATTCAAGTTCACCGGGCATGGCTAAACAGATCTTACACCCGTCTGTGAGAAGAGAGGAAAGATCAACTGTCTCAAGAAATAAGAAACCAACCGCAAAATAATCAGTAGGAAAGAAAGAATTAAGAACATAAACCAGTGACATGGAACTTAACCCAGCAGCAGGGATGACCTTAAAAGCCAAGGCTTTCTAAATGCACATGCTGGTAAAATGTTAGTAAAGTCAATAAAAATAAAATAGAAACAAGGCAGAGATTCCTAGTGTGAAAAAATCCTAACTAAATAAAAAGAAACCTGACTGTAGACACTGAAGATATTAGAGGATTCTGAGGACATCGAGAGCAATGAGCTCAAGAAAGTCACAGTGAAAAAAAACGTGTTAAAAATAGAGCCCAGTAGAGCTATCTCCATTTCTCATCTGTCTTGTGGTGGCATGGGCAGGGGAAAGATGCTCTCTTCTTCCTGCCCATCAGTGTGAGACTCTGAGGTCACTCACAAGAGCAGGAGCATTGTCCCCAGTCCCCGTCCCCCCACCCCCACCCCACACACACCATCTGCAACACTCTGGAGAGCAGGCCCTGCACCTCACCAGGGCAGCACAATAGAGCCAACTCTGTTAGCAGAGGTGTGAGTGAGGCAGTTCTGAAGCTATAAGCATGGCAGAGCTCTCCCCACTGCTCATCTGTCCTGCATCTGTCCCTCACCCCTTACTGCTTACAACAGATGAAGGAGCTGTGGTACTCAGGAAAGCGGGCCCTGCTTCTTGCGTAGACGGCACAGCAGAGCTAGGTGACCAACTCTGATGCTGTAACAAGGGAGAGGTGTCCCCATTACCCATCTAACATGGCATAGGCAGTGAAGAGATTCTCCCCCATCAATTTCTGAAACTGGTGGAGGAGATGGCCCTGGGGTCATAAGAGAGGCACATGGTTTAGCATTTTAGTGTTTACCCTGGAAACTGGCCAGAGTGTTTTCTGGGCAGATTTTAAAAAAAACATGGTTACCAGAGTCAATGCAACAATGTGTTCAACACAATTTTGCATTCATAAATGACAAAGCATGGAAAAGGGTCTGCATAAAGGCCTACTGTGTGCCCACACACTACTTAACAGTGAAATACCCATAAACTGCAGCATGTTGGAGCAACTGCTGTAGGGGGGTTGTAGTTGTTTGTTTGTTCTTTGTTTTATTTTTGGTCTTACTCTGCAGCCTGGAACTCATTATCATGTAGCCCAAGCTGGCTTTGAACTCACAAATCCTGAGATTAGAAGATATGAGCTGCCAGCCCTAGCTCTATTGCAACCTTTAATCTGCCTAGTATTGGGACGGGTGGGGATCCTCATTCAGACTTAAGTGTAGGAGAGAATGATTGAGTAATGCTTACTCCACCCCTCCCCCACTCCACCCCGAGCTCTCTGGGATTTCCTCTTCTCCTAGTGGCCTTGTGGCTGGGTCCTGGCCCATGGAATGTGGCAGAAAGGACACCTTCTACTTCCAACCTTAGTGCCTAAAACTACTACCTGGCCTTTGAGCTCTGAATATAAAGCACCCAGAGAAGCAACCTACCAAAGATACATCAGCTTCCACCAGCCTAGGCCCCCTAGGCCCCCAGAAACAGGAAGAATGATTAGCAGCCTTTTAGACCAAATGAACTTTGCATCAGCAGGAAGGAAACTATTAGATTCAGCCATGAGAATGTCAAAAAGAAGTTCTTTGAAGCAAAGTGTCGTTAATAAATCTCTAGTAATGTTCACTTAGCCATGGGACAGCTGGAAGATCCAGTAACCAGCTTGTGACCTGACATTCCTTTTACAGTTTTGTAAATTTAGTAGAAACCCCAGTGGAACCCCTACTGTCCTGCTGCCATGATGCTGCTCTTCTTATTCTTCTTCCTCCTCCTCCTCCTCCTCCTCATCCTCATCCTCATCCTCCACACCCTCCTCCTTCAGACAGGAAGGTTTTTTTTTTTTTTTTTTCAGTACTTTTAAAAGCAAATGTTTTCTTATGTAACAAGAACACAGGGAACTTTTTCTCTGGTGTGTCTTAGTCATTGTAAACTAGCACCTGTTAAGTTGTTGTGAGCCTGATGTGGGGACATATAAACCAAAGAGAAGTAAGCAGTGGCAGTGCCAATTCAACCATCTCAAAATTTCGGCTTATCATAAAGCATTGTAGGGGCTGGAAAGCTGACTCAGCAGTTAAGAGCACTTGCTGCTCTTACAGAGGACCCGGGTTCAGGTCTCAGTACATCATGATGGCTTACAACCACCTGTCACTATAGATGCAGTGGATCACTCCTTCTTACGGCCTCTGAAGACACCAGGCAGATACCAGGTATATATGCCCACATGAAGGCAAACACTCCTACACATAAATTAAATATAAATAAGAATTAACCAAACCAAACAACTGTAAAGAAAATGGCCACTTTTCTTTAATGAGATTGTATCTGGTAATGGATTTATATCCAGAGTATTTAGAATATATGAAATAGAATTTTTTTTTTTTAGAAACACAGATTGCTGTGAAGGAGGATGACCAAGATATTTAAATAGCAGTAGGAAAACTTAAAATTAACATCGTTATCAATTAGGAAAATGCAAATTAAGATCAAGTGGGATACATCATGAACTGAGCTGACTGCAGAAAGGAGAATACGGGACGTGAGCACATTCTGTGAATTGGCAAGTTCTCAGAACTTCTGGGTTCTAGATGGAGGAACATGGGCTTTGTAAATCAGGGTTACTGATCTGGGAAGTGGCTTACATGCAGTTACACTGAAGACATGCAAACCTCACTGACCAACATCTCTGTTTCTAGGTATGTACCTATAAGAATCTCATGCATATGTGTAGCAGAATGCATGTGGAAAATATTCTTGGCAGTCCTGGGCTGGTCATGCTCATCACAGGATGAATGCATTCATGGTGTGTTGTAGTCTGAATTTTCTAACCTGTTTGTTCCAGCCTAGCCCTGCAGTCCAAATGAGTCTTTCCTGCCTACAGCCTGGCCTAGCTGGAGGTTTGAACCCACACTCCCACTTGGTTCCAAATAATCACAAGGCTTATATTAATTACATGCTATTCAGCCTATGGTTCAGGTATATTGCTAGCTAGCTCTTTCATCTTGTACTCCATTACATATTGCTTCTTGGGCATCTGGGTTGTGTCTCTTATGACTCTGTCCTTCTTCCCCTGTATCTATGCTTGGATTTACCACCTGCTTCTAAGCTGCTCTGCCATAGGCCTAAACAATTCCTTTATTATCCAATGGTATTCACAGCATATACAGAGACATCCCACATCAGTAGTGGATAGGTACTCATTCAAGAGAAGTTCTGAAGCCACAGAATAAAGAAATGTGAGATTAAAATTTATACAGTTTCATTTGTATAAATTTCAGAAATAGGCCAAACTAAATTAAAAGGCACTTGGATTAAAAGGGACATGCAGGGGACAGTGTTACTCCATTTCTTTATGTTGGTGGTCTTTATCTGAGCATTCACTTTGTGATAATGAATAATGATGTCTTACGTTATCTTGCTGTAACATCGAAGTATATACTTGATAAATCTTGTACTATGTTTTAGTATGTACATGATTTATATACCTTTCTGTGTTGAGTCTTGTCTTTGTTTTATTTCCTGCTGCCATGTTAAAATAATCTGACAAAAGCCACTTAAGGGAGAAAGGACTTATTTTATATCGCAGCCCATCATGGTACAACCCATCATGGCAGAGAAATCAAGGCATTAGGAATTTGAAGCAGCTGTTAGATCCCATTTGTAGCCAGCAATAGAGAACGGTAGATGCATGGTTGTTAATGTGCAGCTCACTCTCTCCATTTTATACCATCTGTTTATGCTTGCTGTTGTTTCTGTAAACATCCTGAAAAGTTCACTCTTGGTCTGTGGTGATCACTGATGGTCTGTGTTGGTTTGTATGCACACTCATACTTGTGGAAACCAAAAGACAACCTCAAGTGTTATTTCCATCTCATTTTTAAAGACAGGGTATTCACTGGGACCACTAATTAGGCTAGGCTAGTCAGCCAGTGAGCTCCAACAATCCACTACCCACCAGCACTGGTATTGCACATGTACACCACTGTGCTCGACTCTTTGGTACTAGAGATGAATCCCAGGTCCTCAGGCTAGCGCAAGCAGGCATTCTTCTGTCTGAGCCATCTTCCCCAGCTTTGGTAGCTATTTTGATGCCCTTTCTACCTCCCTTTTGATGAAACAAGGGCTATCCATTCATTTCCTCAATTTAAATTTAAAATGAGCTGTCAGTTAAAATTGACAGAATTAATTTTTCAGTCAGGTAAAGTGAGACTGTTCAATATTCATGTGCTTCATCTCAGACACCTGAGAGAAAGGCCAGGTGTGCCAAGAAGAGCTCTTGGGTTACAGTAAGAATCTGAGTGTCACTGTGAGGGACAGATGCCCATGAGCTGGTGGAGAATGCTGGAGCACTACAGTGCCCTCTCCTAAGGAGATCCTGTTTTCCTGCCATAGAAGGGGGCAAAGCTGAAGTGGACTGTGTGAGCTGTGGTCTTCTGTGCTGGTGGCTTTCAGTGCCATCTCTGTGGAAATAAACTAGTGAGTCCGTTCACAAGCAAGAAACAGAAGACCAGTTCTTCCACATAACTGCAATTCTGAGCCATTTGTCAGCAGATTTCCTTTTCATTGACAAGGACTTTGAAGAAGCAACTGGAGGTGTTTAGAATTCTAAAGATAGGCATAGGCTCTAAGCCCCTTCCCATGCTGAAAGTGTCAACCACAGAAGGGAGATACACCATCCCAAGCAGGACCACCAACGTTCCCTGAGGGTCACAGAATGTAAGAAACGATAGAACAGGGGCTGGAGAGATGGCTCAGAAGTTAAAAGCACTGACTATTCTCCCAGAGGTCCTAAGTTCAATTCCCAGCAACCACATGGTGGCTCACAACCACCTATAGTGAGGTCTGGTGCCCTCTTCTGTGTACTGTATACATAATAAATAAATATTATTTTTAAAAGAAACAACAGAAGAAAATTTACTGCAAAAGTGGGCAGTAAATCAGCTTGACTGAGAGCCGAACTAGTGACTAGCCTATGGCAGAGTCAGTTGGCTTCCCTGATGCAGCGCCTGAGGCAGAGGTTCAAGGTCTGTGACTGGAGGACAGAGGATCGGAGAGAAGAACCTTTAAGTGAATGAGAGAAGTAGAGAGGGAAAGAGAAGAAGCTGAGTGAGAATGTGGCCTCTGGCCTCATGCACATGGAGTGAGGGGAGTTTGGGGGGTATGGTCACGTGACCAGATTCTGACCAATAAGATATAGCTAATGGTGCAGTGTGGAACTTCTAGGAAGGATGTTTAAAGGGAGAAGTCAGTGCAGGTTGGTGAGTCAGTGGGTGAAGGCACTTGCCATGCAAGCCTGGAGACTCCAGTATGATCCCCAGAACCCACAAAAAGGTGGAAGAAGAAAATAGATTTTGCAAATCACATGCACCATAGCATGTACATATCCACCCACACAGGTTATAGACACATATGCAATAATGATAATAATACTAAATAAGAACTAATAAAGACAAAGATGTAGGAAGTGAGAGGTTTCATCCATTCCCTTTTTCTTCTCCTTCCTTCTCTGTCTGCACTTTGGCCATGGCAGTTCTGGACCACAAGATGATGTTTGTCTTTGAGAGTGAAGCCATGTGCTAAAAACAGAGTGAGAAGAAATCTGAGTCCCTGGTGAGCACAGAGCCACCAGTTCCCAGCTTGAGTAAAGCTTCACTTAAGTAACTCCATTTTGCTTCGTCTTTGATTTCATCCCTGGTACCATGAGTGCTGTCCCCGTGGGCACCATGAGATGGGACAGATACATAGAGATTCCTGGGCACTGTGCTAGCCGCACTGGTCACAAGCAAACACAGGGTGCTGCTTTGATGCATCCCTTGCCCAGACTTGTAAATAAGAAGCAGAAAGACTTTTTGTTGCTTTCGTTATCTAGTTGAGAGCCTTATATCTAACCTATATACATACTAACTTTAATTTTTACTTACTCCAAGTCTGTTGTTTTAGATTTTAAATGTCACTTAAAACGCTGCCTTGGAACATTCAGTCCTAAATGAGATATCTTCATCAAACTCTCCCCTCAGGGCTCAGGGAACTATTTGGAAGAGGAAGCAGAAAGACTGTAGGGGTCAGGGGATGATACCGAGGAAACCGTGTCCTCCACACACAATTCACACATATGGACTCCCAGAGACTGTCAGTATGTACAGAGCCTGCACAGATTCCAGCCAGATGGGGTCCAGTGCTAAGAGGAGAAGACATGAGCTCCATTCATAGCTGGGAAGTTACCTCCAATTCACAACCACTTGCAGAGGAAACATAATTTTTCTACAATGGAGTCTAACTGGGTATACAAACTACTCTTCAGGTCAGACCCCTTGCCCAGCAGAAGATGCTGGCAGAAAATGAAGTCAATGGTATTTTTTGTAGAGTTTTTTCTTTCATATTACTTTGTTCAAGCATTTTTTTATCTTACTGATCTTTTGCTTGTATATCGTGGTTTTTAATTTTGTATCTTTAGTCTTATTTTTGTGTGTGTGTGTGCATACCTGTATTTGTCTCTTTGTGTGTGTTTCTTGTACCTTTTCTTTGTTTTTATTATTCTATTTTTTAAAGTTTTTTGGTTTGTTTTCTAAAGAGAGAGAAGTGGAAGGCATGGAGTTGGATGTATGGGGAGGTAGAGAGAGGATCTGGGATGAAATGAGAAAGAGAGAAAGCAAGATCAAATATATTTAATTATAAAATATTATTGTATAAAAATATTTCTAATTAAAAATGCTGTTTGACAAAAACAATTTTTAAAAAATCTTGTATTCTCTTATACAAACTTCCATTCTCTTGAATTCTGAGAAAGTTAGCATGTACCATGTACATATACAGAATTGTAAATGAAATAATAAAAATTAAAATGAAAACCAAACTGCACTATGAACTTAGTGACTATGGAACTTAGTGGATACAGACACAAATGTTGACATGAAGACTCCCATGATTCCTCTGGAGTTGCTGGTTTCTCCTCTATTCTGGTTCCCAACTCTTCCCATTGCTTCAGCGGCCTTGAACATGAAGACTATACATAATGATATTGGAAGTCATGGTCCATTAATATAAAGGAACAGGTCTCAACCAGGGGCAGTTTTTGCCACCTAGGGGACATGCAGCAATATGTAGAGATAATTTTGTATGTCACAATTGGGTAGGCATTGAGCCTGAGGATACTGCTATGTGTCCTAGAATATATAGGGCAGCCCAAGGACTGAAGATCGTCTAGCTCAGGATGGGAGAATAGCAGAGGCTGAAGGGTCTGTGTATAGAGAACACACACCACAGTTCAGTTGTCTGTCATTAAAAACACTTAGATTTTACTTTAGGGATGTTAATTGATTTCTTCACTTTCCCTCCATCTTGAGAGGAACCCAAGTGAGCTTTGTCCTGTCCCCTCCCTCACGGTGGCCTAGTTAACACTCTCCCTAGCTAGCAGCTTATTAGCTCCTGATAGACAAGAACTAATGGAATGTTGATGCTTAACCAAGATGTGCATTTCAATGTTATTTCCTGGGGTGCTGTGACTTAATACTCAGGAGTTGAACACATTTATAATCTAAACCCAATGGATTCCTTAAGGCAGCTTTGATTTATGTTTTGAAAGCATTTTTGAGGAATAACACATGGAGAAGAGCTGGTCAACGTGTTGGACTAATAAAACGTAGAGATAGACCTCAGCAAGTTAAAACTCTCAGTCTAGCATTAAAACTGTGAAAACTAGTATGTTTCATAAAAGAGAATTAAATACCATGCTTATTTTTTCATTCTGTTTTGATTTAAGAAAAAGGAATATAAAAGTGATGTCCCTGGCTTTGTTCTTGGGAAGAAAAGGTATAAAGTGTTGAGGTGCAGTGTGGAGGTAGAGATGGGGTCATATGGCAGAATGACTTACCAGGAGCACTTGGCAAGATAACCCACAAGACCAGGCTCTGTCTGTTCACTCACTCAGTTTGCACACTGTGTTAGAGGCTTCTTCTTGCTGTGACCATGAATTTGGCTGAAACAAAGGAGGAAAGGCTTACATCTAGCCTGGGGTTCCAGAGGGTTCCATCCATGATTGCTTGGCTCTATTGATTCTGAGCCCCATGGTGCAGACAGAACATAAGACAGAGGATGTTCACCTCAAGGCAGGAACAAGGTACAAAGGGGTTAGGAATAAACAAACCTACCTCCTCCAGCTAGGCCTCCCCTCCTACCGTTTCTACAATCTTCCAAAACAGTGCCACCAGCTAGGAACCAAGATGTGAGTCTGTGAGGGATGTTTCAAGCTTACCATAGCAACAGTCCCAGAATCAGAAGCTTCATGATCCTGCTCTGGATCTGCGCCCTGCAGCAGATCCATTGACTGTTTTATCCACCACACCCCCTGATGTATTGCTCTCCATAGAGTGCAAGGCACTGAAGAGCTGCAGGAAACAAAGGGGAGGCTGGGCCGTGCCAGCAAAACATGAATTACTCCAGGTTGGAAGGAGGGCGGCTGGTGCCAGAGATAGAGACAAAAGTGAGGCCAGCAAGAAAGAAGCAGTGGGGTTGAGAACAGGACCAAGGGCCTAGACACAACAATGCTGCCATGAATGTGACAGTGCATGACCAAGGCCTGAAACGGGTGAGGATGGAAGAGTCAGCTGTGCAGATTGTGAGCAGGAATAAGGGAGCTGCCTTTCTGGAAGGCTCAGGGTAGGGAATGGGTGGCTGAATTCATCAGTGAGAGGGACAAGGGAGAAAGTAGATGGTGCCAGAGTGGTTATGATGAGTGAAAGACTTCAGTTGGAGCTCTACAGTTAAGGAAGGGAGAAGCAGAGACGTCTAGGGAATGAGGGCAAACGGGTAAAAGCAGATGTGAGTAACTAAGTCAGCTTGAAATTCTTATCAGCATCTGGTAAAGTTGTATAAAGTCTTAACTAGTTGTTTTACTAAATCAAAACCTCAGAGTCCGTGTGTGTGTGTGTGTGTGTGTGTGTGTGTGTGTGTGTGTGTGTATACACAGAAGGTGTGGGCATGTTAGTTTCACTTCTTTAGCTATGATAAAATACTTGAGATACACAATCTAAGGAAAGGAATGTATTTTAGCCCCAAACTCTGAAAGGTTACAATCCACCATTGCGGGAATGTCAAGGCAGCAGGAACTTGAAGCAGCCAAGAGCAGAGAGAATGCATGCATGTTTGCCTGCCAGCTCGGCTGACTCTTCTTGTCATTCAGTCTCGGGAGAGGGCTGCCCATGAAATCATGCCACCCACATTCAAGGGTAGGTTTTCCTTAACCCAGCTAAGAACATTCCTCACACTCAAGTCCACAGGCCAGTCAATCTAGACACTTCTTCATTGAGACTCTTGGTCCAGATAATTCTAGACTGTGTCAAGATGACAGTTAAACCTAACCATTACAGCAGATGTATATATGAACATGTGAGTGTCATATATGTGCACATGTGTGTGCTGGTGCACACATCTGCATGCACAGTTGTGCTCATGTGGTGGAGGCCAGAGGACATAAGATGCCCTGCTCTATCTCTCTCTGTTTCGTTCACTTGAGACAGAGTCCCCCACTAAACCTAGAGCTAGGCTGGTAGAGCCCAGTGGTTCTCTGGTCTTCCCTCACCACCCCCTCATCACTGGGGTTACAGGTGTGCACAGTTATTTACGTGTGGCTTTTGTTGGGGGACAGGGCTAGGGATTTTGACTCAGGTCCTCATACTTGGACAGCAAGCATTCTTATCCATAGAGACATCTCCCGAGGCTTGAGCCCATTTTTAACAAGATGCTGGAAAAACAAAACAAAATATGCATTATAGGCATCCCTCTTACCTGCAAATGTGTAAACAAATATTTAGATGACCTGTATCCTTGGACCTTTGATTTTAACTGTAATGATTAGAAAGCATTAGAAATAGAATACATTTAAATATTACTTCTGCAAGGCTTATACATATCCTCAGGAAAGCACTGCAAGGACTGGCTGTGCCCTCTCTGCTGTTTACCTAATTGCCCTCCCCCAGGTTGGCTTTTTGAAGACTCACTCTCCAATATACAGCACTCTTGGGAGGAGACTTTTAGGAGACAGGTCCTGGAGGAAGGAGGTCAGGTCATTGGGCTATATTAGGCGTCAGCCACTCCTCTTCCTCTTGTTTGTGAGGTGAGCCTCCTATTCCGTTGTGAACTCCTGATGGTGTACTGCCTCACTGTAGGCCATGGTGCCCAGCAGCCACGGGTCAAAAGCCTCCTTTCCTCCTTACAGGTGGATTTCTCTCAGGTATTTGCTGCAGCAATGGAGAACTGACTCTCCCAGAGCACTCACCCAACACAGTACACATCATGGTGATACATGAATAAATGATCCTTTAAGTGATTGCTTATAAAATGATCATTTGTGGAGTATCTAATAACCAACATTGATAAATTTACTTAAGTTCAGAGATATTTGTTCTAATTAAAGACATATTATTTGTAAAATTAGATGCATGTGGGGAAGAGTGTATTACATATTGAGCGCCACTGCCCACAGGGATGTTGGAGCCCCCTGGAGCTGAAGTTATAGGTTGTAAGCTGCCCTACATGAGTGATGGGAACTGAACTCAGGTCCTCTCTAAAAGCAATATACTCACTTAACCACCTAGACAACTGCACAGCTTCCTTCATTATAACTGAAAGAGATTTATTTCCTGTCATAGTTAGGGCTTCTATTGCTGTGAAGAGATACTGTGACCATGGCAACTCTTACTAAGGAAAACATTTAATTAAGGGTGTATTACAGCTTCAGGGGTTTAGTCCATTATCATGGTAAGAAGCATGGCAGCATGCAGGCAGACATGGTGCTGGAGAAGGAGCTGAGAGTTGTACATCTTGATCCACAGGCAGCAGAAGAGCCTGCATATCACATTGAGCATACCCTACCTCCACAGTGGCACACTTTCTCCAACAAGACTCACCTCCTAGTAATGCTACTCCCTATGAGCCAAGCATTCGAACTCATGAGTCTATGGAGGCCATTCCTATTCAAACCACCACATTTTCATACTCATTTTACATCAAGATAAAATTGAAATAAGTACTTAGTAAAACCGGTCACAGAAACCTCATGGAAGAACATCTACATCCTTCAGCATTTGTGTACTGTTGTCCCAGCAGCCCCTAATCTTCTCTATTCTGGCTCTCAGGCATGCGTCAAGGCAATGACTACGGCACCCAGTACCGATCGGCAATCTATCCTACCTCCAAAGCACAGATGGAAGCCGCCCTGAGATCCAAGGAGGAATACCAGAAGGTAGGACTCCCTAACTTTGCCCTGCTCAGGCCAGCGTGACCTGGGCCAACTCCCTGTTGAAAGGAAGTTTGGCTCTGTCTACCTGTGATCATACTCCAAGACATGTTTTAGCCATTTCTTACAGCCTTTGGCAGAGCCACTGTACTAAAGAAATATGTGTGATAAGAGTCTAAGTGTGGCCAGTGTGTATTTGTCCTTAAAACCAACTCATCTTTGGGAATGTGTGATGCTGTCCAGATGCCAGAATTTAACTCACAGACCTTGTTCGTCTCTGTTTCTGGAGCTGGACTTTGGATTCAAGGCAATGATAAGGGGGATAGGGGGCTTCTTCTGGGGCTTGACCTGTAAATGTCACATGATCTTCCCTCTCTGTGTGCTTCTGTGTTCAGTCCTGCATTTATAAGGACACTGGTCCTGTTTGATTCAGGCTAACCCCAATAACCTTGTTTAACTTGATGACGTCAGTAGAGGCCCAACTCCAAATAAGGTCATGTTCCAAGAGCTTAAGGCTCCAATAGAGCCTTTCTGGAAAACATAGATCAACCCATTTGCCAGCAACAGTAAACTTAATTATAATAAAAGCATTTATCAGAAATGTATACATTACGTCATGAAATAATTGTTCACTCTTAACTTCTATAATCTTTTAGAAAAATCTCCAGTAGAGATTTAGTTCTCTTACAAAAACAACTTGAGTTGCTTTAGTTTTTAGAGTTCTGTGGTAATGCTGAAATTTTAATTAAGGTATTTTCTGATTTAACAATAGAACTAGTAGCTATTCTGGCACTGAAAATCATGTGGGAGAACTACCACCGAGTAGATGGGGTGATGAGGGAGGCTGGGATTGGTTGATCTGTTATTGAAGTGTACGGCCTGGTCAGTTCTACTGTAATAGGAGATAGGGTTGAGGGAGATGCTGAGAGGGTTGCCACATCTCCTCATCTGTCTAAAGCTGTGATATCAGCTTGGCTGGTATGGCAGGCAGCCTTGGGGGCACAGTGTCTGCAGCTGCTATTTATACATAATTTCCTCTGTGAATCCAGACTGGACTTTGTGACATTTCTTATATTTTTCTATGGTGACCACAAAAACAAGAACCAAAGTGTCTCTTGATGTACCTATGGGTGCAGGGGGCGGGGGGAGCAATAAGGCCTACATGTGCCTACATGACCACCATGGTGCCTGTCTTAACCTGAGTCCCACATGTGGCAGAGCTCAAGGTAAGGAATGTGTGTAAGAACTCCATGGGATGGTACCAGGAAACAGGATTGGGGACAGAAGAGAGAAGGAGTAAGACCCATGCTGGCCACTGCCAATAACAGGTTGCTTGAGCCTCCTGAAATCACCTGTCATTCTTGGGAAGAAGCATGTTTCCCCGGGTGCCGTCATTCATGGTACCACCTTGCACTTCTGCCTGTGGAGACTTCATCTCAGGGTAGGAAGCAAGAGGTATATGGTATGAGGATGACAGAGTCATTGTGGCTTCATTGAGCTTCAAAAGCCAAGAAGGGTCCCTGCAGGACAGGCCGCAGCAGCAAGGTCTGTGGGAGTGGCAAGCAAGCCACAGGACATGATGTGATGGACAAAAGCCTGGAATTAAGTGTGTACATTTCAGTTTTATAGCTGTTGCTTGACAGTTTACTGAGAAAGCAACTTCAGGAAGAAACAAGTTTATTTGCTTTACAATTTCAGGTTACTGTCTGTCATTTCTGGAGAATCTAACCAGGAACTTGAGTCAGCTAGCCATCTTATAGCAACAGTTGAGAGAGAGAAAATAAGCCTATATGCTGCCTGTCTGCATGTGCTTTGTCCTCTCTTATACAATCAGAACCCCCTCCCCACCCCAGAGAATGATGCTATCCACAGTGGACTGGGTCCTTCCATGTCAATGAACCTAATTGTGCCCCTCCTCCCACTGCAGGCATGCCCATAGGCCAACCCAATGTAGATAATCCTTCATTCAGACTCTCTTCCCAGGTGATTCTATGTCGTATCACATTGACGATTCAAGCTAACCATCACAGTGTGTAAGAGCATCAGAAGGCATCATCCACAGTGTCCATCTCCTACCAGCTCTGTTCCCAAGTCAAGAATGACTGCTAACTCCAAAGGTTCAATGCTGATTCCACCAAGGGGCTCTCTGAGGTTGTGATGGAGCTGAGAAAGAAAAGCTTGAGGTGATTTCCCAGTAGGACCTCCTGCAGTGATCATGTAGTCACATGGGAGACTTATTTAGTTATAGAAGTTATGAGCAGAGTAGGATTGTAGCCACAGAAAAAGGTATTTACTGGATGTCAATCACTCTTCTAAGTTTTTATATAAATGAAGTCTTTTACAAATCTTTGATGATCCATTCCACTAATTACCTATGTGTCTAGCTGTATCATCTACCTGCCATTTTTCTATCATCTGTCTATCTGCCTACCTTTCTACCTACCTATCTATCATCTATCTACCTATCTTCATGTAAATGTGATAAATACAATTAGGCACAGTTGTTTATATCTCTCTGTATCATTGTTGAAAATTGCATATGTTGGTATAGTTGGTATAGATTCTACTTTGGGAACTTGTATAAATTTCTGCCCATTCTCTTTGTATAACTGATAATATCTATAATCCACCCCCAAAAAAGTCCACAATTTGCCCATGAGAGGTAATGCAACTAGCTGTCATTCAATAAAGAATCAGTCTTTTTTTTTTTTTTTTTTTTTTTACATTTACCTTAAAAAGTACTCTGGCTTCCAAAGGACCCCCACACTATCAACACTGGTCCTTAGATTTTTGTCTTTACAGTTGGCCAGAGGGCATCCCTGGATGGCCTTGCCTGTGCTTTATGTCAAAGGTGACCTTGGATAAATTTCAGAAACAAGAAAAGCATTTACTCTTGGGACATCAGTTCTTCACAACACCAGTTAAGCTCTTGTCCTCTGTTATTTTGCCCCAAACATTCAGGCTTATTTGGAGAGGTAGGTTCTCCCTCTGTTCATTCCACACGTTCACTTTTCCACCCGTAAGAGGTTGTCATTACAAGCCTTCCATCCTGGCCATTGATCTTCTCTGAATCCACAGGGACGCTTGCATACTAACTATACTGGTGACTTAGGTTACTAATTTGATAGTCTCTGCTAGTTTGCCCCCCAGTGACCTGCACGAACCGGCTTCTTCAGCAACTTCTTTATATGTGGTGTTGGAGTAACTACACTGCTTACCACAAAGCAGCCATTTGAACATAAAATTAGCTGATTTTATCACAGGGACCAATTGTTGAGATAATTAGATGTATAGGATTGCTGAGGAGCCAGAAAGCAAAAGTGATTTTCCCCTCCAAACTGTGGTTTTCTGCAAAGTTGGCTGAGCTGTCAATCCCAGGTCCACCAGCAACCTGAAGAAGAATTTTTCTCCCTTCTGATCTGATGGGGTGGGGGCAGAGGCAGGAAAGTTGATGACCTGGACAGGGCTGAGTGCTGCTAATGGAGGGCACAGCTACTGTGTGAGCTGAGGACATTCATAGAAATGTGGCCAGTGGCCGCATATTTTGAGGATGCTTGTAGTATTTTTCCTGATCTTGTCTTTATGCTTAAACCTCTATCCTTAAAGAGTTTTGAGGGGTGGTTGTTTGTAAGCAAATAATTGGAGGAAATAATCAGAGGTGGTGCTATTGCTTGTGGATTACCACACAGTGTGAATAATTCTCCCAAGGATAATCTGTCCTAAACCAATGTTTTCTCATTGTCACCTGGGAATGGTAAAGAGGCAGGCAGATCTCTGTGAGTTCAAGGCCAGCCTGGTCGATAGAATGAGTGCAAGTCAGCCAGGGCTACACAGAGAATCCCAGAAGGAGAATTACAGACCAATTTCCCTCATGAGTATTGATGCGAAAATTCTCAACAAAATTTTGGCAAACTGTATACAACAATGTATAAAAGATATCATCCACCATGACCAAGTAGGCTTCATCCCAGAAATGCAGGGCTGGTTTAATATATGAAAAACTGTAAATGTTATCTATACATCATATAAACAAACTAAAGGAACAAAACCACATGATCATATCCTTAGATGCGGAAAAAGCCTTTGACAAAATCCAACACTTCTTTATGATTAAAGCCCTGGAGAGATCAGGAATACAGGGAGAATACCTAAATATAATAAAGGCAATTTACAAGAAGCCGACAGCCAGTATCAAACTTAATGGAGAAAAACTCAAAGCAATCCCACTAAAGTCAGGAACTAGACAAGGATGTCCTCTCTCCCCTTATCTATTCAATATAGTTCTCGAAGTTTTAACTAAAGCAATAAGAGAACAAAAAGAGATTAAGGGGATACAAATTGGAAAAGAAGAAGAGAAGCTATCTCTATCTGCAGAGAAACCCTGTCTTGAAAAACAAAACAAAACACAACAACAAAAAGAAAGTGTTTTAACCTCTGGTAGATTGTGAGTCTTGAAATTTAAGAGACAATAGCTGTGAAGATAGTTGTAGCCAATCATATGACCTAACTCATTCCTAATTCCTTAAGGCTTTTGAATGGAAAACATGATTTAAAAAAAAAAATTTGTCAGAAAAGAGAAGAAAATTCAGGATTTTTCTTTGTGTACATTTTATAACATATTGGGCTCTAATAAGCATAAAATCTTCCTGAATTGTATTCTAAATTACTACATTTCAAATACTAAATAGTGTTTGAAAACTGTCTCCTTAATCTCTGTTCATCTATCCACCCACCCATCCATCCATCCACCCATCTACCCACCCACCCATCCACCCACCCACCCACTCAACCATTCATCCATCCATCTACCTACCCACCCACCCATCCATCCATCCCTTCACTCACCCACCCATCCATCCATCCACCCACCCATCTTTTTATATCACCTCTCTTCCAGCAGCCTGTCTACTCATTCTCCTATCTATGAATCCATCTATATCTTTACTAAATTAACTATACTCTTTAAATCATTTCTGTAACTTTATCTTGATTTTTAATTATTTGACAATTTATCATCTATCATCTATGCATTTGATCATATACAATGCAATGTATAATTTAAAGAAAAGCACTCCCAAAATATATAAAACAGAATGTTATGATTGCTTCACAAGAGCCAGTAATTTTTAGAATAAAGTACTATCTTTGATTATTTGATTCTCTTCCCAGTTAGATTGCAGCTGGATACTCACTAATACTACATCTTCCCAGTGAGGCCCTGACATGCATGGAGGGGTGTATGTGTGTGTGTGTGTGTGTGTCTCTGTGTGTGTCTGTATGTATGTGTCTGTGTATGAGAGAGAGGGAGAGAGAAAGAGAAGACACAGACAAAGATAGATGGAGAGACAGAAAAATTGTATTCTCAACCTCCCTACATGTGATACCAATGAAGTTTCTGCCACCTTGCTCTTGTGAGGTGTAAATGTTTTCTCTGTACCAATGATACTCAATCATGGACCAAAAGAGCCCCTTGGCCTTCAGATCCCTGTACCCACTTGTTTATTCCTACATCATTGTCCACTCAGCAATCCTAGATAGAAGACTTTTCAATGAGTGAGTCCCTGGCTCTTCCTCCCAGCACCCACCGACAGCATCCCCAAGCCACTGCAGATTCATGCCTTGTGCTCGCCCCTCCCCACCACTTAAGCAGGTCACCTAGGCGTATTAGTTGCTGTCCTCATTGTTGTGACCAAATACTTGAGAAGAAGCAACTTGAGGGAGAAAGGGCTTGTTTTGTCTTACAGTTGGAGAGGACACAGTCCATCACACTGAGGAAGGCGTGGTGGTCAACCACACTGCCTGCACAGTCAACAAACAAAACACAAAGAAGGGTACTGCTGAGGAACCTTAAGACTTGTGTCCACTAGCCCATTCCTTAAAGCTATGCTTTACCTCAGTGCCCACTCTGAGCTAATGACCAAGCATTCAAACGCAGGAGCCTCTGGGAAGCATTTCATATTCAAACCACAATCTCTGGATTCTGCCCTCAGATGCAACTCCCATGTACCTGCTTCTGTGTCATAGCCAGTCACTGCCATCGCTCAGGTACCACCATCTTTTCCTGGACCAACGAACTTTTTATTTCTCCATTACTATAGCCACTTTTATAAGGCAGCCAGAGTGGCCATCATAAATACCATCCAGTCATTTCCCACCCTGGTGCCTGACTCTGCCGTGGCTTCCTTAGTGCAGGTCTGAAACCCAGTCATTAGTTTGGTCTACCAGACTCCATAAATCATTACACTCTCTTCCTATAAGACATCTGTAGCTTCCAGTAACAGTCCTTCTCATGGTTTGTCTACAGTGGAACATGTAATTCCCACCCAAAGCTCAGAACCTTGTAATGAAGCTGAGGTGTTCTGGACCCAGAGTGAGAACCACAGATTTGGTTGTGCATGCTCTTTCATGGCCTACTCTCTTGTGGTCT
Source organism: Sigmodon hispidus (assembly GCA_004025045.1). Classification (NCBI taxonomy): domain Eukaryota; kingdom Metazoa; phylum Chordata; class Mammalia; order Rodentia; family Cricetidae; genus Sigmodon; species Sigmodon hispidus. The sequence continues at coordinate 20,174 of PVIH01001341.1, forward strand.
TTATCTGGTTTTCAAGGAGGTTGAAATGTGTGTGTTTATTCCCTCTATGTTCAAAAAAAAGAAATGTAACTTAAACATCTCCTAAAGTGGCAAATCAAAGACAACCTCCTCCTTCTCCTCCTCCCCATTCTCTCCTCCCCCCCCCATGTTTCTTCCCCCCCCTCTTGCCTTCTCTCTCTTCCCTCCTCTCTCTTTTCAAAATAACGTTTGGAAGGTTAAGAATGTTCTTAAAGCTATATTGACTCAATTTCTTTGGGTAACAAATTTCTCTACAGATTTGCTATAAGAATTAAGTGACTTTTATATATGTCCAATTTTCTTTTTTCCTTTCTTTTTTCCATCCAACACACACATACACTCTCTCTCTCTCTCTGACACACACACACACACACACACACACCCTACAGTGGCATTTATATCATACATATAATGGTCTAGTATATAATAACTGAAGTTTATCCTGGGCCTCCAAAATAGTTCCAATTACGCCAAATCAACACAGAACCCATTATATTCAATGATTATTCCATCATGCCAGTACCACCAGAGTACAGCCGGACCAGTGACAGCCCCTACCCCAGGAGGTACAAGCAGACCCTATGTGGCTCCTTCCAGGCATCTGTAGGCTGAAAATGACTTATTTCTTTCCCTTCCACAGTAAATTAATAAATTAATTACCTTATCAAATATTAATTATGTACTGATTAGCTGCCAGACTCAAATTGCAGTTGATCTGAGCAGAGCTGTCTGGAGAAGGTGGGAAGGTTGGTGCAACCAACCAGTCCCCATACGGTCTCTAAGTGCTCACGTGTCACACAAACCCTTCTGTGAAGAGTTATTTTTAGGACCTATTCTGACATTTTATGTTCAAAGCCCACCCGTGGGGAGGGCACTTATTCATCTTTGTGCCCCTAGAGCTGGCAACCATGCTTGGCTGCTGACACATGCTCTGCAAATATTTGTTGACCTAAATTAAAGAGATTCAGGAGCTGAACAAGTCTATCGTTCATTATTATGGAATGAATATTTCTATTTCTCTCCATTGAAACTCCTCTGATAAATACTTGTATGATGGTGTTTGATCCGGGGTAATTTGGGTTAGATAAGATCATGGGGTAGAGTCCCATGGTGGGATTAGTGATCTTAGAAGAAAAGACAGTAGATACAAAAGAGGCTATTTTCTTTTCTCTTTTTATTCTTGCGTTCAGAAAAGTTATATAAACACACTGTAACTATTTACAAGGCAAGAGAAGGGGCCTTGGAATGCGACCTGTCTTGCTACACCTTGCCCTTCCCAAAGTCCATAGTTGTGCTATGTGCCTTCCAGTCCGAGGTATTTTTCCAGAGCAGACTGAGGCAGCTGTGGTGTGTGTGTGTGTGCTCAGCCCCATGGAGGGATGGTAAGAATCATAGCCTTGGATGAGAACAGCCAGCTGGGGCCCTGGCTCTGCCTTCACCCACCATGACCTTGGATTAGTCTCTGCAGCTTCAGAAGTGGAGAGTAGATACACACTAAAAGTCTTCATAAATCTCAAGGGTTCTTAGCAGTTTCCCTCCTATTATGCCAAATGACCTTCACACCACACAAGGGCACAGGACAAGATCTGTTCTCCTACCTTTGTTGCTAGGAAACCAAAGCCCAGAGGGGTACATCCTCACTCCCAGAACAACCCCAATAGAAAGTAAAGAGAGTTATGGTCACTTGACTCAGAATTCCATGTGTGTTTCAGCCATGTTGTGTAGATAATAATGCATAATCTGTCTAACAGTTTATGAACATTAGGATATAGTAGGATGACTCCAGAGATATCTGTGGCTGTGTTATTTTCCTGCAGGCCTCAAATTGCAAATGACAGAAGACTGAGAAATCTCCCCTTTGTCACAAAAATAGCAGAACCATTTCGGATCCTTTGTTCCCAGGGAAATGAGTAGGTTCCATGTTATTATATTTTCTCTGCTGCTATGTTTAAAACCTGCAAGCACACCAAAGGAAAGCCACTGCAGCCTCTGGGGGAGCCTGTGTAGATGTGGGTGTCGGTAGCTGGTTTACGGTTTGGAGATTCAGACAGCTCCTTATCTTAAAAAGAAATTATTTTTATTTTATTTTATTTTTTAGATTTGTGCTATTGTTTACAGCACAAAGTTATGGTTTAAAATGCTTGTGGAAGTTCTTGAATAATTCATGTATTTACCTTAGGCTAAGAGAAGCACCCTGTGTCTGTGCTCAGCACTAGAAATGAAATTCCTGATAGACCCTTCTTGGTGCTTTGAGGTTGTAATTATGGATAGTATTATGAACGCTAAATAGAAACTTGTGAAGTAAATATTTTTAAAATGCCCATTTCTGTGAGCCAGGCATCTGTATTTCTGTGTTTGTAGCCAGACAGAAAGCTAGCTCTTTAGTGTAATGGCTCACTTGCATCTTGGCGATTATTTTCATTTCCACTTATTACTGCATGTTAGACTCCCTGTGTATGAGTCCAGATTGCCCTTTCTTGCACTGTATTTAGAAATTTCTGCATTACCCCTGGGCATTTGTTCATTAATAGGGGGTGGGGAGAGAAAAAGCTTGTAATAATGGGCTTTCCGCATTAAACTGCACATCCACTTTCAGGCCTGAAGGAAACAAATCTGGTTTGTGTTACTGCCCCCTGGTGGTTGTAGATCTTCACTGCAGTAGCAAGGAAGCTAGTCTTCTGGGGGGACTTTGGGCTTGCAGTGGCAGCTTTCTAGAGCTGCAGAGACCTGGGTACCCTCAGGCAGCCTTTCACTCTTGATCACTAATTTTCATTTAGTGAGTCACAAGCACTCAAGGATTTCAGGTGCAGGCCAGATTGTTGGTAAAAATACAGCAGTCTTGACAAGGCTAGGGAGTTGTTTCATTTTAATGAAAGTATAGACACAAAGAACCCCCAGCATAGGGAGACATTTAAATGAATCAATGAAAAATTTCAGTGGGACCACCCCTGCTCATCTTTCAAGGTCATGGAAATGTTCAGTAGCACCCAGTGACATATGGATCTGTTCTGATACATGAGAAGATTGTAGGGTATATCCAAATAAACATCACCTTTTATTTAAATTACTCTGTGTTTAAGATATGTTAGGAAAAGCTTCCGGGACTTTTTGAAACCCATGATTTTTTGAACTTTGTTGCTTAAGTGAAGATCTGAAAATGACAGCTACTCTTGCCTCTGCGTTCTGTGTTGGGCTGTATTTTCTGTCTGTAGGCAGGTATACAAGACAGTATGGCTACTGTGTCCTTGATGAATGACTTTGGACTGTTGGCCACTCTGAGCCTGGGTTTCCTGACATTTTTTAAAAGCAGGACAACCCTGAGACAGGATAATGGTAGCCTCTTAGGAAGTTCTATGATCTGTCCAGTGTGCTGTGTGTATAACATGACTGTCACAGGGCAGGTTCTCTGTCAATGTCAGATTCTTCTTGCTCATCTCTTCACATCCCAGGACACCTCTCTCAGGACCTTCCTCTTTCCACATTCCCATGATGCTTTGCTTGCAATACTCACCAGACCCATTAGAAGAGTTTCTGTGTTGTTTCTGCCTCTTGGTGATAAATGAGATCTTCTTAGCTTTGCTTGCCCAGGGTGGGGGGTGGAGGCCCGGCATTCCTTGGCAGAGCATCCATCCACTCTGAGCATGCTGGTCCTGTGAACTAAACCACAGTGCAAAATAACTATCTGTGGCATTTCCCCATTCTCCCACACATGCAATAACTGTCATGCATCAGATTAGGGGAGCACTATGCCTTCTTCCCCCATCTCTAAGTTCCCGTGGTCTGAGGTTGGGGTCTCAGCATTGGGCTAGAAGCAGAGAGGAAAACAGGTCACAGGCACCTGGCATTTTCTAATATTCATATAATCTCTTATCTCACCAGCAAGCATATAGGTTTATCATATTAATGTATACATATATATTAATGTTCTGTGTAGGAGAAATGGAAAGTAGTGAATTTTTTTTAATGCAGGAGTTCAGCTAAGATAGACTATTTTAGGGACAAAGAGTCTTTGGGTTCAGACAGGTAAATGTATAAGCCTTGCCCCAGTTTAGTCTGTGTATAATGGCCTTTAGCATGATATGATCAGAGACCCCATGGGGAGGAGGAAGGGAACAGAGGGGCTCTTTCATTTCAGTGGCAAGCTTATGAAGCCCGGAGCCCCATTTGTCGTTGCTTAGAGCGTTCAGTGTGTTTGCCTTTCAATTTCCCCTTGACTGGTCTCTGCTCTGCATGATTTTAGGTTCCTTGGACTCACCCAAATGGAGCCTCCTGGCCAGTCCCTAAAAGACAGCAGAGCGCTGCCTGTTCACGGTGGGCCACTGAGGCGATGTTCATTTGAGGCTTGGAGAGATAACAGCTTTCATGTCCGCCTAGAAAGCTGTGAGCCTCCAGCACCTCAGGAGCAGAGATGAAAGGCCATTTGTGTTTGTGCATGTATGTTTAGAGCTTAAAGGACAGGGACAAGAAAGAAAATAGATGTTACTCCTCCGCATTGCCTTCCAAATGTGACATACTCCCTCTGGTGGGACCATTTAACTCCAAAGGCACAGCCCTTCCCTCCCCTGTTGCCCCCACCATGCTCCCTACCCCCAACACAAGCACAGTGGCCCATGTGACATCTGTTCTGGGCACCACAGAGCCATCTTCCCGTTGCCATGGCAGCTGGCGGAGCAAGCCCGCCCACTGGCTGCTAGTGGAGGAAGAAGAAAAGGCCCACAGTGTCAGGTCGTGCATCCTGCCGCCCTGCCAGTGAGCAGCCGTCAGCGGTACTGGGCAATGAGCACAGTCACCCGTGGGGGCCATAGAGACTCCTCTCAAGCTGTGTGCCCTGCATCGATGGGATGGAGCAGAGGTCAAGGTCATTGGTTTTTACCTCAAGTGGAGGCCTGTGAAGGACAAAGCAGGGTGGGCTCCGCAGAGTGGGCTGGCCTTCTCCTTCACCTTGAACTGTTGTGAGCTGAAGTCTTTTGTAGTGTTTGGATTTGAAATTCAATGTGTCCCCTTGTACTGTCGGCGCCATAATGGCTGTTTGCTCAGCTGGGCCCGAGTTTAGCTCCCAGATCCTGTTAGTGGCACAGTGCCGGGCAGGAGAGGGCTGAGTCTCACTGTAGAAAGCTCCTTTCGAAAGGATTGTATGCAAGTCATTTTCTTCCTGCTGATGTCATCTCCAAATGTGCCCAGGCAGTTGGAATCAGTACTGGCTTCAGAACTGCAGATTACCCTGTCCTGACCCCAGGACCCAGGAATCTGATCTGGCATCTAACTCTATAGCTCATTCCTGCTCTTCCTTATGATGTCATTAGTGAGAACTACCACAGGGCCATCTTCTCTTCATGCCAAACTCCATGACTGTCATAAATTATCCAGTGAACAAGGAAGAAGACAGTGTTGGGCTGGGCCACCCAGAGAAGTTAGGTATGCTCTTCTCTAAGAGGAGGGGGGCCCTCAATAAGCTTCAGCCTCTTATTACCTTACATAGATTTTGATTGTAATTTTACAAATTGCCTCTCATGTGATAAATTACAAGTCTGTGTTTAGTCTTTCATTAGATAGGTAAGTTGTTTTCAGCCGTGTGTGTGTGTGTGTGTGTGTGTGTGTGTGTGTGTGTGTGTGTGTGTGCATATTTTCTTAAAAGCTGATAAATTTCTAGACAGGGTCTAGTAACTAAAAGGTTTTTATTTCTAAGTCTATTTTTCTAGCTCAAGGTATACTTTGAACAAAACGGGATCTTACTCAAAATAATATCTTCTTAAGATGGACTTAAAAGTTCTGTCCCAGTGTGTTGTGTCCTTTTTCTAATAGCAGAGCTGAGGTAAGCCATGGTCACTATTTACCACAGAGCCAAGAATATAGGGTACAGAGCACCCTAAATAAGAGGCCTGAACATGCTGTGATTGGGTGCATGTTTCCCAGTTGAGATCAATCACCTGTATTTGAAGGTAAGCTCACACATCCTTTGTGACATCCACAAAGGATGCCATCAGAGGAGGAGCCTACAGCATGATCAGGCAAGACTTTACCAGAAAGACTACTATCAGCCTACAAAGGGGAGCATGCAGTCCATTGTACATTGATCTGTATTCAAGCAGCTTCCTTTGGCTTCTTGAAAGTGGTTAATTTTCTGGTTATACTATCAAACATCATTATGATTTCCTTGGTGATATCATACGGTTCACGACCTCCATCTTGTCTTATGCTCCCCTTCGGCCCAGTCTTCCTCAGCTGCACTGAGATGCAGCACAAACTGTTCAACTCCCCCTGTGCTGTCACGTCAGGAACGTGCGATTAAAGCATCATTAGTACACAGCAAGGTGCCCTTCTCTGGCTGAATCTGTCTGCAAAGTGGTCCTCACAAGCGCACACTTCCTTTGTTATGACAGCAAGGCTGTGGGTTTCTGGAGCAAGACTAATAAGACCTGGAGGTAGAAGGGGAATTAGGTGACCCAGCCAAGCAAAGGTTAGGGAGGCTGATAACAGATGAGAGAAAATGAACCCCAGGCTCAGTCAAAGAGCAGCAGAAGGAAAGAGTACCCTTCTGTTGCAGAAAAGGCAAACAGAATTGCAGGGCTCAGGACCAAGAAGAAAATTCGAGCCATTGTGTGCACTTTGGATGTAGAAAGAAGATCTGGAAAAATGGACCCAGAGAAGGAAAGAGTCCCAGAAAGCAAAGGTGGTCCAGAATAACCACAGGGAAACAAAATATTTCAGGGTTGAGAGAACACAAGAATGGCCAAGTGCACGGTGTGTGTCTTAAAGCCTCTTGAGCCCTTTGATAGAGTTGCACCAGTGACTCATTTAACTTCTTAAATGTCATTACCTCATGCACACAGCATAACTAGCTGCCCAAATCCTGCCTGCTCCCACTGTGGACTGCCCTGAGCCTGGGGGAAAGGGGATAGCTACCAGCTGTGAGGACTGCAGTATAGGAAACACTCCAGGAGTGCAGGAAGCGGATGGGGGCAACCCGCTATCATTGCCAGGCTTCCTTCTTCCGCCTGGGAAAAGGGCCCACACTTGATTCTGTTCCGTTTCTTTGTTTCCTGAGATAATCACTACGGCTGCATGAGCCAAGGTGACTTTCCATGGGGTTGAAATAGAAGATGGATAGGGATTAAAAATGCACTTGGTCCTTCTGTGTTACCAACAGGAACTGAGGGTTCCTGTGTTAGTTATGCTCCGTGGGTAGGACCAGAATGTCTGACGGTAACTACTTAAAGGAGAAAGGACTGAAGTTTGGCTCATGTCAGTCACAGCAGGAAAGATGGAGTGAGTAGCCTGTTTTACTGGGAGTATGTGGCTGATGCAGTACACAGCCATAGCTGACTGGGTAGTAGCAAAACAAGACCAGAACCTGTCTAGACTCTCAACTTCCAAAACACTCTTCTACCCCCAAGTAGCTATATCCTTCCCAAAGCCCCCATCTTCTAAAAGATCCATGCCATCGCAGAATAGCACCACCAGCTCTAAGGGTTCAAAGCATGAGCCTGTGGGAGACATTTCACATTCTCACCTAACAGGTCCTGCTTCTCCAACCCTTCAAGACATTAGCAAAACTGTAATTCGCAGGTAGTTTACCATGGGCCAGTGTCTGGAGCTTGTAAAATTCTCACATGACATCCTCTCTCTGACTGTGGAGACTAGCCCTTTGGAGGAAACTTTGCTGGGTAAGTACCCTTTCCCAGCAGTGTACCCAGCTCTGAACTAGGTCTGTGCTGTCAATTGCCAGAGTATGTGATTCAGGACCTATCCCAGCTACTTCTGCATGGGCTCTCTGATAGGATTGAGAAACAAGCCCATAGGCACTTCTGTAAGAGGTTTTCTAGACATGGTTTGTTGAAAAGGGAAGACTCATTCTAAATGTGTGTGTGTGTGGGGGGGGTGGCATCATCTATGGACTACAGTTTGAACTGGATAAAAAGAAAATGCAAGCTGAGCTCCAGGGTCCCTTTCTGCCTTGCTGACTGCAAGGGCAATGTGACCAGCTGCCCTGAGTGCTTGCTCCCTCACTTTGCTCCGTGGTGGGCTTCACCCTCCAACTGTGAGCTAGAAAGAACTCTCCATTGCTTATATTGTTTTGGGCAAGTATTTAATTACCATAATGTAAGTAGCCAATACAGGATCTATATAAATCGAGAGTCGGATAGATTCCACATCTGCCCTGTCCTTGGCTTGAGTCCTTGTTGGCTTGTGTTTCCTGTAAGGCAATAGAATTTCCCATAACGTTGTCTCACCATGTCGGAGGTGACATGTGGACCCTCTTACGGTCCTCTCAGGCTCTCTCCACCCCAGCCTCAAATGCTGGCGGACCATCAAGGCAGCCATACTGAGTTGAGGCCTATTCTGTGTGGAGTACTGTGTGGAGTCCTCATGCATACTGAGATAGAAACCGCAAGGCTAGGACACAGCACCCAGATGCCAAAGAGCCATGATGGCCTAGTCCAGCTGAGCCTCAGTCAGAGCCAGTGCCAATACCTACATTCTTCAGGCTCATACATCAGGTTGTTAAATTGTATTCCAGTGGTCATGTGGGGATGAATCATGCTCCTCCTTCACCCATATATAGGGCTATAGAATCCTATACACACCTTACCACATTCAACTCAGTTCTTAAATTATTTACCAAGTGCTAGCATGTTGCCCAGAGGGCTGTCATAAAAACGTGTAGGCAGAACCAAAATCCACAAACATTTGTGTGTGGTTTGTGGATATGGAGTCATTGGGTGACACATCCATGTGTCAGTATCTCTAGTCACTTGGTGTCTGTCCTCATACAGAGAACAATATTCACATGATGGTGAAAGTCTTATTTCCCCCAAGAAAAACATGACCCCAAAGAGAGCCAGCAAGGTGTGTTTGGGTGGGCAAGTTTTCCACCTCCCCAAATGGCATTTGTAGCTGAGGCCAAGCACAAGTGAGTTCTCTGATAGGCTCTGAAGTTTTCAGAGTCCCATCCACATCCATGGAGTTAGAATCTTCCGGAGTAGAGCTGACAAAATGTGAATTCTTTTAAAGTCCCCATTTTGATGCTGAATTCAACCTGGCACCTTAGGACAGTGGCCCTAAGATTTGATTTATAGATTTGGGTACCAGAAAGACCTGATTTCTTATGTAAACCTGAGTAAGCAATTCACCCTCTGTCTCAATTTCCTAGTCTCTAAAATGGGTCTAATCCCTTATTCCATTGAGAATGAGCCCCTGGCCTACAGTGTCAGCTTCATTGTCTGCCTCCTATCCCTTAAAGGTTCTTCCTACCCTAATACATCACAAGTTATATGGAAGTCTTCAGAAATACCAGCAAATTGACTTTGCTGAGGGGTGGAGGGGGGTTGACCACTCAGCTGATGACAGAGAAAGTATAGGCAGGGGAGAACTGTAGCTGTTTCCTAGCAATATCTTTCTCCCTCTGACTTGCCTGTGAGAGATGAGCTATAGTTAGGACTTGAGGAGAGAGTTAACATTGCTAGCCCCCTATGCTGTGTGGTTGTAACTGGGCCTGTTCAGTATATGGTATCATCAAGATCTACTTAGGAGGCAGCTGTGCCATGGCTAAGTGAGAGCCCAGCCTCTCTGGTCCCGCCTCTGCTGTCTTCTCTTGTAGACTCTAGGCCCTTGGGTTTCCATTTTTCTTTTAGACTTAACCTTAAGCAGTGATTCTCAAAATCTGGGCTCTCAGGACCTCTTTAAACTTTTGAAAATTATTCAGGAATGTCCGTCCAAAAAACTATTAGATATTTACCAACTAGAGGTAGGAACTGGGCAGTTTCTAAGACCCAAGTATATGTCTCAGCTGCTGGAGCAAGACTGTTATCACATCTATGTGGCTCCTGAGAAACTCCATCGTAAGTTCAAAAGAAAAAAAAATAACACATAAGTCTTTGATGTTGTGAACTCTGGGATAGATCTTGGTGGTTCCTAGGGTCTCTGAGGCACATGGACCCATGGAACTTGAGTACACAGAGCATGTGACACTTTATTTTTCTGTTATTGGAGGATAGAATCTTCCAACACAGATGCAATAGAAATGATCCTGAGCTGGGGTTGGAGAGGTGGCTCAGTGCCTAAGAGCATCCACATTGGAGCCCATAACCATCTGCAATCCCAGTTCCAGGGTATCTGATACCCTCTTCTGACTTCCACAGGCACCAGGCACACATGGAGTGTAACAGACATACATGAAGCAAGATACCCATACACATAAAATAAAAATATTTTATGGGGAATGTGTATGCGGATGAGCCTGAGCAACATACCATAAACAAAATGAGCAAAGCTTTACTGAGACCTCATCTGAAGCCACAGGGTATTGGAAGCAGAGAGTTATTCACCAGTCAAAGGATTTAGTGGCTTTATTGATTTTCTGCAGCAGGCTAAAGTTTGGTAATTGTCCATTGGTCATGGGCACCGTTTCAAAAGATATTTTTTATCTTATATGCAAGCAGTCTGCTCTAGAGGGTTTCAGGCTAATGGGTGGTTACCTAACCCTGGGAACTGCTGAGTCCTCCTCAGTGTTGGCATCATCATCCTGCATAAACATCCTGGCCTTATGGCTGACTCCTCCTCAGCACCGGCTTCATCATCCTGCATAAACATCCTAGCCTTATGGTGTGCCTTCTGAGAAGGCTGTGAGAACTATAGGCTAGAGTCATCAAGAAAACACCAGAACAGAGCAGGAGAAACATGCATACAGTCCATCAGGAGACAGGCCAAGTTCACCCTGGGTTAGAGTCCTGGGACAAACATTTCTGCACTGATCAACATAGCTGACCTTAGAGCTGAGTAAAATCAGCAAAGTGGAGCAGACACAACCTTAAACCAGAGAGGCCTCTTGCTCATCCATCCCATCCACACTCATTAGATAACTGTGTATTCTTATAAAGCTCCCACGTTTAGCAAAGGCACCCTTCAAGTTTCTTCAAAGGAACGGAGGCAGCTATTGTCCTGACCCACACATTGGCATGCCTTCTCTAGAGAAAGTGATGGGAAGCTGACCATGGATAGCTTCATGTTGGGAAGCCTCTAACCAAGAGCCAATGCCATGACTTTGTTCTGACCATCTGATGTCCCAGGTGATACCAGGGCTACTGCAGGAATATATGAGATGAGGTCTCTTCCTCCCATTTCTCCTTGTCTTTGCTTTTCTGTAGCCATTTCGAATCCCATTAGTTTCTGCTTGTTGTAGTCAAAAGAACCTCTTAATCTATAAACATTCTGGCCTTGAGACCTAAACTGGTCACAATGATACACATACATATATATATATAGTGTATGATGTGGTGTATGTACGTGTGGGTGGGTGAGTGCACTCACCAATGCAGGTATGTGTGGAAGCTGAAGACTGCTCTAATATGTCTGCCTCAGTCACTTCTCTATCTTATTTTATTTTATGTATACTAATGTTTTGCCTGCATTTATGTCTGCGTATCACTTGTATGCCTGGTGCCTGTGAAGGCCAGAGGAGGTTGTTGGAGCTCCTAGAACTGAATTTACAGATGGTTATGAGATGCGATGTGGGTGCAGGGAACCAAACTGGGTCCTCTGGAAGAACAGTCAGTGCTCTTAACTGCTGAGCCATCTCTCCAGTCCCTCTATCTTATGTCTCTCACTGAACCTGGAGCTCACCGTTTAGGTGGCTCAGTGACATCTCAGTGTGAAAGCACTCCAGTTGTTGAAAACGCCTGTGTCTGTCGCCCTCCCCAACAGTACATAAGCAAAGCTGACAAGGGATATAATTGGTTGCATGTCAGATGCAACAACGCATGCTGTGTGTCCTGCAGGAGTGATCATGTTCTGAAGGCAGCATGAAGTCTCATAATGAGCTACGGATTGTATTATTACAGTTGAGCAAACGGAAGCCTGATTTATGATGATTAAAATTTGTTTCTAGCATGAGTTTTTCCCCACACTCCCCACCCAGTGAACAGTGTATGTCTGTTTTACCACTCATTTGTAAATTGCTTTAGAAAACCATTGTCTCCTGATCAGCTAGGGGAGAGCGCCACGAGGAACCCAATTCTCCATATTCCACAAATGTAAATGTGACATTTTGTACTTTGGGGGGGGGTGGATCCCTTGTGGTCCTAGAGTCCAGTCAACAGGTTTGTGACAAATCATCAGTATCTTTAAAATGGCATATGTTTGTTCACAAGCAAATGGAACAATAAAGGGCAGAGATTTTTAAGTGACGTCCTAGGAATACCCAGCTCTAGACATCTAAAGAGGTCATCTGCGCACGACAGGCCCTGCTAGCTCAGATCCTGCTCTGACATATATGTGTATCAATAACGAATGGATAAATTGATTCACCCTCTGTCTTGCAGAGTAGATCTCTGGGAGACACCACTTGTGGCTCTTGTTTACCCAAAGATCACTTTGAAGGCAGAACACACTGTAGTCCCAAGTAGCAGCCTCTCACTTAACACTGGCAATGTGGTCCTTAGCTCTGAGCCATAGGATGGGAGCCTCCCATCCTGCCATAGATATGCAGGTGTCACCAAAAGAAGATGTGTGGGATGCCTGGGGTCTACTGTTGCCCTGCACATGCAGCTATGTGACCACCAAAACAAAGCCTTTTTGGCCCTGTTTTTCACTCACCTGTCCATCATCTCTCAGTAGCTGTTTACCTGTTCTCGTGGTTCATAGAGGCTACTAGTCATACAGTCTTCCAGTGTGATACACACCGTGAGAATCATGGAGAAGCAGGAGAGTTAACTGCAGTGATTCCTCCGTGGGTCTAGAACGGAGCTCTTGCCTTCCTCATTGCTGTATTGAAACACCTGATAAAGACAGTTGGTTTCGGGGTTCAAGGATGAGCGGTCCATCACAGAGAAGGCATGACAGTGAGTTGGAGACAGCTGGCCTCACTGCATCCACAGTCAGGAAAGAAGGACAGGAAGTGGGCCCGCTACAGAAGTCCAAGCCCCACCCACCCCGGGTGACGCACTTCCCCCAGAGAAGCTTTACCTCCTAAATGCTCCTCGTGTTCTAAAACAGCACCACCAATCGGTACCAAGTGTTCAAGCGCGCACAAATCAATAGGGACATTTCATATTTGAGTCACAAGAAACAGGACCCGAGGCACCCTGTCAGAGATTCTCAGTGCACCAAAATGGTCTCTGCTCTAAAATCTTCAAGTCCCACTCTTGGGCCTGTGAGTGACTGTCACAGGCATGCTGCTTGTTTCTCCTTAGAGCCTGTCACTGTTTAACAGAAAAGCCCAAGCCTAGAGGTTTAGGACAGAAATGGTTCGGTTTTGTGATTCTGGTGCTTGCCTGGATTTTTCTGCTTCTGCTACCTGGCCAGTCCATGTGACTGCAGTTGGACTTGTGACTCCTGACCCCCTCTCTCTGCAGTCTTTCTCCTTCGTGAAAGTCAGCTTGGCTGGTCTTGCTTCTGCGCAAAATGCTGAGCCCCAACTACAGAGCTTGGCATACCTGTGCTTCCTTTACTAAGGTTCCCTCGGCTACCAAAAGTCATGTGCTCAAGCATAAGTTAATGGGGGACAGACTTCAGCTTTCAGACTCGCAGGCATGATTCTTTCTGGGTATTTTGATAACAGCTCCCCCAATACATAGGAGCCTCAACTTTCTCCATAGTTAATTGAGAATAGCTTGCAAAGAATTCTTTGGAGCAGCCTAAAAATCAAAAGATGTGTTTTGTATGGCAGATATATGTATAATAAGTGATCATCATGGGCTCTATTGTCTTAAAAAGTACAAGCAGAGCTAGGACCAAGTAATGTGATCCATTCATCACCCCCACAACACAGATGCCTTGGTCAGCATGTACTTACACATACTCCATCCATGCATGTACACAACTACACATACATGTGTGTGAACACACATATGAGACACTATTTCTATTTCCTATCCAGCATGGAAATTAAGTATGATTGGACATATCCTCAAAGTGGTGAAGAGCCATATAAATTCAGTACCTTGCTACCAGCAGTACTGGATGTCTATTAGATGCTAAGACTATCTATTAGAACATAACACAATGGAGTTGTGGTATAAGAAATGCCATCTTCAGCGATCCATTCTTTGCTGATGTTTTAAGCTCACAACAACAAATATTAGCCAGAGCTGAAAGATGGCTCAGTAGGTAAGAATGCTTGCTGTACAAGCATGGGGACCTGAGTTCAATTCCCACTATTCACATATGACAGGATGGCCCCCTGGCCACATGGGCCTGCAGTGTCAGTACTGGAGTGTAGGTCAGGAATGCTGGAGCTTGCTTCAGATTTAATGAGAGACTAACATGGAGAATAAGATGGAGATTGATAGAACAGTAAACCTGATGTCTCCTGGCTTCCACATGCATACGTGGGAACACATACATACATATACCACATTCAAATATACCACACACACACACACACACACCCCACTGGCCAATCTCTACATGTTTATATGAAGTTAAGCTTGGTAGATAGGGATGTGAGTGCAGCTCACAATGGAGACTGGCTAGCTCTCTGCGCATCATCACAATGCACTTGGAGTTCAGCTCTTCCCCTCTCCCCTCCTCTATCTTTGTACTGTCTGTAACCATGCGCACACATGAGGATGGGCCAATGTGACCTCTTTCTCCCCATCTCACATTTCTACTAGGAATCCCATAAGGATCTGGAGACATCCATGGACCCTCCTCCTTCCAAAGTGTCAAAGGCTGATTGGCTTCCCTCCCTTTAGTAAGCATGCACTGTCAGCCCCCATTTATTCATCTGCTTATTCTCTGGCTATGAAGAGATGGGGTTGAACATTCAGAATCTCCCATAATTCTGCCTTTACACTCAGTGTAGACTCTGCCCTCTGTCTCATGGTTTATCGGTCATTTATTTTTTGAAAGATTGTATTTTTAAATATTTGTGCATATGTAGATGAGTGCATAGGAGTGGAGGCTAGAAGAGGCCGTCAGATCCCCTAGAGCTGAAGTTAGAGGCGGCTGTGAGCTGCCTGACATGGGTACTGAGAACCAAGCTTGAGCCCTGTGCAAGAGAAGCACACAGTCTTTACTGCTCAGGCATCTCTTCAACCTCTTGCTCATTCTTTCTGTTGTTGCTTTGTCTCACTATATAGAACAGACAGGCCTCGAACTCACAGAGATCCATCTGCCTCCCAAGTGATGGGATTAAAGGCATGCACCACAATTCCTGCTTTTATTGATCATTGTTAATGTGGCTACTTGTCCCTGCCCTTCTAAGCCCAAACTCTCTCTGCCCCAGCATGCATCCTGGGGGTTAGAGGTCACATGGAAACAAGGAGGGGATCTCAGTTCAGAGCTTTCTGTGGTAAGGGCTTTGACCACTGTAACACAGAGAGCGAAGCAGGCAGAGAGAAACTTCAGGGTAGAGAAAAGGGAGAATTTCAAGTGACACACAGCAGGGGGTGTGTGTGTGTGACAGATTCAGGCATATGTTTGGCCATTCTTCCTTGAGACCAAAGTTGGAAGCTGGGGTACACATTAAGGAAACAATAGTTGTGGCTGGTTGCTACAGGAATTATTTCTGTGGCCTCCTGAGATGGTCACTGGATGGTCATGTGGCTATCTGGGATTGTCACTATGGGTAGTAGAGCAGATACCTGAAATGGTTACTGAGGGCAGTGGGGTGGCTTCCTGAGATGGTCATCATATGTTTAAGTTCTTGGATTCTCCACCTGATAAAGATAAAATAACCAGAGTAATCCAGAGCCATGCTGAATGCCAGCCTGAGCAAACAAGCGATAAAATGCCTACAAAAATCCAAAGAATTATATGCAATATATTGCTTCATTTTAAAACATGATTAGGTAATGCAAATTATACACGACAACCATAAATTAAAACAATTACACACAAAGCAGAATACATTTATTATTTAGCTGCTGAAGTTTATATTTAGAAATTGCTTTTGGTGGGTTGACAGCGTTCCCAGCAGCAGTAGGCTTACCTTGCCTGCTGCGGCGGTTGCTGTGGACTGTAAAGCAGCCATTTCAGGTTCCGTTAGTGACGGGAAGGGGTCCAAGTAATGAGCAGTTCTTCCGCTCTGCTCCACGCTAGTGATTTCACATTACCATTCGCCTTCATGGGCGCTGTCTTCTTGGCTGAAGCCACCCTACCCCCTTCTCTTTTCTTGATCCTTTAGTTTATTAAAACACCGACTTGCATGCGCTCAGGCTATCCTCTACAGCCTCCTGGTTTCTGTCTGTGTGCACCTGACCTCATGATTCCCCTCCAGCTCAGGTCTCTCTCCTCTGTACACTTCCCCCTGGCACCCCTCAAGGACAATGCAGACTCTGCCTATATCGCACCCCTACCACAGGCCCTGACACGTATTAATCAATGAACACAGCATTGGTGCTTTTGCAGCTTAGTTCTGAGAATACAGCTGGCCACCCCTTACCACTCTTTGAGGCCCTCTAGGCACTGGACCGCCCCATTTTACATTACTGTAACAAAATGCCACAAACAAACTATTTAATAAATAAATGAAGAGGGCTGGAGGGGTCGCTTGGTCTGTAAAGCACCTGCAATTACAAGGGTCTGGGTTTGTATATATAGAATGCCTGAAAAAAGCTAGATGCGGTGGTGCAGACCTGGGATTTCAGGGATGACGAGATGGGAGGTGAATTCCTTGGAAGTAGAACCCTGGAAGATCAGGAACAGCTATCTTAGCCTATATGGCAGTGTTCTACCCCCCATCCACCCCCAAAAAAAATTGGAAAGTGTCTGTCCAAATGTCAATGCCAGAGGTTGTTCTCTGGTCTCTATATGCATCTCTTGCAGACAATGTGTATGCACATATGCATACATATGAGAAAAGGGGCATTGCTTTGGTTCACAGCTTTGGGAATCCATACAGCAAAGTACAAGGCTCCCTAGGTGCATCTCTCCATAGCAGGCGTATGGCTATATTGTGTGCCTATCTCTGTGTGTCCTCAGTCCCTCTCCCTGTAAAGCCACCCAGATTTAATCTTAGGGTTCTCTTGATTTTCACTTAGATAGAATTTAGAATCACCCAGGAGAAAATCTTCTGGGCATGTCTATCTAGTGTTTTTAGTAAGAATTAAGTGAGTGGGAAAACCCACCCAGAATATGGGCAATACCATCCTCTGATCCGGGATCCAAGACTGAAGGAAAAGAAGGAAACTAACGGAGCACAGTGTTCGTCTCTCTTTGCTTGCTGGCTGTGCACGAGACGTAAACAGCTTCTTCATCCTCCCCCCACCATGCCTTCCCACCGTGATGAGTGGTGTTCCCTCTTGAACTTGAGCTAATATAACCCCATCCCTTTCTTGACTTGTTTTTGCTAGGCATCTAGTCACAGAACCAAGACAAGTAACTCAGGCTGGGGCCTCTGTCCTAATAACCCAAGGTGATCCAATCAGGTCTTGAGGGTCCTTATTCATCAGCTCTTGATACTATCAACAGAAGACTTTCAATTCAGATCATAACACCCACTTCTCCTTAATATCTGGGACAGGTCAGTTTGAGCTCTCTGTAAGAGGCTTTTGGATGTTAGAATGTCAGAGTCCCAAGGACCCTCTCAAATGGCCCCCTAATGTTACAGACAAAGTCCAGAGTGACAAGGACATGCAGTCAAAGTAAAGCCTCTCCTTGGGCTTCCCTAACTTCTGATTTTAAGGGAAATCGCTAGGCCTGGCAGTCAGGAGGGCTTGGTTTGTATTTCATTTTCCTTTAACCTGCTAGGTCATTTGGGGCACTTTTTCCTTTTCATATAAAATCATGAATTACAATCCAGTGACCTTTAAGTGGTCTTAGGGCTTTGGCCTTTTTTCTTCAAAGCTTGAATTTTAATGTTTTTTGAACAAAATGTCCCTCTGTGGTTCTCTTTCCTCACCAACAGACAGCTGCATCTATGAGAATCTTGGCGCTTTCTGCAGCTACTCAGCTAAGGTTAGCCTACCTCAAGCCTTCATGAGGTGACAATGTTGGGAAGGTCAGTCTGGTCCTTTATGGCTTTGCTCTCACTGTCTTTGTGTCTCCTGAAGGCTTCTGGGTGAGACATCCTTGGGTGGGTAGGCAGAGCAAAGTTCTTCATGCTCTGGTGTCCTGGAAATCTACTGGTAGGGTGAATTTCTGAGTTACACAGATCTAGACGCACCACAGCTGCCTCACTGAGTTAGATCCACCTCTTACCTCTATCCGCAGAGCTACCAGCTTCTCTGCCAGTCACAGGGTCACCCAGGATGGCCAAAGTGACCACAATCAGCCAACCTAGGAAGGGGCAGCATTCAGACGTTATCTTTCTGCCCAGCCCTGATGCTGACTGAGTAAATCTTCAAAACAACCACACAAAACTATTGTTCCCTATTGATTCTTTGGGTCTGCTCTAGAATTGCCAGGCAAAAAGCCCAGCTAAGCATCCTAAAGAGAATAAAATGCCCCATTTGCTCTGAGACACTGGGGCTTCTTGTTTGGAAGCTTATTCCTCATACGACACCAGTGTCCAAATGAGAGCCTATGTAATGTCCATCCCTGAGCTCATTGCTACCAAACAACACTGTGTCACTAATAGTGATAGTTTTTTTTCTCCTAAAAGTAACTTGTTTTGTTTGTAGATGATCACAATAAAATATGAACAAGGGGACGGGGTCAATAGCTCCAATCTTCTGTTCTCGCAGAGGACCTGATTTGGTTCCCAGTACCCACATAGAAGAACCCACAACTGCCTGTAGCTCCAGCTCCAGGGGATCTAATAGCAGGGTTCTCTAGGGCACCTGCACTCATATACCAGCACACACACACACACACACACACACACACACACACACAGAGCTTTTAAAATCTTTTGTTTTAAAACCATGAGAAGATATCCCTGGAAGCCTTATGCTTACATTTTACCAAAAACCTGATTAAACTATCTCCCTTGTGGGACAGTACAGCCTGCAGGAACACAGAATGGACTCCGAGACCACTTCTGCAGTAACATGACTGCTAAGGCTTGCCTCTCACAACCTTACTGCACACCTGGCCCTGGAGCTCTTCAGGTCTTGGGTGGGCCAGGGCTGGTATTTGTTGAGAGGCCCAGGTCTGAGGTGGCGGGTGACTTTGTGTGGGCCCTGGCTCCTGCAGTCACAGCTCACGAGAACAGAAGCCAATGGTGTAGCTGCTGGGCCCTCGGAGAGAATGCTGGGAACAGAGCTGACTCATGAAGCTGTGACTTCAGTGTGCAGGAGCCAAATCGCCATGATTTCTAAATAAAAGGGCAGAAAATGTGCGAGTTTGGAGGAGGGGGAAATGAGTTGCGCAAAACAGTTTCCCATTTGCTGATCCATCATGAAGCATCAGCTGCTTTGCTGGCTGGGGCTGATGACCCGGAAGAAACTCAACCCAAAAAAGTTGTAGCTGAGTAGCGACAAGATGGAAAATGTACAGGGTTTATTTAGTGGGTCTTCTCAAAATTGTTATATGTAAAGACAATCAAATAAGACATTCAAATATGCATAAGGGCTGTACACGTGCATGCGTGTGCATCATACACCCTGAGAAAGGCCAGTTTCTAATATGGAAATCATCAGGTCTAGCATCTGACATGTGTTCTTTTCTGTACTTTGGGGATCACAAAAGTTCGAGCATAAGGCAAAACACTGGAGCCAGAGTCAGAGGTAAGGACAGGGCAAAATGAGGCCGCTGTGATGTTCAGCTTATAGTCCATGGCTTTCATTTTGGTGTGTGCATGGTCCAAGAAGTCAGTTCAATGCACAGGAGATCACGGTTGCAGTTTGCTGGTTATTCCCTTGATTTGAATGCTTTCCTGAAGTGCCATTTTGTCTCGGTAAAATGCTCCCTAAAAATACTCAAATATTTTTAGTTGTAGAGTACAAATCAGATTGAGCTGCACATTTCCCTGGTGAGCAAAAGTGATGAGTTTGTGTTCATTAACTCAAGGCCATCTGGTGCCGACACACTGCAGTCTGTGAACCAAACGTGCATCAAACTCTAGGGATCAGAAAGCGCGCCAGACCCAGCGTTTTGGAGACTCGATAGCAACCAGAGGGAGGAAGAGGCCTTAGCTATCTTTTTCTTTTATTTTTAAAAATCAGCTCCACTGTGCAGTATAACAGAGCTTCCACACTGCTCAGCTGGCAGACCACATTGCCTTCTCCTCACGGCCATCTGAACTGTCTTCAGGGCGTGCTTCCGCAGGCAAAGTCACTTCACCCATTTCCATCTCCGTGTGGGTGAGTGGGAGGAGGCGAGAGCACACAGTCCCTTTCTCTACATTTTTTCTGTCACTGTGGACCACAGCCAGAGCACGCTTATGCGTGCACACATTTTCGCTAAGACAAAGGCTTCAGAGCAAAGTCATGTTCAAGGTAGCTGCCATACTCTATGACATTCTTGGAGAGACAGCTGCATTCTTCAGAGGAGCAGTGTCTTGAATAAACTCAGCTTCTTGGGGTCTTGCCCAAGGGAAAAAAAAAAAACACAGTAGCAGTGAGCTTTCTGTATAGCACATTCACCAGACATAGCTGTGTGGCATGGCTGCTTCTGATGGCTGCCACACTCCTTTCTGAAGGGCCTGGGAGGGGCCCAGAAATGGAGTGAATGGGGGTCTTCTTGGAGGTTCTTGCCACCTCAGGGGCTGTACCGACTATATTTGGAACTGAGGACTTGCACTCGTGTCGGGTCAAACCGGGGAGCCGTGTGGCAGACTCGTCTGAGCTTCAGAGCGATTTTGTGGGTGGCCAAGGCTCTGCCTTTTAACTGCAGTTCTGCATTAGAAACCCAGACATGTTTGGTGGGCGACAGTAACTCTGAGAAGATGAGAATCATATTCTCACTTTTTCCTCCTTGTTCCCTCCCTCTGTCTCTCTGTCACTTTCCACACCCACTCACTGCCCTCCACCCTTTATGCTTTGAGATGCCGAGCACATGAACGGCTATCCACTTCAAAAACTCTCTTGAACCTCACACAGGACAATAATACATAGAAATAAATCGATCTTTCCCCATGTTATGTGTAGGGAAATTGTATTTCAAAAACCACAAGATTAAACAATGAAATGAAATACTTTCAAGATGCAGCCTTATTGTGAAAGGGAAGCAGGACTGTTAGTGTGTCGGAAAATTTTCCCAAAGCACAAGGAAGGGAATCACAGCAAATTCTCATTTTTTTTTAAGGTGGGTTTATTTGTTCCAGCATGAATTTCTCAGTGCAGGACACTGCCGTGTGCCTTGTTTGTGGCCATCTCAGACCAGCTGCTGTCCACAGGTTATTGTTTGCCAATATGATGAACATGTAGGAACACTTGTCTTTATTTCATGTATCTTTCTTTGTCTAGCACCATCTCTTACATAGATCATTTTGATTTTGGTGTGAGGCCCTGACTGCATGCATGTGCATGCATGCAAGGGCATGCGTGAGGGCTCGCCTCCCACTCTGCAGAGAAGTCTTGCTCAGCCTCAAGTTGAATTATCATGCAGCTGCACTTTAAGTTAGTGGAACCCACATTGTTTGTGAAATCCCACTGCATGATGCAAAGTAAACACTCAGATTCAGGACACATAGCAAAGGTGCGTCAATGATGGTCATATGAATTCTTGAGGAATTTTCTGAAAGAACAGAATTTTGTTTTAGTTTTTGGTTTCTTTATTTTTTTTAAACTTTTATTTATTTATTTATTTATTTATTTATTTATTTGCCTTGGTGTTTGCCTGGAACTGGAACTACAGACAGTTGTTAGCTGCCATGTGGGTGCTGGGAATCGAACCCGGGTCCTCTGGAAGAGCAGACAGTGCTCTTAACCGCTGAGCCATCTCTCCAGCCCCTAGTTTTTGGTTTCATAGTGAGTGGACATTTATTAAGGAAAGCACAGATAAGCAATAAAGAGAGAATTAAAAAAATTTGCTAATATTTTTTTATATTTATTTGTCTATGTATTTGTGCCTCTGTGTGTGTGTGTATGTGTCTGTCTGTCTATGTCTATGTGTGAGGTAGAGGGTGTCACAACGCATACCTGAATTCTCAGAGGACAACTTGTAGGCGTCAAGTCTCTTCTCCTACCAAATGGGTCCTTGATCATGAGGGCTAGAAGAAGGCATCTCTGCCCTCCACACCATCTTACGACTAGATTTTCAAGTATGTTTGTACATACAGTACTTTTGTCTGGATCTTAGACCTTAAGCATTAAGATCCTACAGTAACATACTTTCTATCTGCAATGTAACATTTCATGGGTCAGGATTTCACTACTGTCTGTCTTAGTTACCTTTCTATTGCTGTGACGAATCACCACGACTAAGAAAACAAAGAGTTTAGTCTGGTTTATGGCTTCAGGACGTTAAAATACATCATGGCAGGGCAGCAGCATGGCAGCAAGTGTTTTTACCAGCAAGCAGGAAGCAGAAGAGAAAGCCAAGGTGACACAATTGTCAAAGGCCACCTCTAGCAACACACTTCCTCCAGCAAGGCCACACCTCCTAAACATCCCCAACAGCGCCGCCAACTGGAGACCAAATATTCAAACATAGGAACTCATGGAGAATATTTCTCTTTCAAGCAATCACAACATCTTTCATACCTTAAATGTCATTTTACTGTGGTGTTAATATTGCTGCATTATAAAGTATAGTGCCTGTTAGATAGATATGCTATACTTTAACCAGTCCAGCATTGTTTATCCTATGGGCTACTTGTGTTTCTTTACCCTATACACCACAGTCACAATGCATAATTAGTTCCCTAGAATAAGTTCCCAGAAGATGAAGAGTTAACACAAACAGATGCACAGACTCTTGTGGCTTTTAGCCTGTGAATTAACAGTATCATTGACTTTCTTTATCCCATGATGGGATACATGCAGCTTACATGTAGGTGCTGAGTCAGAATGCATGATTGATAGGAGACTGTGGCTGTGGAAGGGTGGAGAGGAGTCAGGGAGAGAGTCAGGTCAGAGACACTGATAGCTAGGGCATGTGCCAAGCACAGTGTCACTTCTTACATTCTCAAGTTCCTAACCAGAGCAAATAAAGTCATGGGAGAGGATGCTCCACACGAGAGCATTGCCAGATCTAGAAGTCCTGATTCCTCAGTTCTTAATTATGTATAAGGAACAGAAAACAATGATATGCTGTGGGAGAGACAGAGTATAGGCTGGAGTAGGTCTGACCCTAATCAGATCTTTGAATACGTGAAGGCCTGGGCTGTATGGCATGTTGTACAGCCAGGCTGCTCTTATATTCTTAGTCGTTGTA
Organism: Sigmodon hispidus; assembly: GCA_004025045.1. Taxonomy (NCBI): domain Eukaryota; kingdom Metazoa; phylum Chordata; class Mammalia; order Rodentia; family Cricetidae; genus Sigmodon; species Sigmodon hispidus. The sequence goes on from PVIH01001341.1 coordinate 43,391, forward strand.
TTCCAGTTTCTGAAAGCAGATGCCTAGACAGAGGGGTCTTGGGAGGGTTTCCACAGCAGATATAAGCAGGAATCCAAGACTACAACAGGAAGGCCCAGCCATCATAAGACAGAGGTTCAAAGTGGGACAGTAGAGAATCCTTGGAATTTGACTGTAATTAGGCATGGTGTTCTTCCACAGGAATTGGGTTCTAGAGTCTCAGCAACAGAGAAATTTGATTCTCATGCTTGAAGAAATGGCCGTTCATGTTGAAGCTAAGAGAACTCCATATTCTTTATGGTCCCACAGCAATCAGGATAAACACAACACCACTCCAGATTACTGCCCCCTTGCCTTGATCTGAGTTCCTTCATGTAGCTGGGAAAGCCTGGAGTAAGTAGTCTCCTACCCACAGGGGAGGAGGTGTTCAAAGAAGCCAGTCTGGATAAACCAACTTTAGTTGGCAGTTCAATGTGTCATTGTCTCAAAGTCTGCAGGACTAGGGCCCTGACCCAATCTCTTTAGCAAAAGATGTTTATTGCTACTGGATTGCTCAATATTTGTATTTTTTCAGTTTTTAGAACATACACATATGAAGTGCACATGAGGAGAAGTGTCTAATACTTTGTAAATTCAAACTGATATTTCAGATTCCAAACCCTGTACTTTTCACTCAACTAATTTTATATCTCATCTGTATCTCTTTCTTCAAAACTAAGAATCCTTCTTTTAAAAAAATGCATGGGAATTGGAACATCCCATGATTATCAGAATTATTTCAGAATGACCAAAACAATACTGGTGTCATATAAGACAATACTATCAACACCTCAACAGATTTATTGTTGTTACCCTCCTTGCTGTGTATCATGGATGTATCGTGTTAGCACTAGTAGACCATATAGTCCAATATAGTCCACAGACAATGCATCTTCCCCTTGTAATTCTACCACAATCTTGTTTCCATAGTTAGTACCCATCTTTCATCCTTATGCTGATCCCCATCATTGTGCCTGCTGTCTGAGGCTCATTTTCTAGTAGGTTCCCAGTGCAGGCTCATCTATACTCCATATTGGAGGACAGTTTTGCTGGGTATAAAATGGTTGTTCATACTTTTTTTGCATTCTGAGTGTGAGTATATTGGGTATGAAAAATGCAAGACATTATCCAAGTTCCTCTAGCATAAAATATTGCTGTCCAAAAGCACATGATCAATTAATCTCCATATGCTCTTTTTACCTACATGCCCAGAGGATATTATTCTCTGATTTCAGACCTGTAGTTTTTCTGGGTCACATATTGTTACTGGTTGTTCTGAGTTGATGATCCAAAGTATGCTATGTGCTTTTCAATATGTCCTTTTAAACCTCTTTAGATGTGAGGGAAACTGCCCTATAAAACATGTTCATGCTTTTCTGTTTCTTGCTTTGGTTTCTTTTCACAAAGAAGTGGTGGTGGCCATACTTCTTTGACTTGTCCTTTGTGGCCAGCTCCTATTCTCTGTCAGTTGGTTCTCCTTTACCAGTTTTCAGTATTTGGCTTTTTCTCAAAGAACGTCTTTATCATTTTCCTCACTTATTTTTGATTTTTAAAAAACTTATATCCTGAGGCAGTAGCTCAGTTGATCACATGCCTGTCTGGTACATGCAAAGCCCTAAGTTTAATCCCCAGCACCACATGAAACAGGCATAATGGTATCCACCTGGCACTCAGGAGGTAGAGGCAAGAGGATCAGCCCCATGGTGATTACAAGGGCAACTCAGGCTATACAAGGTCCTGTCTCAGAGGAAAACAAAGCTGTTTTTGTTTTGTTTCTAAACTTTCTTCCTTCTTTTACCTCCCATTTCCTTTAAAGCCTTGTTGTTGTACATATTAGCTCTTACATTCCTTAGTTTACAGTTCTAACATCATTTCAAAATGTAACTTCAGGTCTTACATCATATTTTTTGTCTTGTTTTTTGTTTTGTTTGAGACTGGGTTTCTCTGTGTAGCCCTAGCTGTCCTAAAACTTTCTCTGTAGACCAGGCTGGCCTTGAACTCAGAGACACACCTGTGTCTGCCTCCTGAGTGCTGGGATTAAAGGCATGTGCCGCCACTGAGCTTACATCATGTTCTTAAATCATTTGTGTCACTAGAAGACAATATGCTATGATTTTGATTGATCAATTTTTTGGCATGCCTTCGTGGTCCCTAATGACACTGTCTTGTACCCTAGTTTCCCATTTCTTTGAGTGAACTTTGTCTAAGATTTGACTTAAATACCAACTACACAGAGAATTTTCTTCTCCTACTTCCTCAGGTCCCCCCAAAATAGAAGGCCCCATTGGCAGGCCTGGGGTTTTATGTAACAACAGGTCCCCTGGAGTTTTGGAAGTGTGGGTTGATCTGGCTTTGAGATCTCCTTATGCTGCTTCATAATATAAAAGCCTTGCAGTGTCATTGGTGGTGGTGGTGGCCATACTTCTTTGACTTGTCCTTTGTGGTTTCTGACTGCTCAATAGAAATTTTGCTTTTGTGACTCCATGGCTATGTAGAGCCCACTAGTTACAGCCTCAACTAGATTTGCCCCTAGGCCCTGCACTTATCAACAAAAAGCATGTATGCATTGATGCTGATCCCTCAGATACCTATGACTTCACTCTGATTTCTCCAGCCTGGCTGGCTGCCCAGTGTCTCATGATCACTGGTGGCCTTATTCATTGGCATGTCCTTTGGGGCTATCCTGTCACCTAGTTGAGTTCTAAATGCTATGAGTTGTGAGTTTTGAGTTGAATATCTCAGTGTTCTTTTGCTATGAACTCTGGGGCAAGGGAGCAGTAGTTGCCATCTGTTCAAAACTCCCAGTGGGATTTTAACCTGATGGTAGCAGAGCTTTCCATGGATGTCCAGTGATAATTCATATGGTGTCCTGTATATGACATAAAGCCAGCACAAACTGGCACAAAGCTGTGCTTTTGTAGTGCTTCCCCCCCCCCCCCCAAGAGAATGGCTCTTCACTTCGGCGGCAGAGACTAGAGATCTAGGCCTAGTCTGGGAGGAAGCCATCTCTGGAGTGTGAACAGGGGCTCTCTGCTGCTGTTCAGTTACAATACCAAGTTGTGAGTGCCCACACTCCCTGCCTGCCACTCCGAATGAACCTCCCTGACTAGGGGAGAAGGACTTAGGCAAGCCTGTGTCTCTCCTGACTCTGTCTATTCTAGTACTTTCCTTGGCAGCCACTTATCAGTGCCTTGGCTTCACTCCCTAATTATAAAGCAGTTTTCAACCCAATAAACAGCCTTGCCCAGCTAATAGAGCCGAGCAGCGCCCTGGTGGCCTCTGCCTTTGTCCCCCCAGGCTCACAGCTCACAGGCATGTCTCACCTCCCCCACATTTAATGAGCAGAAAAGTATTGTTTCTTGAAGACATAATTCAAAAGACATTTGCTACCTTCCTTGAGATAACAGGCCATTTGAAAGGCGCAGTGCTAGGAAAGACAGAGACAGAATAGTGATGCCTTCCCTTGCAGCCGTGAGTCACATTAATAGCTTCCTAGCCCTGATTGGCCAACAGCTCTGGAGTCTTTGTCTAGAGTTCATTCAACTTCCTTTGAGAGGTTTGTGCCTGGAACCCAGAGCCCAGGTTTCTTTTTTCCAGCTTGAATCTCTGACTCCTCTTTACACACTGGTGGCTCGGGGCGAGATGAAGAAGTGGCCCCATTGACTCTGACTCTCCCTTGGTAGGGAGACAGGTATCTTTGAGTACTGGGATGCATCAGCTTGTTCTTTCATCTCACAAGAATCCCCAGAACTGAAAACTCAGAAGAGAAGTAGAAACTGCTGCTGAGAGACTCGCCTGATCACACCCTGCCTGCTCAGAAACCCACCATCTTCTCACAACCCCCAATGAGTCATCTACATTTGGCCCTTTGTTTAAATGGATCTACAGTGCCTAGCTATCCACATGAAATAACTCTCAAGAGAAGTGGGGGGGGGGCAGTGGTGAGAAGGCTTAGTGGGTAAGCCAGCCTTCCATCAGAGCATCAGTACCTGAATCCCACAGAGATGTCTTCTGACCCCCATACACACAGTGGTATGCATGCTTGAGCACACACACACACACACACACACACACACACACACACACACACGCTGCATGAACACATACATACACATGCACATACATACATACATGCACACAAATGCACACACTCATGCAGTGCACTTGTACACAATAGTGATAAACTGCTCTGTTAAAGCACTGACTTTCCCCATGTGAACCATGTGTCCCTGACATACACTTAACGTCTTAAATATGAGACTGTCACTTTCTATGTGTCTTTTACTTTCTTGTCACCACCCTCCTGTCCATTTTTTGGAGGAAGTAACTTCTTGCACAAGAGCACTGTGCTTTCTTACACTCCTGGAGTTTCATTTTGCTGAACTCTCTTTTTTTTCCCCCAAGGAAGCAGAGTGAAAATGCTTGACTTGCAAGACAAAGAGAGCTGAGGTTGCTATTCTGGCTTTTCTGTAACTTTCTGTGGGATTTGGATGAATTATTTAATTCAGGGCCTCAATTTTCTTACCTGTAAAATGGGTATGAAAATCCCACCATCATCCTGTTGCCACAGATTAATCTGATGATAAATGTGTCTGTAGCCATGCCTGGCACAATGGAAATGGTTAAGATGTAATTACCCTGAATATGAAGCACCCCCCACCACCAGCAAATGTGCCACCCTCTGCCAGAGAGAAGTTCTATGACACTTGTCCTTTAGGTGAGCATATCATCCTTTTCTCCTGTGGTTAAAGATATGTTTCACAGCCAGTTAAGAGAATCTGAAATACCCATAGTCACTCTGTGAGCAGAGATACCCAAACTCCAAAGTGGATCCAGCTCATTATCAGAGAGGATGGTAGGAAGAGACCCCCGAGACATCTCTGCCCCTTTCCCTCTCTGGGTTAGGCTTGCACCAAATGTTTCCCATTCCTGGCTCTTTGCATAACCTTGACTCGCCATCTATGGAGAATCCAGCACCCACAGAAAGTCCAGCACCCACAGAGAGGGATGCAGAGGGGAGGGCAGTCACAGATAGGGTCCCTTTTGCAAAATGTTGCTACAAAGACTTGGAGATCAGTTCATGGCCACTCGTCCTGGATCATTTTCATGCCTGCTTGTCCTGGGTCCCCTCTGGCCTCTGCCTTTCCTTGTCCATACAGTCCCCTCCCCCACCCATCCCTAACTCCTAAGTGTCCTGGTTTCCACCACTACTCTCCTTCCCCACACACTTAAATGTCACTGTGCAACAACAGAATACCATGCTTTTTTGCAGCATCTTGGGGAAGGAAATTTCTTTTTGATCCATTTGGTGTTAAGAGTACTCATGGGACATATTCAGGAATCCTTGCCAGTCTCACCAATATGGTTCACATGGTTGGCATGGTTGACTGGGGCTAAAACCAGCAGAACATTCCACAGAGCTACCTTTCTCCTGCTTCATACTCTCTTACAGACATCCTTGTCTCCAGAAGTTCCTATTCACCTTCTGGTGGGAGACGTCATGCCCATCTAGTGTTCTGCTCTGGACCACAGGATGAAGGGGGGGTGCAGAGAGTGTGTTCCTTCCTAGAGCAATACATCATGGGGAAGGAGCTCTCTCCAAATTCATCTGAATGGGCACAGCCTCTTCCAGAGGAACCAGGAGGAGCTCGGAGCCCCCCTCAGCCTTCATGGTATCTTTCCTCTACACCCTACTAGGTACATCTTGATGTGACTCTGTGTGTGCAGCCACACTGCAGGTCCTCACAGCTGAGTCATCCCTTTGTCCCTAGTGACTCAAAGCCACTAAAGAGTTGCTGAGTACAACAACTCTTCACTCAGCTAAGGGTTCGAGCCTCTATGTGTGGACCTCATTCCAGCACACTCAAGGTGATACATACACTTGATTTCTCTAAAAATTCAGAGACCATTTGCTCATCACTCAGGGTCCAGATGAGCAATTACTCTGTGAATTCAATTTCTGATTAGTTTATCCTTTCTGCCTAGACACCTGATTGTAATACAATAACCAGTTCAGCCCTATTCACCTTACCCAGTGACTCTCACCACTGGGACCACAGCACTCTGAATTTTGTTTGGTTGCTCAGCAGCACCTCAGGAGGGATTCTTCCTGGGTACTTAGTCACCCAAGCCAGCTCTTCTGGCTCAGCTGTACTGGGGGGACCTTCAGCAGCTGCTTGAAAGACACTGCTCAAGGTCTCACCCAGGATCTCTGCACAGCTCCAGATCTGTCTTTCTATTCATTTTTGGCATTCTAGAGAGTTGATACTGTGAACAAAAGCATCCCTGCTTCTTTCCAGCCCTGTAAGAATTAGAAAAACATTTTTAAATAGTTCAAAATCACACACACACACAGAGAGAGAGAGAGAGAGAGAGAGAGAGAGAGAGAGACAGACAGACAGACAGACAGACAGACAGACAGACAGAGACAGACAGAGACAGAGAGGAACTTGCTTTGATGAGTTCTTTTGACATTCTAAGGGGAGGCTGTGGCTGAGGGTGAGTGACCTTTTTAAAAAGCATTCAGATGTCTTCACTGACTTTGAGTGGACCTCCTGACCTGTGTCCTCTCCGGGTTAGCACACCAACACCTTGCACACTCTCTGGGCCCACAGTGACAGTGACAGTAGAAGACTGTGGTGGAGATCTTTAGATGAGAGATCCCACCTTTGTCAATGCTGTTCGGGTCTGTCTTTCTCAGACTCTGGTCCTTCCTCCCTATGATGTCATCCAATGGGTCCAGGCTCCCTGCTGGATGCTGCCCTTTGCATGTCTCAGTTGAATGACACATTGCGACTCCTTCATCTGCTTTGTCCTTACTGTCCCATTTCTCAGGGAGCCCAAGCTTTGCCCAACAGACTGATCTGAAGCAGAATTAGCTCTTCCATGCTCTTGATGTCTAAGGGCCTTCCTGAATTTTCATGGAGCAACCAAAGAGAATCAGTAGTGAGCAGAAGAAGCAAACTTTCAGCTAGTTACCATCTTTCCCCACTCGGAGCTCCCAGTACTGTTCTTAATTTCCTGACCAGCTTGTGCCCCTCCCCCGCTCCCTCCGAGCATCTGTGGCGGTTTCGAATTGAGCCCTCTACCTGCTGCTCTCAATCCTCAACATACCATACCAGTTGCATTGCCAAACAGCGAACTGCCAGCCATCTGCCATCCCAAGGCAGAATTTACATTGTTTTATCTTAAAATAACGCCTCCGGAATAGCAAGCCACGCTATGCATCAGGTTTTAAAATTGACAATCAGCCAGAATTAAAAACAAATACCAAATGGGCATAAAAAAAGAACAGGGTGTGTATGGCAGGGGGGTGGGGGGCTGGCATTTGACAGAGAGCTTATTTTTCAGCTTTTTTTTTTTTTTACCTGACTTTCTACCAAAATAGCCACGCCACTTAATTTTATCTACAACCGCAGGAGCTACTTATAGACTGAGAATATTAACGTGTTCATTGCCTGGCTCTACACAGAAATGTAGGTCTATGGACTTAGAGCAATGGTCTCGGACCTAGAGAGATGGTACCTACCATAACCCCAGACCATCTCAGTCTCCTTGAACTGGGCTTTCTTTTTGTGGCTCAGAGAAAGCTTAGGGCAGAACAAAATGGAGTTCCTTGACCAAGATACATGCTGACTCATGGATGCAGAACACCTTGAGTCCAGGACTCCCGTCCCCACCTCCTCCACCTACCCCTCCCTCCTCAGCCTGTTTTGGCTCACCATGGTGCTAGAGGCCCTCCAACATCCCTCAGTTCTTAATGTCAACTAAAGCAGCCTTCAGGACAGACAAGAATAAATAAACAGGGGCTAGAAAGATGGCTGAGCAGTTAAGAACACTGGGCTTTTTTGGTTTTGTTTTTTTGCAGAAGACCTGGATTTGATTCCAAGCACCCACATAGCATCCTCCAGTTCCAGGGAATCCAATGTTCTCTTCTAGCCTCCTCATACACAAACACACACACACACACACACACACACACACACACACACAAAATAATAATAATAAAATAAATAAATCTTCAAAAAAATCAAAAAGAATGGGCACATATATACCTGCAGGGCTTGGGAGACACTGGGGACCTATGACGTTGGCCTGTGGTCTTGGAGGAAGAACCACCAGCATGTCTGGATGGATTTCCAGGGCAGATGGTCTCAGAGGAGTGTTTTATTCTGAAAGAGAAAGAAGCGAGGCTTCGTGTTTCTTTTGGAGAAACCGTTCCAGGCAAAAGCAGGTTGGAGGAAAGTGTGAAGTCTGGGTGGGCTGAGGAAGTACAAGGCCCCAAATCTATACTCAGGATGCCTGCCTGCTGTTTGGAGCTGCACCATGGGTGTGCCACTTGGAGCTGAGTGGCTCTGAGAAAGCTCAGGCAAGAAGACATCAGGTGTGGGAGCCCGGCTGCTCAAGGCTGGAACTGTCCATGATCCAGGGACACGGACTAGCTTTCCTTTCTAAGCTCTCCAACCTTCTCTAGACAGGAAGACTGCAGCTTAGCCAGGCTTTGATGTAGGGTAAAGCATGAGTGGGGTTGTTATTGTTTCAGGTTGCTTTAGTCTTTGACTAGATGGGGCACAGCCTTCTCCAACCTCCCATCCCCAGTCTATCGGGACCCTCTTTCTTCCCAGCAACCTCAACCTATGGTCTTGAGTGCTGCTCTATCTGCCCCTCTTGTGGGTCCTTTGAGGTCTACGGCCAGCTTCCTCCTCTGTGGGTCTTAAACAACATCCATTTTTGAATATGTGATGTCTTGGTAATAGAGGCTGGATTGACTCTACAGACCTGAGGCCTGGGGCCTGGAGCCATCCATACATCTGAGAATCTATGTCTGACTTCCTGAAGTGATCAAGGCAGTGAGCGCTCTGACTCCTTCTATTAAGAATATACCCATGTGCTAGCCACCATGCATTTCTCTTTAATGTAAATAACTCAGTTTATTAATAATAAAATAATCTTGCTTAGTGATGAGCCTGTATAAGTGCAAGACATTGCTTTGCCTTAGTCACAGCTTCTGAGGACCCAGGGCTCACAAGTACTCTGTGGAGATGGTCTCACTGCTCTGTCTCCAGCACTGGTGGCCCTCACCAGGAAATATATAAACTGAGGACGGTCTACCTGACACCCACAGCTGATGAGGGGAAGGTAATCAAGCTGAGAAGAGAAGCTGAGGAAACTCCATCAAGAAGACAATGCCTGAGAGACTGATGTTGTGTTCACCCAACAGAGAGGACAAGAAAGGTGTGCTTACTATTCACAAGGGACAGAAAAGGGTGCTCCCCACTACAAGACACAGGGAGACTTGTGTGTGCTACTGCTGGCCATCAGGAAGTAAGTGGAACTGCCTAGTAGAAGAGCAGGGGGAGGCAGCCATGGAGTGACCATCTGTCTGTCACAAGACCATGGGAAGGAACTACCTTCCTAACTCTAGGAGCCATTTATTCAAATCTATTACTCCATCAGTGTAGACAGCAGCAATATAGGCTGGGAGATGGCTGTGTGTGTGAGTGTGTGTGATTCCTGCCATGAAATCCCGAGAACCCAAGTGTGATCCCCATCACCCATGGAAAATTCAAGCATGGTGCTATGGGTCTGTCATCCTAGCACTGCAGTGGCAGAGGCATGCCAGTCCTGGAGCTCACTGGCCAGCCAGCCTAGTCAATCAAGGAAAGATCCTGTCTCCAAAATTAAGCTGGAGAGCAACAGAAAAAGACACTCAATGTTGACTTCTGGATTCCATATACACATATATGCACACACATATGTATATATATATATATATATATATATACACAAACATACATATACACACAAACCTATACAAATACACAGAGACGGAGCAGTGATTGAGATGATGTATTCTGTAGCTTAAAACAGTCTCAACTCATTTTGTTATATTACATTTTTAAAACTTGGCTTATTTTGTGTGTGTATGTGTATGAGGCGGTCAAAGGATGCCTTTTGAGAGTTGGATCTCTATTTCTACCATGTGTGTCTGGGGACTGAACTCTAGTAGCCAGGTTGGGCACCATATACCATAACCCACCCAGCTATCTCACTGGCCCATCCACTGCTTCTATACGGAGTAAATCATTTCATATCTACTTCTGCTCATGAAAATGTGAGCAAACAATGGCAAATAATAAAAATGGCACAGTCAAACCCAAGAACAGGATGAAGTGCGGCACTATCGCATGATTTTCTAAAAGGTGTTTTTCTCGGCAAAACCAGAACAGAAAGAAAACACAGTCCCTCCTGGGATTGATAAGTGCTGGCCCACCAGAGCCTAAGCTGTAAAGCTACATGGGATGTCAATACATCCCAGTCTTGCTCAGGCTGATTCTTGTCGTGAGACCTATGTGACCCTGGCTGACTGTCAGCATGTGTAGGTGTGTTCTGCAGTAGAAAAGCGCCCTTCCTTTATCAAGCTGGTGTGAGCAGTATCTGACCCTGAGTGAGTGAGTGTCATTGCTGAAGGGGCTTCTTTGACAACACCACTCTATTGATAGGAGGCTCCATCTCAGGAGCACCCTTAGCAGGAGAAATCCTCCCCCTCCCCCAGCTCCGAGCCAGCATCACCTCTTTTCTTGCTAAAGTTTAGCACCCGTCTTAAGTGTTAGTGTATCAGCATTCATCACTCTCAGGCGCTTGAGCATCCTGGCTTTCTTCTTCTCAGGGCAGTAAATTCTGAAGGAGTCTTGACCAAACAGTCAGGCCCTATGGTCTCCCGCCATGGAGAAGATAAGTATGTAGATACAAGGGCATGGGGTCTAGTAACTCAAAAACAGGTGTTGGCACCCAGCCATAGGATTCTTAGAGGGTTTAGGATGAACTGTGTATCTGTTTGAGGTGGGGGAGAATGCTTTTATATCCCAGAGATTAAATATTTAGTGAGGAGTTAGGAGGCCATAACTACTGAGTAATTTGTTCATATTAAGTATTAAAAACTAAGACTACTCCTTAGATACTGCCAAATGTGGTTGCTTTCATTTTTCAAAACATCCTTTTTGAAAAAGGAAGAGATACAGATTCCTACTCCCATCCCCAGCTAGAAGTAATCCAGACAAGTTTATGCGGAAAACCATAATCGTGACCCTACTGCCACCTAATGGTACACAGCCTTAATTGCAGATAAAGTGCTTCAGATAGACATTGTATTTTAAAAATATACTCACAGCAAATAGGAAATGATTTTGTGCATTGCTGTCATACTCAGGTAAGACACGTTCTGACCTTACTTGTTTTGTGGTTGGTATGGCTGCCTTAAGCGCAAGTTCATTAGGGAAAAAAATACAAAGAAGCATGAAAATCTACACTATATCAAAATTTGATTTTAGTGTAAAAAACTGTTTTGAAAAGTGGGATGCAGATTAAAATAGCTATTAAGACATGACAGTTCATCTAGTATCATATGGATTTCAGGACAATAGTCAAATAATTTATTTGGCTTGGTTAGGTAAGATCTATTGAAATTTAAATTTGCAATAAAACAAAATGATATATGCATATGTGAAAATTGCTGAATTTTTCTGGAGTTTAAAATACAGCAGGAAATCGAAATATATCTACTAATGAGTTCATGGAACCAGGAGTTTGACACTGAGGTTACCATACAGGCAGAGTTCACACATCTAGTCCTCCATAGATTGCTTCACATGTCTGTTCTGTTCCTGAAGAAGAAACTTAATTCTGAGCCCTCACCAACAGGCAAGGTCCCTTTATACACCTGTGCTGTGCCATAACTCTTTGCTTCCTGCTTTGCTGATAAGCAGCATTTGTATTGTGCTTTATAATTACAGAAGGCTTTCTCATGCCATTTTCATCCTCTAAACCACAAGATCATTAGTACCAATGATGGCTAGTTTTAATTGTCAGCTTGACACCACTCTGGATCACTTGAGGAGGTAGTCTCAGTGAGGGACTGTCCACAGTTGATTGGCCTGTGGGCATGTCTGAGGGAGATTATTTTAATTAAGTTAGTGGATTCAGGAGGACCCAGCCCACTGTGAGTGGCACCATTCCCTAGGCAGGAAATCCTGAAAACATGTAAGAGCGGAGGCACTGAACTGAGCACAAGAGAGCAAGCATGCATTTATGTCTCTGGTCTTGACCGTGAGTGCCATGCACTGTGGTCACTTTCTTCAGCCTTCCCAACAATGATAGGCTGTAACCTGGAAGTGCACATTGGAATAAGCACACTGGAATCACCCACTTCCTAAGCCACCCCCTCCCTCCACCCCCACCCCGTCACAGCGCTTTGTCAGAGTGGTAGAAATAAGACTCCACTTTCCAGTAAACTACCCATTCCAGAAAATGAAAGGACAAATGGCACCAGAGGACGGTTATTCGCCTTTCTGACTCTATATCTCAGGCTTCTCCCACCAAGAAGGTTGCTTCTCAAGACACAAGTTAGCACCTGGAGACTCTCCCGTGTGATGACAGAGCACTCATGTAACCCGTCAAGGGGTGTTGAGTCAGACAGGAAATACCCTCATGTTTGGTGGTTGTGAGGAAAGCTATTTCGTGCATAAGCTCTGTGTGGTGCACATGGCTTTTAATTCAGGGCCCAGTCACTTATTCATATTTTTTGTTACCTGACAATGTCATATAACAGCAGTGACCTTATCCCCTCACCATCCTCTCAGGGGAAAAGACCTGGTCAGTGGCACTGGGAATTCTCCTCTTTCGCCACCCCATGTTTTTTTATTGGCCACTTCCTGCCGGAATTGTATTCTGAGAAGCTGAAGGTACCTTGGGAAAGGAGAAGCCACCCTTCCCTCCTCTCATGCAGAAGTCTTGTTGATAGCGCAAGGTTGACATACATATTTGTTCTTTTGCTGGGTGACTTAAGTCAGCATGAGAATTAACTGGAGCAGATAGATGTCTGCGTTGTCATGGAGAATAGATGCTGGCAATTTGTTCTAGGACATGTGCTACACATCTTTGTAGGCAGGGCATGAGAGAATGTAGCTTTAGTAGGATCCAAGACTGTTCTCCACAGTCCACCCTTCAGAGAGTACTTGCCCTGGGAACATCACACCCCCAGGGAGGTAACTTCATTCACACACTGCCCACCTCCAAAGCTCAACAAACATGCCAAGTTCTCTGACATGAGAGGTGGCTGTCGGTTATTTATATCATGAGTAACTTGGAATAAGATCTGGAAGGAAATAAATTTCAGAAGGCATTTTTAAGATAAAAAGGAAATGGTTTGGTTCCTCAGCCTCTGGAGATGGTACAACCTTAGCATTAGGGGAACGTGTAGGTTATGGGTGTGGGGGGCTTCCATGGACCCTTCTTCCTACCTGACAGAGGGTGTATCCTCTGCCCCCCACACTGATCCCTGCCTTCCCCTGTCCCACCTACAGCAACTATAAGAGCAGCACAAGCCTTCCCAGGAGGTCCCCATGCTTAAGTGAGGGTCATGGTTTGAATATGAAATCCCCCCACAAGCTATGTATTGAGCACTTTGTCCCCAAGCATTGGTTGCAGACTGTTTAGGAGCTGAGGCCTAACTAGAGGATGTAGGTCCCTAGAGAGTTGGCCTTGAGGTTCATAGACCAGCTTTCAGGTCCAAGTCACTCTCTGCTTGCTGGTCCACAGAGATGTAAGCAAATAGTCCTATACCTCTGCTGCCCATTGCGACACCTGCCCCACCAAGATAGACTGTACCGTGAAGCCCTGAACCCAAACAAATCCTTCCCTTCTTAGGGTGCTTCATGCCAGACATTTGGCTACAGCCGGAAGCAAAGCTGTTAACTTACAGAAGGACAGAGTGTTTGTTCCTATCCTCAGTAGTTAGCCTGGCAAAGCAAAGGGCTGCAAAGGCAGGTGGGGAGGAGGAAGAGGAAGGCCATCTATCCTGACAGTGTGTGGATCCCTACTGAAGCATGGGAGACTATACACAGCTGCCAGGTCCCCCCCCCCCCCCTCCCTGCACTCTGCTGAGGCACCCCGTTTGCTTTGATGCCACCATCCATATCTGTCATCTCCACCCCTATCTGTTGTAAGAAATTTCTGGCCCAGCCTAACCCCACAATCCAAATGAGTCTCTCTTGCCCACAATCTGGCCTAGCCCAAGGTTTGGACCTGCAGCCCCACTTGGTCCCAAATAATCACACAAAAGCTTATGTTAATGACATGCTGTTTGGCCTATGGCTCAAGCTTATTGCTAGCTAACTAATGCATCTTAATTCAGCCCTATACTCCATTACATATTGCTTCTTGGGTAGCTGGATCACATTTCCGGTGACTCCGCCCTCCTTTTCCTGTATCTCTGCTTGGATTTCCTGCCTGCTTCTAAGCTGCTCTGCTATAGGCCAAAACAATCGCTTTATCATCCCGTGGTATTCACAGCATACACAAAGGCATTCCACATCACCCACATGAGAGGAAGCCCTATGGCACCTGCTTTACCTGGTCCCTAGACTCTGGATCCCGTGGACCATGGGAGATGGCAGGCCCAAAGTCTGTCCAAGACCTGACTCTGATTCTGTGACTAGGAAGTCTCTCCAGGTCTTCACACCTCATCATCCTGTCCTCCTCCTAGTGAGACTGAATGATGCTGGTACCCAGGAGGCCTCTGCGGAACCTTGAGGATTGAAGCTCATGTTTGGTGATATAGATCACATCCAGGATGATGGCACAGTATTGGGGGACCATGGCTCTTCAGCCAGGCCACAGCCTCCCATCTTTCACCTTCAGTCCTCCTGGGCTCCCCTCTGGGTCTGGTAAGCTGCAGAGTGCAGCCCCTGCCATATGAGCCGGAGGGGTCCAATTAGGAATTAAGAAAGAGCCGATTATAATCACAGGCCTCATTGAACTGAAAGTGTTCAGAGCAATTTTCCAAGTGAACTCTGGGGAGATGGGTTTCACTGCGTCTGCAGATACAGTAAACAGAGTCTGTACGTGTGGGGAGGGCATTGCAGCATATTGTCCCAAGTAAATAAGAAGGGGGTTGCTTTCTCTCTTCCTAGATAAATAAACTACGTCTGAGTCTCTGACTTAGACAACTACTGTGCTCTTAGCAACAGAACCGATCCAGTCACAATGTACCTACCCTCACCCTCTGCATGGGAACAAAAGGAAGGCAGCCAGCGAGCAATTAAACACAACTAAGATCGAAAAACCATAATGAACAACATTGAGCCGTGTGAGACAGGCTGGGGGTGGGGGATGCTGCAGGGATTTGCAAGAGAATGTTCAAGTGGTCCAGGACTAATAACTGCCCCAGGAACCATCAGTTTTGAAGATTTCAATATGTTTCATTCCCAAACCTTTAAAACTGGCAGCTCCAATTTTAATTATTATCCTCTGATCTCTTGATCCAAGCCTGAGAATATAGCTCAATGGTCTACCGCTTGCCTAGCCCGAGCAGGCCCAGGAATGATCTGAAACAGCAAAAATCCAAGAGGAGGGGGGAGGGGAGGGAGATGAAGAAAAAGAGGAAAATAACTAATACCAATTTAATAAACCTCAATGAAACTTTTAAACAGTAGGAATTGTTTTCCCCTCAAAGCATTAATGGGGTGTCAAACCCTGTGCTGAGTGGTGATTGATAGGCATGTTCACATTTAACCTCCCCTTCCTTCCAGTTCATAAAGTAAGCACTGTTATTATTGTTACTTTTCAAAGTAAGATTAGATAACTTTGCTGAGTGACTCATTTAGGCAGGAGCTGTGATTCCAAGCCTGTGACTGGTGCCAGCACCGTGTTGTACTGCTGCCTACAAAGAGCTCATGAGGAAGAGGGGCAGATCTGTCACTTGAAGGGGGTCAAAGTTGGCCTTTATTGGGAAAATGCTCCTAGGAAGCAGCCAGCATGACTGGAGGCACAGAAGCAGAACCTGACACAGTATAAGGAATCCAGAATACCTGCTGTCCTGCTGTCCAGGGCTGGAGTGAGCTGGATGATGAGAGACCTTCAAAGCCAGACCAAGGGTGTCTGGCCTAGCAGAGCAGCCCTGGAGCTTCAGAGGCCCCTCCTGTAGGAACAGATGATCAAGTTTTCTGAGGGGATCTTGAATGAGGTTGTCAGTGTGGTGCCTGGGTTTGGGGTCCATGGAAAGTCTGACCAGCCCAGAGGACAGATGTGAGCTCATACACCGCCTTCCTCAATGCACCACACAGTCTGTTCCTGGCTTCCTCCTTGAGAGCACAGGAAATGTGGGGGAGACATTCCCCTGCTACCAGACTGATTGATCGAGAAGTCAAACCGCCTTATGTTCAGCACTGAGAGCTGATGGGCTTTTGTTCTTCAGGCCAAATTGCCTAGATGCTTTTCATCCCACAGCACTTTGCCTGTGGAGCTCATGAGAAATACAGGAGTGAATGAACAGACTGCAGAGCTGGGGTTATGGACAAAGCTATAATCGAGGGAATAGCAGTGTTCCTCAGCTCGAAGCCTGGAGGTATCAGGTCTACTGGCTGCCTCCTCAGGGGAGCTGCAGACTCTCCCCTCACAGCCCCCCAGCAGGCCTCAGCACCCTGTTAGAAATCAGTGATGGATCCCAAGTTTGTTGTATGCCAGGCTGCTAAGGCACCTGACTCAGGAGTCCTGTGGTGAGGAAGGCATTGAGGGTCTAACTGCAGATCAGTGAAGTGAATTACATTGTTTGACTTGCTTCAGCCTCACACTAGGTTTTCCCTGTGTCCCCTTCTTTCTGCTGGAGTTCAGAATCACACAGAAGGAGCTGGCCAGGTCAAGGGCTTTGCTTTGCAGCCTTCAGAGTCCTGCTGTTTCATTTGCATTTCCAGTCTTGGTTTGTCTGTGAAATCTCCTGTGCATGTGCGTAGACTGGAGGGCTTTACCTGACTTGCAGTCACACCTGCTCGCTCCCTCCCTCCCCTTTCCCCCAGCCTCTCTCCTCCCTGTCACCCATACATTTAGAACCAAGCAGGGCTGTCACATGCTCTCAGGCAGTCTGACCTCTGCTTAACTAAAGCCATCAGGAACAATTACAGATGAAACCCTGTCCTATCAGAGGTGGTCGCATCGTTTTTATTTGCAGAACAAGATCTGTATATGTGTAAATTTTCTTTTGCTCTTGGTTTTTATTTTAAATATTTGTTACTGTTGGTGGTGCTTGTGTGTCTGGTGTGTGTGCGAATACACAGGACCTCGTGCTGTGGTGTGCCTGTAGCGGACAAAGGACAGCTCACAGAAATGATTCTCTTTCCACGTGGGTTCCAGGAACCGCCCTCAGATCATCAGGTTTGTGTAGGAAAAGCCTTTACCCAATAAACTATCTTGTCAGTCAATGTGTTTTTGTCTTGTTGGCCACTGGAGTGATTTTTGTGAACCAGGGGTTCTGGAATACCTCAGAAAGAGCAAGGACCGAAGACAGGCCATGTGTCCCAGCAGGCGAACCCCACACAAGCTCAGTGGGGCTGTTTCCCTTGACTTCCAGCCAAGCCCTTGGGCTTTAGCTTTTTCAGAATGGCAATCTTTCGCTAACCCAGCATCCAGCTCTCCTGACCCTTTTACCCCATGGGGGACGACATCACAACACTGGAGAACAAGGACAATACACAGGTACAACCATGGTTTCCTAGCAACCTGATGACAACCAACAACCTGCTTGAGGATCAAGGTTGTGAAGTAAGAATTTGTCATGCTACTTCTGTGATCACTCCTGTTCTGTGATGGCTGCCCTGCCTGCCTTGGCTTCTCTGAGTGTCCTGATTAATTCTGATCATTCAGATGCCTTAAGAAAGACCCAAGGCACAGAGGCACACGCACCTCTAGACATGCCTGTGAGAGTAACATTGGGGAATTTTAACCCACCTTACGTGGGAAAACCCACCTTGCATGTATGCGGCATAATCCCATGGGCTGGGCTCCCAGACTGAATGCGAAGAGGAAATGGATAGGGTGCACCAGTGCTCCCCTTTCTCTGCTTCTTGGTCTGTGGGGAATCCTGACCATACCTCTCAGCAGCACCAACCCCACCATACCTTCTGTACATGGTGAACTGTACCCCCAATCTGTGAACTGAAATAAGACTTTCCTCCCTTAGATTTTGTCATAGAATGTTAATATTTTTTTTAAAAAAAGGAGTGGATACACTGAGGAGGGTATTCTCGTTCCTGTTGTATCTGAAATACCTTTGGATTTGTTATATGCTTGGTTTTCATACGAAGGTGCTGGTTTGAAGGTTTGTAGAGCCTTTAGCAGGTTGGCTGGCAGAATGGATCACTGGGAATGGCCCTTTGAGGGTGATGTGGTTCCCAGTTTGGCCTTCTTTCTCTGCTTCCTGGTCCACACTAGAGAGATATAGCTGCTCTGGATACCACACCTTCCCTACCATAACCAACCCAGCCACATGTCCTTTGATGCTTCAGGTGACTGGTCATAATGACAGAGACAATTACACATCCCTCCCTTGCCCTAGAGTGGATGGGGTATTAGGCCAGTCAAATCATACTAGGGGTAGATCTGGGGAGTTATTAATAGAGAAGTTCCCAGCATGGGTTCCTGACCCTCCCTCACCAGGTGAAGGCCTTGGTGGCTCTGTCTCCCTGGAATGGTGGTGGGGCAGGGTGGGGATAATTCACTATTTTACTCAGGTTTCTGTAAGTAGATCCCCTTTCTGGTTACAGGCTTATATTTCTGATATTCAAATAGCTCATCTGGTTCAGGGGACAGAAATCATTTTCTTTAGAGTGGCCTTTTGGCAGATATGAGTCCCACTTATACCCTAGAGGTCACATACACTGTGCTAGTCAGCTTTCTGCCAGCATAATAAAATACCAGAGACAATCAATTGAAAAAGAAGATAAGGTCATCTTGGCTCAGAGCGGGAGGGATCAGTCTGTGGTTGGCCCTGTTGCTTTGTGACTGTGGTGAAGCTGTTCATCATGGTGGGATCAGATGTGACACAAACTGCCTACCTCATGCCATCTGAGAAGAAAAATCCCCTTTCAGGGAATGTCACCAGTAACTGGAGACCTCCACTGGATCTCACTTCTGGAAGCTGCAGTTCTTCCCAGTGGTAACATGGGCTAGGGAATACTTACCAATCCACAGTACATCCCACTCTCTTCCCTCACATCTGTACTCCTATGAGGAACAGCCAAGGCCATGCCTGTCACTTAGCTCCAAGGCTCCTTCAGGCCTGCATGTATATTTGCAGTGGAATAGAAATGAAGAAACTGCCCAGTGGGAGGTTTTGGCTCCGGCTGTTCTCATGTCTGGGCTTAAACCTCAGCTCTTATTGTGTGCCCTTGGGCATGGTACATTGCCATTCTATTTTGCCTCAGTTTCTCAGTCTGTAAAATGGGAATAAGGACAGTTTCTGGGGATTAGCAAATAGTAAACAGTGTCCTATCTAAAACTCTTTAGAGAGTGACTGACACACAGTGTGTTCTGTTACCCTTTGTCAAAGACTAGAAACCTGAAAGAAAGCCTTCTTTCACCTCTCCAATTTAGTTGAGTTATAAAACTGATTTCATTTGTCTTGTTCAACTCCTTTAAGACATAATTTTAATCATATCTGATTATTTGTGTATGCTTGCCTGCACACATGCTGTCTTATACTCACAAAGGACAACCTACAGGGGCTGGTTCTCTCGTTGCGGGTCCTCAGGATCGAACTCAGGTCCATCAAGCTTTTCAGGCAAGTGCCTCCACCAGCTGAGCCATCCCATCAGTCCACTTTGTTCAACCTGACAGACAACCACAAACATCCGGTGACAGCCTAAACAAACTGCTGTATGCTGAAGACTAAATTGAGAACTGAGTTAGAGGTCCTGCCTCTTCAAGAAAACTTCAGTCTAAAGGAAACAGTTGCCCCTGGTACAGCCTCAGCCAGTACACAGGTGCTTTCTGTGCATTACCAAAAGATCTCAACATAGGAGGATGGGAGTCTTAGGCCATCTCCATTCTTTTTGTGCTTTGGATAAGGCTTGCAGCTTCTTGGGTTTAACCTTGGACCACAGCACCACACATTCTCTTCCTATGGCTGATCACAATGCAGCCCTGTGTTGAGAGACCGTACTGGGGTCTCTTCACAGACTGGCTTGCCGTTCCTTCTGGAACAGTTCCCCCTCTATACAGGTGGGCCCAGCCAGAGGGTCAAAACCAGGCCAGTGTGTCTACATGGTTCTACATTAATTACACTTGACACTCTTGGCTAGTGTCCTCCCCAACTGGAAGGTGGCCTGGATCCCTGGAAAGGAGATTTCTGCCAGCATCTATGCGAGACCCCTGACTGCAGACACAGCTTGCCTTGTTATGACCTAGATCTTTTGATGTCATTTGCAGCCATTTTCCCCCAATCAGAAGCCCTGGCTGTTCTTGTAGCCATATTGTGTGGTCTGTAGGCTGGTGAATGAGAAAGACATCTGGGTGAGACCAAAGTGAGGATGTTTGTGTTTTTTATTTTGTTTTGTTTTCATCAGAAATGTACTTTGGTTTGACTGCTGCCTATCAGGATAAGTATCAAAATGACCCAGAGGCCCTGGGGAAGCTGTGAGCTGGGGACAAGTGATCAGCTAGTGTCCCTCATAACTATGGAGCTGCCTGGCTTTGGCTCTGTGATCAGAGACTACTGAGTCTCTCAGGTGACTCCTTTATGGTAGGTTCACAGGCTAACTCCCACTGGCCAAAGGCCAGTTCAGAGGGGCTAAGCTAAATGATGGAGCTAGCTGTGTTCCCAGGATGTCACTGGGATCCTTTCTGCACTGTTGCTGGCCCACCAGGAAGTTTCCTGGCAATTCTGGGCCAGGAAGGTCCAAATTTGGGTGTGGGCAGTGACAGCTGTGTGTGACCCCCCCACCCTGGGAGCTCTGGCCCCAGCACAGAAGTGTCCCATCATTGACACCTGCTCAGGATGCAGACCCCAGGTGGCCAGGCTGGCAGATGTCTTTATTGGTGGCTGAATGCTGGCCACACAGACAGAAGGAGCTGGGGATGAGGTCATGCACCCTAGGTTTTGGTTTCAGCTCTGTTCACAGCCATCTGGCTCCTCCCCCTTAGACCTTGTTATAGAAAGGATAGCGGTCTGGCCTGTGAGATGCTCAGCAGGTAAAGTGCTTGCCTCGGCCTATAGAACAGAGCTCTATTCCTGGGATCCACATGATGAAAGGAGAAAACTGACTTCTGTAGGTTGTGTTTACACACACACACACACACACACACACACACACACATACAAAACTAATGAATGAATTAATGTACTTTTCAATTTAAAAAGTAAAAAAGATACAAGGTACATTAGATCAGCCTCATGTTGCCAGTGCTGGCAACCTGTGTGTCTTCAGACCCTACTTTGACAACAGACAATGGACATTGCTTGTGGGAATCGTTAAGTGAGTAGCTGTCTCAAAGGAGCATCTTGTGACAGCCTTGTGGTCGTCACTACACACCCTGGAAAAGAGATCACTGGCTTGCTACTAACCTGCCTGTAAAGACCTTAAAGTCCCTGAGAGTCCAGGAGTTGCAGTCAAGAACCTGTGACCTTGACCATGAGCACCTTGGAGGTGGCTTGGGCACCCATGGCCACAGAGCCTTCTGACTTCTAAGTCCCTCTCCTTCACAGAGATCACTTAAGGGCATGGTCCTAAGGTGGCAGTCCCACCTGGGAACTTTTAAAAACGAGGATCCTGGCTGCATCAGACTCAGAAATCCTGGGGTAGGTTCCGAGAATCTCTCTAATAATCTACACACTGTGCATGTGCTCTGGGACCTGCCTCGGGTAAAAGCCACTGACCGGCTCCCTCTGCTCACTGCTGCTGTGGGTCTGGCAGCCATTTCAATCCTCATGTTAGTGTTAAGACAATGCTACAGCATGGAGATGCCTTTTAAACCCTCATGCCTGTCACATGCCTGTCACAACACTGTCTTCCTTTCTCTGTCCCCTTATGCACATAATAGTTCTTACCCAGAAGGCTTCACTTCACACAGATGTTCTTGTGATATCCACTCTCCACTTGGGTTATCATTGGTGTCTTCTATGCTTCATAACCTTGGTGTTTGTCACTTCCCACTCCCGTCAACTGTAGAGCACGCCCTACCGTGACCTGCTTTACATCCTTGACCATCCTACCCCGCCACATTTGGCGACTTGTCACTTTTCACTATTGGACAAGTCACCTGCCTGCTCAGGGCAAGGTCAGCTTCTGGGGCATTTCACATGACCTCCTGTCAGCTCCACATCCAACCTTGCCTACAAGCCTAGAGGCCATTGGGGGGGGGAAATTATTTAACGAAGGAGAGATTAAAATAGCAAGCTACCCCGGAGCAGATCCTAAGTCCCCATGTGCTATCTGTCAGCTCGCCTGTCTTTGCCCTTCTCCAGTTCATTACCTCTCCTATCTCATCTTCCTCACAGGTGGCCTCAGCAGAAGGGGAGCCAGGGCTGGGCTTGGGACTGGGGCTGGAGCCTTAGCTTCAGTGCCAGACCTGCCTTCTGGTCATTTCCTGAGCATCCTGGTCTCCCAGCAGGAAGGCCCCTCCTTCCTCTCCTGCTCCTCCTCCAATCCTAGCACACACCCCTACCTCAAACTCATTGATTGACCTCTCTGCCCCCTAGTGGTAGCCCCTTTGTTTGCACAGGACCGAGACTGAACTCTCCCATCAGAAGAACAAAGCTGTTCTTTGTTGGTTAGGCTACAGACCCAGGGTCACCGACTCTAGGGTGACCTTCTAGTATCTACCCATGCCTTTGTCACTTCTGTCAGGGTCAGTCTACGCAGGTGACCTCAGAACTGCTCCACATCGCTCAAAAGACAAAATCTAAACTTCATGACATGGCAAACTGGATTCTTTGTGATCTGACTCATGGATCACAGACACCGGAAAGGGTCAGGTCAGTATGGGAAATAACGGCTTACCCAGAAGACAGGAAAGGCTGGGTATGCAATAAACAGAGAGAATGCTAATCTGAACGGGCACATCCAGAGTCAAGCTTCAGGGAAGGAGAAACAGTGGCTTGAGCTTCTGTTACGGATGAAATACGAGGTCTTGCCCATGCTAGGCTCAGATCTGGGGTTCCACCCCATCCCTACTACCCTGGAGTACTTTGGCTCCACCTCTGCCCACCACTATCCATTTCCCAATGTGTGCCAGCCTTACCCGAGTGATTACGCTCCCACTGACCTATTTTAATGTCCTTTAGCCTATTCTGAGCTGTTTCCTCTGCTTAGAGCATCTCCTTCCCTGTCTGGATGCTTCCTCCTGTGCCTTCAGACTCAGCTAGAAGGATTGCTTCTTGCTGGAAGCTTTTCAGTGCTTGTCGAGAAGATGCCTAGCCTGGGGCAAGGCTCCTGCTCAGGGCAGCCAGCCATTTGCCTCCCTTCAGAGAGCATCATGATAATTCAATCTGGAAATACCCCAGAAGGATATCCCAAGGAGCTTATGAGAAATGCTATTGGCATGTGCCTATCAAGCTGTTAGTCTAGTCAATCTATACTAGGTTCTAAACCCTTCTCATGGACAAAGCAAAGGAAGAAACAGCAGTTATTTTAGACATCTTTCCTGTTTGAGACTATGTTGGGGTGAGTGTGTGTGTGTGTGTGTGTGTGTGTGTGTGTGTGTGGTTTGCTCTTACTCTTTTTTACCGTCATGTCAAAAGGAAAGGGTTGGAAGAAATCAGTTCTGTGCCACCCTGGAGCAGCCATCTGCCTTCTCTTCTCCCCTGGCAGCTGGGCTCATGAGACTGAGGACAAGCATCTTTCTGGAGTTTCCAGATCAACCCACAGGGTGACGTACCTCACCGACCTGCCTCTTAACGTTGTAGACTGAGAGCCAGTGACAGACTTTGTCCTGCTCACAATTGAAGCAGAAGCAAACAGGCTCAAGCTGATGAGATTCCTTCTTTCCTTAGAGATCAGAGGATCACAGCAAGGATCCCTGGAGTGTCTTGGCTGTCCTAGAGACAGAAATAGTCACCCTGGGTGTGTCTGCTCCCTGACTTGGCTTGAACACTGGCCTTGTTTGGGATCCTAGAGGATCAGAGGCATGTCAGAGCATGCTTTTAGACAGCAAACATGAACAAATAATGGCTGGGGAAAGCAGGATATGATTGTAAAGTAGATCTGTATACCCTCTCATCTTGGGCAGAATAGGGTCCATGGAAAACTGGGGCCTGGTAAAATTAAGAGGCTGCCCAGATATACTGCCCTAGTGGCCATGAGCCTGGAAGAGGCTATGGATGTGAATAATAGCTTGGTTGCAGCTAACTAAGGTTTTATTTTAGCTGGAACAGAAGGGCCACCTATATTTCTTTCTGGCTGCTGCCCAAAACCTCAGGCAGTACCAACAACTCTGTAGCCTTGAGCTTGAAAATGGCCTTGCCCTAGACCCACCAGCTTATGCTCCTCCCGGTCTTTAGGAAGTCCATGGCCCTGGCCTCCTTTGCTTCTCCAGACACGTGGAGTCTGAGGAGATGCTAGTAGCTAGAGTCCCCTGATCTGAGTGTAGTAACCAGTGCTGCTGGTGGCAGCTGGTCCTGTGGACCTTCAGGGAGGTATACCTTGAGTGCCCTGTTTGCACAATGACCAGACACTGTAATTCTACACCTGCCTCTCATTTGGAGCTCTGGTCTAGAGTCATAAAGGTGGTGCCAAGAGAGAATGCTGCCAACGTTTCTCATAGAATCCTGGCCATTGGGGCTTTGGGGTCTACTAGCCAGAGCTTCAGGCAGCATGCGCAGTAGGTCTGCTTTCAGATTCACAGGTGGCAGAGCATGGCAATGGCCGAAAGTGATTATTCCAGGGCAAGAGTGGTTTCTGGAATCTTCTTTCCCATAATGGAAACCTGGACTGTGCTTGGAAGAGGTCCTAAACAGTCCCCAACTGGCTACCGGTGCTGACGCAGCTGACCAGTGTCTGCCTCTTACCGTGTCCTTTTCTGATCCCACCTCACATCCACTTTTCACCCTCCCTGTCCACTCCTTTGCATCCCTTCAGCTCCCAAATATATGTCCTCTTTAGAAAACTTTCATAGGGGCATGGGGCAAGAGGCAGGGTGTAGGAGCACGGGCAGGGGCAAGGGGTAGGGGGCAGGGAGTAGGGGGTAGGTGCAGGGGCCAGGGGCTGGAGGCAGGAGGCAGGGGCAGAGGGATGCTCAGTGGATAAAGTGCACGCTGTCCAAGCATGAGGACCTGAGTTAATTTATGTCCTCCACATAAAAAGCCAGTGCTGGAGAGACAGAAATAGAAAGTTATCTGCTAGCCAGCACACCCAGACTCACCAGCCAGCCCCAGTTCTCGGTAAGAGTCTTCAAGAAGTCAGGGTAGATGGAGCCTGAGGAGCAACGCCCAAGGCTGGCCTCCATCCAGCTTATACATGCACACACAAAAGGGGGAAAATGAGACGATCTTGTAGTGCTGCGTTTGAGAACAGGATCCCCAGACCTTCTTCTTTAGAGAGGTCAGGGAGTAGGGATTTCTCTGACATTCCAGAAGCATCCATGAAAATACCTCTTACTGACATGACTTTGGAGGCCCAGTGATGGCTCAGAGTCACAGAGCCCATTGATGGCAGGGTTAGACCAATGTGAGAAGGTACCGGGCAGCTGGGCTATGGTGGGTGTGCGAGCCACTGGCACATCTCTGCAGCCTGTGAGAGGTGCTTAGTGTGCATCAGGCCTTTATATATTGTGTACATGATCATTCATCACTTCCCACCGCCTGTGTGTGTGTGAGTGAGTGGGTGAGTTTCTGTGTGCACACACATGGGAAGGAGGGCGATGTGTGTAGTCTATTCTAACTCAGTCTATTTTTAAACTCCACTGAAGCCCTTTAGTTTGGTTCTTGTGGCTGAAAAGGTCCCTGAAACATTTTAGTGAAATTATAACTTCTTAATTTAACTGCCTGTCACTGAACTTTTTTTCCAGGTGGTTTCTGTTTGACATTTGCACAAATGTTTAGAAAACCGTATCTGACACTTTGAAGTAAGGGATCTAAAATACTTTTGCTCCAGGAAGCATGCGAGGCATTATTCTTATGGCCGCTCCAAATCAAATCTCTCTCGGCCACAATCCATGCACATGAAGTCCAGTGATAAGCCATAAAGCTGCAGATATTTTTAAGCCACTTCAGTGACTCCTTTCTTGCCATGAACCCCTAAAGTGCAGTGAGCTCAGCTTCATCTGGGCACAGCTAAGGTAAAAGCATTTTCATGTTGTTTTTCCAGATTCTTTGCATAATAGAGTAGAAACCTTAGGGGCCATCATCATATGTTCACCCCACTCCATTCTTGATGTTTATCCACCCCTGCTCCAGAAAGCCTCACACTGAAATGTTATGACATTCACCTGCCTGTTATATAATTGCTATGAGCCTAGACCCAGTAATCTAAATTAGAAGTGCCTGGCATATAGGGCTGTGCCATCCTGAACAACATGTGACATTTCCTCTGTGCCCTTAAGGAAAGGCAGAGGTGGTAGCTCCCTCTTTGAAATAGAAGCATGCCCTTATCCTCAGGCCACTCTCTCTGCCACCTTCACATCATTGCAGATCATCACCAGGCCCTGTGCCATGCTGGTAATGCATGAAAACACCCCCTGCCCTGGAACACACTCTAGAGAACTCTGGGAAGAAGACCTGGTGATAGTCTAGTATACAGGGAGCGTTCCAGGAGGTCTCAGCACAGAAGTCAGGGCACAGGTTGCTTTCTCTACCCTTTTGGAGAGGAGAGAAGGGTATCTAGAAAGAAGCTTTCAGTTTAGGTTGTGTGTAGGGGTTACCCGTGGAGTTTTTAGAAGTTCCCAGCCAAAGTCAGGTGCTTAACTTGGGTGTTTCTTGAGTGTGGCCAGACTGAGCACCTGTGTGAGGTAAGAGTCATGTTAATCTTATCTGGGAACAGTAAGAGAAAAATAAATAATTTCGTAACTTGCTAGATGAGGCAAGGATGCCTTTTGCTAAGGTACCATTAGAATGGAGTCTTGGGGTTTGGAAAGGTAGTCATGTTCAACTCTGAAGAGGGTAGAGAGCAGGTAGTGAGTGAGGATGGGGGATGATTCTGGCTCTGTCAACCAAAGGGGTTGGGTGGCAACCCCATCAGATATGGAGAGGATCGTATGGTAAGCTTGGAGATTCTAGCTATATCAGTTCAGTAAGGTTCTTATTAGTGTTGGATGATATAAAAGTCAGGGCCTTGTCCAGAATGGTGGGTGGACACGATGCCACAGAACCATGGAGGAGGCAGAAGGAATACAGGGCAGAGAGTGGAGTGGTCTGACCTTCCTGAGATGAGCAGCCTGACATTGTGAAAGACCCAACAAAAAGACATTGTTGTTGGCATATCCTGGGCTTCAGTGTGAGGTATGTCACAAAAGGGGCTTGCTGGATAATCCACATGGAAACTTCCAGAAGGCTGTGAGGATATAGAGATAGAGAGCTACCCACATGGGAGGTGTTGACATTGAAGTGGCATCTCTAGGCGCAGGTGGATCATGATACTTCTACTCACCAGGGTAGGCAGGTGAAAGAGGACAGCAGCCACCACTCTGCAGGGGACAATAAAGGAGCTTGCAAAGGTGGCCAGAGGAAACAGTGACTGTGTGCTGCATTGTAGATACGCTATGGCTGGAATAGGGGTGTCCTTGTGTGGTCCGGGTACAGCGTAGCTTGAAGTCATCTGGTTGGGGTGTGTTTATGCGGTACACATGACCTCCCTGGTGTGTGTTCTGGACAGCTCCTCCAGGATGTGGCTATGCTGTAGGTTGTCTAGCCAGCCACTGTCCCCATCCCCACCTACCACAGGAAGCCCATGGCCTCCCAGAGCATTTGTAATAGGATAGAATATGGCCAGTCATGGATCTGCATGCCTTTCATCCCAGCCCTCCCTAGGCAGAGGTAGAGGGCTCTCTGTGAGTTCAAAACGAGCCTTGTCTATGCAGCAGCAAGTTCCCGAATCTGAGACACTTGATAGAGAATGGCGACTAGCTTCCCGTTCTTTCTGTGCATTGTACTTCATTTGAAGCTCCATTTTGAAGATGAAGAAATTACAGACTTCAGAGCACATAAAAACAAACCAAAAAAAAAAAAAAAAAAAAACAGACAAGCAAACCCCGGCAGACTGAGGATGTGGCTCAGTTTGTGAAGAGTTTGCTGCACTGGTGTGAGGTCCCTAGTTGAACCCATGGTCACCCCCACTCTGCTTGTGGGCCAGCTCTGCCTTCATCTCTCCCTTGTACCCTCTCCTGAGACCTGCTTCGTGATGTTCTTTCTGCTGCAGATAAATGCCCTCAGTAGCCAAACATGTTCTGTAATTACAACACCCTGGTGGCTATGTGTGTCACTGTGAGTATACATCATGCTGGAATCAGCAGCGTGGCCTGTGGCCATCACTGTTCCCATTACCCCTTGGTTTTTTTTGTTTGTTTTTGTTTTTCATGGATGATATTAGAATAGTCAAATTAATTGACATCAAATGTCTACTCTCACCCTAAGAAAATGACATGTATGCCTGGGACATGCACTTCACAATGAGTGCAGGGCTTTCTCCCTACCCATAGCCTTCCCAAGTGCCAAAAGTATTTGGGAACATCAGAAAGCAGCATACCTACCTCCTGCACATTTCTATTTAGTGTGGGAAGAAGGAAGCCCTTCTGCTTGGGCAGTGGGTGAAGTACCAGACTGCCTACTCCTGGCTTTGGTTGGACTGTTTGGATGGTTCCAGGTTGGTGGATTCCTCCAAAAGGGTAGGGACATTTTTGCTTCTGGTTTTCAGACACAGGGCCCCAGTGCTAATATGTGCTATACAGCTGACAGAGATGTCTTAGGTTTGGGTAAAAATGGACTTGCATTCTAGACAAACACACAAAGGGAATGGCACATTAATTCTCTGCATGATTTGCAAGAGTCACATAAGGCTCTGGACACAAGAGCAGCCCCATGTTGTGACTAGCGCCTTGGTGCTGTTAGAGAGAGCGACAGTGATACAAACAGAATGTGTGGTTTATGGCTGGCCTGTGTCTATTAAGTGCTTAGGGATGACCTACATACAGACACCCCATATAGCCATTTTATGTCATCAGCTCATGTGTATGGTCAGACACTTCCATGACCAGTAAATAAGTGTGCATTGACTCAAATCAAGATGATTTTATGACTATTCTTGGAGTACCATCTATATATGACTAAGCACATGATTACTGTGCAGGTTCCATGCCAGTATGTGAGTGGGGCTGCCATGCAAGTTGCAGGTCACACAATGGGCAGATGACCAGACAGATGGTTCATAGGATTTACATAGCATAAGCTTGCTACAGATGGCAGATGGGGCACACCCTAAGACCGCAACCCATGTTCAGAATGGGGTTCTAGGTATCTGATAGCAATGGCTAGCTCTGCACTTGGTATATTTAGATTAATACTTAGGTATTGCATCACTTTATCTTCCTTCTGAGAGCTGCTCTCGTGAATATTTCCAAAAGAAAGAGGATGCTTAGTGTTTCTTTTCTAGAGAAGCCGGAGTTAGCATTAGGTACCTGCACTGTTGAAAGCCAGACCCTATGGTCCCAAAGACAGTAGTTTGTGTTTTCAAACATGCTGTCCCCAAGTACCATAGATTCCATGAAGATCAGAGGCAGAGATTCCCAGCCTCTCCTCCCCCTCCCTCTGTAAAGCCCTGCAAAGGGGATGAACAGAATGATAACAAGCCTTGCCATCCCAGGACTTGTAAAAGATCACTGAAACACTTGCACTTGACAAGCCCCCTTTTTAGACCACTTGGCTAAGGTCAAACATTGCAAACATCTAGCTGTACTTTTATTCAGGAGATTGTTTTAGATCAGAGTTCAGGTCATACCTCCTGAGATCTCTGGGATATTGTGTCCCAGACGCTAAATTCAACTAGAGACACATGAATAATGGCAGCAATACCATTTTATAATTTTAGTCTATCAGTTTATTAAGAAAGAAAAAGGACACTCCTAGTGGAAACAGACCAGGGAGCTGTGAAGTCAGACACTCAAGGACTCTGAGCCTCAAATTTTGCTCCTATATTGATCATTTACATAGCACCAACCTTCTCCAGAAGATCCTATAGGCTTTTCTCATGCATAGTCTGTTTAGCTACATGTAGCCCATGGCCATATGGATTTCTGATCTTTCATCTAGCTGATTTCTTTCAATAAAATATATATTTAATTTTTTCTTTAAGAATTATGCGTATATATATATATGTATACAATGTGTTTTGATCAAATCCACCTTGACTTTCTTCCTGCTACTCCTATCAAAACCACTTCAGCATTTTTTCCCAAAATTTCATGTACACTTTCCATTACCCATTGAGTCCAATTATCTGCCAGTATGCCATGAGTGCAGAGTAATACACTGGGCCATGGACAACTTACCTGGAATCATATCCTGGAAGAAAATCAGCCGTCCCTCCCCTCAAAGCCATGACCTACAAATGCCTTCTCAGCTAGGGCTAAGGCTAAAACTTGATGACAAGTCCTTATGGCTGAAGACATCACCTACTTGGATCATATGTCATAACAAAATCTCATGAAAAAAAATAGACCACACGAACAGAGCAAGAGAGGCAGAAGCCAGAGGTCCATGCCAGATTGGATGTAATGGTGGAAGTCTGGGTAGTGTATTGTATGATCCACCTCAACACAGCCAGGAATGCTAGTCACTTCTCATTTGTGGTGAAATGTTGGGAAAGTCTGCATTTCCTGATTATGCGTGTACCTTTGACTTCAGAAATTATCTTTGAGTACAGGAAAGTTGAAAGGCTCCCTGAAGCCCAGGGGAAAACATGCCCACCTACCCCATATTCTCTCCAGCTTTTTTGTGCCCAACTTGCTTGAATACTGAAATCTGAGACTATGGACAGCCCACTTTTTGCAGCTTCAGAGGCAATAAAATAAAATAAGAACAAGATGGTCTGAAGCCATACAGCCCTAAGCTGACATTTGACAGGGCATTTCATAGAGAGTCCTGTTTCTGACAGGCTTTTCATGGCTCTCCGGGTGGGCCATGCTTAAATAGATGCTGGCTTGCCCATACTGCTCCTCAGGGTTTCACTGGAATCACATATCAGTGTGTGACTCTGCATCCTTGATGTGGGCAAATCCCCCAGAGGGTAGCCTGCATTTATCTCCAATGCATGGTCTTCAGCGGTATCCCTTCCTCCACTCCTGAGCCCCCTCCTTGCCTTAACATCAAGTGGCTGGGGCTGGAAGGGGATACCACTTCTTCAGAGCTTCAGTGCAGAAGAGGCTGTGTCCTTGAAGGGAAATGCCACCATGAGAAAACCCAGAGGCGTGGTATTGGGGAAACAGGATGAGATGGATTTTTAAAACTGTGATGAGAACTCATGTTGTGGTCCCCTGAGCCCATCCTGGCTGTTGATGCTCTTCAGGATAATGCAGATGGAGGAAGTCTCTGAAGGGCAGGGCTTCAGGTGAAGCCTGGAACTTGTTACCAAGATAATGGTAACATGTTTGTTGAATGCCCTTTGTTCTTTACTAAGAGGTGTCACCCTTAGAAATCTTTCTTGATAGCCTGCCATGGTGGCACATGCCTTTTATCCCAGCACTTGGGAGGCAGAGACAGGCATGAGTTCAAGGCTAGCCTGATCTACACAGTGAATTCTAGGTCAGCCTGGGCTCTATAAGGTGAGACACAGTCTAAAATATGAAAGAAAAACATGTTTCTAGTACCTTCTGCCTTGCTCTCTTTACTTCTGTTTTGTTTCTTCATACAATAGCTTTAGTTAGAGCCTCAGTTTGTTACATGAGTGAAGTTCCTCAAGTCCATTGTAGGTGAGGATATGGGATGTGGCCCCAAGCCTGAGACAGCAGTGGACTATCACCATGGTGGCTTCTGGCCTTCTCCCCACGAAGCCTCCCAGATCTTGGTGAGGGCTACTGGGCAAAGCCTTTCTGGAGCCCCCCGCCAAAACTAATCAGTCTGACATTTGTGTCCCAAGACATGGCCTCTTGGGGACTATTGTCTAAGCAGCAGCATCTTGAGTGCCCACTGTGTGCCAGAATCCATCTTTCATACCCTGGAATTCTATGTAAAGCTCTCCATGCTCAGACATCTTGGAGACTGTCTACTGAGCTGTGTAGCCAAGCTATGTTTCTGTTTTAGCAACAGGAAAGGACTCAGTTAACCATGGGCCTATATTTTACTTTTATCCCTAGCTCAGCCTTCTCCTACACCAGGCACTTCCTCTGGCCATGCTGTGTTTTTATGAGCCCTCTCTGATGTTTGTAGAATAAACAGAAGGTATAAACAAGCCAAGGGTCCAAATTACTAGAACCTTCTCTCCTTCCATATTACTTCTCTGGGACTAAATATGGACCCTGAAACTGCATGAATGTCCCTTGGGTTGAACCTATTTGCAAGGAAGGCCAGAAGATCACTGACCTGCAGAGCATAGGGTTTGGGGGCCAGGATTCTGGTGGGTGAGCAGATGAGCACAGTTCATCATGAGGGAGCACTAGCTGGGTTTGGGGGCCCTTTCCTACCACCTTGGATGACTGTGGGCTGTCCAGAGGTCCCCTGGGGATGGAGCCCTGTCTTCCCCATGTTTTCATCCAGTGTGGGTGCTAGAAGCAGTCTGGCACACACCCGAAGAGCTCTAAGACTGAACACTGCCAGCAAGAATTACTGCATTTTCTCCTTACTGTCTCTCTTTAGATTCCCATTTTAAAGTGTGCCACATTGTACAGGAAGATGTTTGTGAAGTATTGAGTATCTGGATGGAATATTAATACAAAAACTTCCTTGAATAACGCTGTGGAATTTTTTTTCTTAGTCTTTAGAACGTTTTATTCCCCTTGTTCTAAATTACCAGAAAAAAGGAAAAAAGACAGAGAAACAAGGCCATTGTCACAGTGCTCTGACAGGCAGAGTAGGCAGAGGCCTCTGCTCCTCCTTGAATTAACCCTGACCTTGGACTGTCTCATCATTATCCTGCTAGGCAGAGCAGACTGGACTCAAGTAGACTGGCAATAATGCTGTGCTTCTGATCAAAGAAAGCTGACTTTTTTTAAAGTTCTGTATAGAAATCTATTTTTTGGAGGCTCTTTAAAAATGTGAGTCACAGACTAGGAATGAAGTTCAGTTGGTGCAGTGC
The DNA here is from genome assembly GCA_004025045.1 of Sigmodon hispidus. Taxonomy (NCBI): domain Eukaryota; kingdom Metazoa; phylum Chordata; class Mammalia; order Rodentia; family Cricetidae; genus Sigmodon; species Sigmodon hispidus. The sequence continues at coordinate 76,450 of PVIH01001341.1, forward strand.
ACGCCCAGCATGCATGGAGTCTAGCACCAGATAAAACAGGCATGGTGGTACACGTGGTGGCACATGCCTATAACCCCAGCACTCAGGAGGCAGAGATGGGGGATCAGAAGTCCAAGGTTATCCTCAGCTACATAGCAAACCCAAAGCCAGCTCCAGATACATGAGACCCTGTTTTAAAGGGGAAAAAAAAGTGGTCTTCACTGGCCATAGAGCTAACCTCATTGGATCCATACACACACCGTCTTTCAGTGTACCCTCATGCCAAATCTAAGAAGCTGAACTCTTACTCTGCCCAAAGGAGGTTCTTATAAACTCCTGGTGGATAGGCAGTCCACACTTGTGTGAAAGGGTTGGCTACTCTCTCCTGGTCCAATTCCTCTATCATAGGGACTGTTTCCTTCATAGTGTAAGAACTGGATCCAGGCGTGGTTGGCTCTTTGTTCACCTGTCCTCCTGTTGCTTTAGTGTTAGCTAACATGTCACTTTAGCCCTTCAACAGAGGACCCTCCTCAAGGGCAGCGATGAGAATTCCCTGGAGCCACCAGTTCAGTGTACACCCCCTTTCTCCCCAGGATCTCTCAGATCCTGTGGACCCAGAGGTCACCCACTGGGATTCCTTTGCCCTGAGTCAACAGGAGAGTGAGCCCCAGTGAAGGCTCCTCTGCCCATGCAGTGTCATGCCCCTGCCTCAGTGCTGAGGAGATGCTGCTGCCTGCTGCCAGCAACTCCTCACCAGCTGCACAGCCAAAAATAATTCCTCAGCTGCACAGGGCTGATCTTTCCGCTCCCCTTCTCCTCAGAAGCGAGAGTCCAGCAGCCTGCCAGCTGGAACTGGAGACTAGGTTTTTTCCACCCAGCTGAAAGGAAATGTGGTGTAGGGTTTCCCCCCCTTCTTTCTTTTTCTTTTCTTTTCTTTCTTTCTTTCTTTTTTTTTTTTTCTAACCTTATTATGTCAAAGCAGTTGTCTTGTTCTTAAGGGCAAAAAATATCACCATTGCTTCTGAATCCGCTTTGAAAATAGCACTGGAAGGAGAGGGCTGCAAGAAGCTTTTTCTGGCTCCTGGCAGAAGCACCTATCAGGGGAGGCAGATGCAGCCCCGCTTGACTGGAGAGAGCGCTCTGGGAAGGAGCCCGAGGCTCTAGTTGGGCTCAGCAGATCTGCTGCCAGCCTTGGATTGATAAAGTGCCTATTTGCACAGAGGACAGGAGCAGCTGCCTAAACTGTGGAATTTTCCAAGTGCTGCAGAACTTTAAAAGCCGAGTTTGAAGTCATGCAATCCTTTATTTAGCAAATATTTATCGGCACCTGCTGTGTGCCAGGTTCCGGCTGGGGCCGCAAAGGCGAAAAGAGGACAGTTCCTGTCCTCAAGTGCCTCACATCCAGGGGGAGAAACGGACAAAGCCAAGGCAAGCGACGTGCAAGATCTGGGTGCCGTGTAGGGGTCTCCACCCACCGCAGCATAAGAGGCGGTGACAGTGGGATTGGACTGGTCATCAGCGTTACTGCTGTCAGGCCAATACACTGCAGCATGTAGGAAGGACACAGCTTTGCTTCATGTGTCCTGGCGACAATCTGGGACCATCCCTGAGGAGGTGACAGAGGAAGCTGCTCTGGAAACACAGGGTGGTGTAGGGGTATGAAGACTGTCCTGACAAGGAAAATAATGGGAGAAGGCATGAGGATTAGGATAATTGGGACCAGAAGCCTTGAGGTCTGAAAAAGCATGTGTGTGTGTGTGTGTGAGAGAGAGAGAGAGAGAGAGAGAGAGAGAGAACTGGCACACTACAGGACCCTCCTGCAGGAGGGGACAGAGGCCAGCTTGGCCTGGAAGATCTGGGACAAGGTAAGAAGTGATAACAGCCTCTCTCTCTCTCTCTCTCTCTCTCTCTCTCTCTCTCTCTCTCTCTGGAGGAGAAAGAGGGGGCAACAAATCAGAGATAAGGTTTTGAACTCTCCATGACGTGGTGCCAATGCAGCCGTGTACATGCATGGTCTTGTATGTATGTGTGTGTGTGTGTGTGTGTGTGTGTGTGTGTGAGAGAGAGAGAGAGAGAGAGAGAGAGAGAGAGAGAGAGAGAGAGAGAGAGAGAGATTGAAGCTAAGAATATCAAGGTTCCCACAGTGCGGCTGACAAAAGGGAAACCAGATGGGAACAGAGGTGTGAGAAGAAAGGAATCTGTGGGTGCATGCCGAGTCTCAGCCCTGTACTTGCTTTAGGGACCTCCATCCTGTAGGCATTACTGTCTAGTTGAGAAATGTCCAGGATGAATCATTATCACCCTGTTGAGGAGGTCAAATTGCTGAGGAAAAGGCTGCCTTAGAAGGGCATGTTCAGGAGGGCACGACTCAAGTGTATGGTCAACTGATTTCCACAAGGGTTGTATTCCTGCAGCAATATGCCTGGGGTGGCTATTCTGCTCCCCAAATGCAGAGGATACAGTGCATCATAGCAGCTGAGCCCAGTTCAGCAGCAGCAGTGGAATTCTTGCATCCTGGGAGACCACAAAGCAGGTGTGGAAGCAGCATGGGGCTATAACCTTCAAAAGCAAGCACTCTCCAGCCAAGGCTCACCATAGTGCCATGAGCTGGGGACTGTAAGTTCAAACACACAAACCTCTAGGGGGCAGTTCACAGTGGAACCATGACAAGTGGCCATTGGGAAAGGTATTTTCAGCAGATGCTGCTGGGATAATTGGACACCCAGAACTATGAGTGGAAATGTGTGAAAAAGATCCTTGAGTTCTTCTCTTACACCTTACCACAGCAGGCTCAAAATGAGCCACAAACCTAGACCAAGAGCTGAAACAGAGAACATTTTAGGAAGGACAAACAGGAAAGTCTTCATTGAGTTTTCAGCGGATTTAATGTAATTCTACATTGGTTTCCGTGATACCCAAAGCACAGACAGTTCGAGACAGAAAATAAATTACATATCATCAAATTAAAAACTTAAGTGCATGAGAGAGTGATTAGGAGCATGAAAACCCTTAACCCACCAAACTGGTAAAGGGTTTCCTTTTTCATTGTTTGGTTTTTCAAGACAGGGCTTCTCTGTGTAGTCTTGGCTGTCCTGGAACTCACTCTGTAGACCAGGCTGGCCTCAAACTCAGAGATCCTTCTGTCTCTGCCTTCTGAATGTATTGGATTAAAGGCCTGTGCCACCAACACCTGGCTGTAAAAGTGTTTTCAAATCAGAAGCAATTAGTCTCCAAGTTACAGAGAAAACACCTCCCCCACCTACAAGAAAAATACAAATAACCCATTTCAAAAATGGGCAGTGGCTGGAGTGTGGGTCATCAGCAGAGTCCCCGCCTTGTGTGTCCAGGTATTTATGTTTAGTCCTCACAATTGAGAAGAAAAGAAAACAATGTTGGAGACATCTCACCAATGAAGATATAAATTACCTGAAAAGCCTGTAAGAGAATGTGCTTATTAAAAAGTACAAGTCAAAATGACAGTGAGGTGCACATAGCCTTTTCAAATGCACAGGATAGAGATTTGGGAGTGTTAGAAAGAGGTAAAATATTAGACACTCCCAAACTGTGATCGAAATGCAAGGAGACCCTCCCCTTTATCAGGCAGTTCTCAAAAAGTAAAATCATAGAGTTCGAGCATCTCACTGTTGTTCAGATGATCCCTCTGGATTGAGTTGCACACAATGCTCGCCATCTTGAATCCAGAGCCGCTGTGATAGCCAGCGTGAGGTTCCTTGGATTGTTCAGCCTTCCCTCCTGAAGAGACTAGGGAGAGTCAGGAGCCTTCATGATATTCTCACAAGGTCCCTCAACTCCCCATGTATATGATTGCCTTTGTTTCTTTTCTGAGCTATGATAAAAAAAATACCCCGACTAAAGCAATGTCAAATAGAAAGGACTTATGTGGCTCACAGTTCCAGAGAATAGTCCATGACAGCGGGGAAATCAAGCGGCAGAAACTTGAAGCAGCCGGTCACATTGTATGCACAGTCGCAGGAAACAGGGCCCTGAGGCTTGCCACGGTTGAGCTGCCTTCCCTTTATTATTCAGTCTGAGACCCCAAGCCTAGGGAATGGTACAGCCCACAGTGAACACAGCCTCCCATACCAATTAACATAATCGAGATAATCGCTCACGGATGTTCTCAGAGGCCCTTCTAGGTGATTCTGGATTCTGCCAAGTTGACAAAATGAACCATCAGAAAGAGGTAAACAATTGAGTAAGGAACTCCTCCATAATGTAGCTGCCTATATAAGTTGCCCATGGGATTCTTTAGTGATATAGCTCTCTATAATCACCCATGTTCAGTAAACACACTGCTTCACCATGGCGGAGTTGGATAGACTCCTTTCTTTGTTCTTGTTGGCCTCTCTATTTGGAATGGATAGACATTTCTTAAATAGTATCCCCAGGAAATGTCACAGGACACACAGAAATTCTACTCCTAGGTATCTATCCAAAGGAATTGGACATGGGAACTCCAACATTGGTACACTGAGATTCACAGGACACAGGTGACTGGTACAGTATGACAGGTATACATATATACATATATACAGGCATGCAAGTATAAAATGATTCATATTTTGTCATTCACAATAATCAAAAGAACAATGACCCAATTGTCCATTAATGATGAACATATGAACAAAAATAACTGTGGTTTACATGTGCAATGGAATAATATTCAGCCTGAAAAGAAATGAAATTTGAATATATGCTGTAATATGAATGACCCATGTAGTCATGATACAAAACTGAAATAAGCCAGACACAAAAGGGTATCATAGAATCCAGCTACCAGGGAGCTGGAATAAGCATATTTCATCGAGGCAGAAAATGTAATTGAGGTTCCAGGGGCTGTGGAGTGGGGTGGAGCAGGGGCATTGTTTGATGTGTAGAGTTTCTATTTGGAATGGTGGGAAGGTTCTGGAAATGGGGGATGGTGATATCTGCACAACACTGTGAATGTATTAGATTTCATTTAAATGCCTCAAAGGGGCGAGATTATGTGGAGTAATGAGGAAGGCAGGACAGACCTTGAGCATGGAAGACCCTTGCTTACATCTGTTGGCTCGACCATCTGAAGTGCATCTTGAGCTTGGCTGTAGCTGAGGGCTGCTACCCAAACCCTCCACAATTCCTTTTAATTCCTTCCCATTCCCAAGCATTTAGCTGATAGAAAGTTGCCCCTAAACTGAGGAAGAAGCCCTTATGGGAGTGATTTTCAACCTTCCTAATCCCGCAACCCTTAAATACAGTTCCTCATGTTGTGGTGACCCTCAACCTAAAATTATTTCCATTGCTACTCCATAACTGTAATTATGCTACTGTTGAATCATAATGTAAATATCCGACATGTGATCCCCAAAGGGGCTACACCCCACAGGATAAGAACTGCTGCCTTAGGAAGTGCATCTATCCTTGCCAGGTTCCCAGGCTCCCACCAGGGCATGGTGGGGAGCCCTGAAAGGCGTCTGTGACTGCAGGAAGCTGCAATGTTGGTGGGTCTCTTATAACCGGTAGCTCTTTCTTGGTAGAACCTCTTCCCTGTCCATGGAACTTCCTCTTGCCATGGTCTTCTCTGAAGTGAGAAGCTCTGAAATTGCATTTTTCACGGTATCACTTCAAGTGAGTAACCATACAGTGTGCTATCCCATAGCCTAGGATGCAAGCCTACAGTGTTCACTCCCAAATATGGCAGCTAGCTTTGGAGAGAGACACAGAAAAGCAGTGAGAGCATCAGCAACAGGAACCCTGTCCCAACATAGGCAAGATCATGCGGGAGAAACCCCTTTGCACAAATACTTAGTTGCAAGCGTCTAAAAGCTTTTGGGAGAATGTGTTTAGATGGTATCAGGGGCAAATTCCTTTCGCAATATAGAAGCATCAAGAGATTTCCAAAGTCAGGGTTTAGAACGTAAATTTGTTTTCACTGTCTATGGCCCTGGCAATAGGTCATAAGCCTGGTTCCTCCTGCTTTTTATAAGGGTTTTTGAGGATCAAAGAGAACATCATGTCTCTTCAAGTCTTTGCCCACAGAACCCACAGCCAAAGTACCTCCTGGTTAACAAAGTGAAGTCAAGTATCTGGAAAGAAGATAGATTCAGAGCAACCAGATAATAAGTCACGAGGTCTGTGCATCGAAGTCACCATACTTAGTTCCTGCAAAGCCACCATACTTAGTTCCTGCGTGGGTCTTGGGTACTTATTCACGTGAAGCCAGGGATTCTTGCTCTCCAGTTCCTATGGATGAGAAGCCACTGGTGTGAAGTTCTGGGGCTATTTGGGAAAGGTTCTAGAAACTTGGTACCTAGGATGAAAAGGACAGTGGACACAGCATGATGAGAAAGCAGATGCATGAAGTTAGAATCCAGATGCCTCACTGTGTGATCCCTAAGTGGCATACACGGTCACAATGGCAAATCTTATGGTCCCCTGTGAGAAGGAGAGTACTATGTCTTCACACAGCCCAACCGGCCTGTGCTGAACCAGCTGGACGCAGGGATGCTGGGATCCCTGCTCCTGCAGAAGGACCTCATGGATCCTGTGGCTGCTAAGGTGGCCCACATCCAAAAGAAACTAAAAGGGCCCAGGCAGGTAGCACCTCTAATGTTGTAGATGTTCCTGCCTGGCATTTGGACTTTGAACTGGGCTGTCACCTTGAAAAGGAAGGCCAGCCATCAGATGGCCCTGAAAAGCCAGAGGCCACAGCATATACCCCACATTCTAGTAGTCTCAGTTTATACTAGGGAACCCAGTATGTTCTCACAATCATAGGCACTTACTGAGGCCTGACAGCTTTAGGGTGTGTTGGGACACAGATGTGAAGAAGTAACAGCAGATGTCTGGGCCTGTGCCCTGTGACTCCTTGACTCCCTGTACCCTTGACAGCCCAGGCTTCCTAACTGGGGAAGAGGTATAAAAGCCACACCCACTTCTGAGAATGGTTTCAGGGTTAACAGAAGCAGAGTAGACGATGCCATGAGCCATGGCTATTTAACATGAGGAACACATAACGACTTGGTGGCTGGTGGAGGCATGACAGATGGTAGGGTGTATAACTCAGTTGGAAAGATTTTTTACTAAAAATTGTTACAGAATTAAAGTTTTTATTTTATGCTGATAAAGTGAACTACATTTAAAAAAAAGAAGAACCCAGATACTTTGGAAGATCAGCATCCCCCCCTCAAAAGGGTGGACCATAAAAGAAAAGGTTTGGTGCAGCCCATCACTTCAGTGCTACACATGAGGGCATCCTTTCCTACAGAGCCAGGAGGATGCCCAGCACCATTTTTTCCCCTGCAGAGACACCTGGGGTGCTCATCTCTAGAAGTCTTAGGTTGTCCCTAGAATCATTCTGGAATTTCTTCTTCCCCACAGGGAATTTTATTGCCTTTTCTGCCCATGAGGGTGGTAACAGGCTGGAACCTATGTCCAAGGAGGCAGGAAGTGGTGGTGGGTACCTTGCCACAGAGGATTCTCTCACTGCCTCCCTCCACACCAGGCACACACTTGGCATTCCTGTGGGCCGGCAGCGTGCCCAGCTCCAGGCCACCACACTGCACCCCTCCCCACCTCCGATCTGCCGTCAGCAGCTGTTTCTGACAGGTGTCTCGCTCTCTACTGCAGATGGTGACCAAAATGGGCCCGTTGGCAGGCAGTACATGGTGCCGCCCCCTGCACATGCTGATGTGTTCACTGACACACAGATCAGCCTGCACTGTTTGGAGGCCCCTTGCCTCTGGCTGCAGGTACAACCAAGCTCCTCTTAGAAACCTACAGGATTCTGGGACCCTCACCTCAGCCTGGGACCCTTCAGCATGTGACAGACTGTGAATCTAGTGGCTCCTTGTTCCAGGCAGGTTGGACTCACTCTCCTTCATGGTAGTGGAACTATGTGTGGCTCTTTGCTGCTGCATTTGATACAGCACAAGACTGGATTTCCACAGCTCCCCAGGTATAATTGGCCTTGGCCCAGTGAGGCTACAAAGACTGAGCTGCAGGTCCCCAGGCTCCAGATGTAGGGGTTGGGCCACTCTTGGCTCTTTCTGTTTTCTTAAGTGAGTCCTTGTACATAAGACATCCAAGACTTCTGGGAGCTGCTTCCCTGGTAAGGTGAGTGGCAGTCTGGTCTCTTAGTAAAATAACAAGCTATGGCTATGTCCACAGCTTAGAGGGTCCAGGAGGAAACGGGGGTCAGGAGGAAAGGTGGTTGCCCTTCTGATGTCCTCTTTCTTGCTGCCTGCCTGCCCCTTAAGGAGAGAGATATCTCTGAGCATCACCAGGGCTCAGCTTTTCTGCCCGCAGCCCTACGGGGCCCCGCCTGCCCTGTGTTTGGACTGTTCATTCCAAACACCAAGCTAGCCAAGGCCGCCAGATGAGAGTGACATCTGGCTGAGACTACGGCCAAGTCTCTGCTGCTCTGTCCCTGGCACGCAAGAGCTATGTTCCCAGTGCCAGATTCTCCAAGAGGGGAGACAGAGTGATGGGGGCAGAATAAAGCTTCGTGCTTTTTTTGGTCCAGCCATTTTTCTGCTTTCCTCCATGATACTTCAGTTGCCTCTTTGATTTTTTGTTGGAATCTGGGTAGAGAAGGGGTAAAATATGTCCTCCAGACTCCTGGGGATGGTGGGAGTGGGTAGAAAAAACTGGAGGTGGGCATTGAGGAAGCGTGTGCACATACTCCATATGCATGCATGCATGCCTGCATGCACATATATTGTGGAGGATTGTGGGAAATATTTATTGAGGGTGCCCTGCAAAGACCCTCTGTAGTGAGGCACCTGGAGTGACCTGAATAGGACCTGGATGACACAATGGCAACCTGCACTGTCTCCTACCTTTCCCAGCACACGGTCAGTCTCTCCTTCCTGTAACTCTCCGTGGAGTGCCAGTCTGGTGCCTGTAAGCCAGGCTGGAGTTAGCAACAGTAATTACCCCCCATGTCTGGTAGGACAGACAAGATAGTGAGTGCATCCATCCAGAGGCACTAGAGGTCTATCCTGATGGTCCAGTATGGTCTCCAGTGGTCCTGACAGCTTCTTTGTTGCCACTGAACCTAAGTTTCTGTTATTTATGTTGAAAATAAGAGTAATAGCCTCTTCTAGTGTTTTGTGAGCTTAAGAGACACCTCAAACATTGTCATTTTAGAAGTGAGCCAGGGTTAAGGAACTTGTCCAGGGTCCTGTAAGTAGCTAAGGTCTATCAGGAAAGGGGTTATGGAGTCCCCAGAGAAGCAGCTTTCAGTCCTGTGAAGAAGGCCAGCCCGGGCAGCATGGCTGAAAGTGCCTGACTTCCCTCCTCAGCCACCCTGCTGTGTCCTTCTCATGTTTCTGTCCCTCTTGACACTGAGGTTGTGACACCTCAGCACACCCGCAAGCATAAATGACAGTGTTGTCTTTTCCTATGTGAGCCATGGCCCCCATTTCTGTTTCTTATTTTCAGGTCGCTGAGGTAGGCAGGGATTTTCTTTCTCTTTGTAAAACCCATAGTTCACACTGCTTCCCTGTCACCTGAGTGCATCACGAAGTCCGTGGACTGGAGACACTGGGGGGCTCCTGGTGGGGCTGGGCTTAAGTTCTCACCTTGCTGGAGTTTATGAGTTGTGCGTGTGTCCTTGAACAGGGGACAAAAATGGAAAAACAAAACAAAACAAAACAGAGTTCCATATTTCAAAAAGCACAAAACGATGGAGAACATACTTCAAAGAGCACAGAACGATGGCTAACCCTGGACCTTCACAGTTAGGCTTCACCAGCTCCCTGTGTCTGCAGTCAGGGCTTAGGGACCCAGTTTATAGTGGTAACATAAATCAGCAAGACCAGCTTAAGGTAATAAACAGACAGGTAATGGGTGGAGCTTGGCGGTGTGGGCAGGACTTTGGTAAGGCTCAGTAATCACAAAGTCAGCAGAGCAGTGCACAGCACTGAGCCAAGGGCTCCCAAAGTGCAGCGTTTAGTCTCTCCAACCTCAGCACCAGCTTGAGGATGCTAGGCCTTATCTCTCAGAAGCCCAGGATTGGGGGGGGGGATTAGTAGGCATAAATGGAGATTGTCCTTCTAGGCCATGTCCAAATTCTCTCTCTCACTATAATGTTCTGTGGCATCTAGTGTGTATATGGGTGAAGTAGAGTATTTGGGCAGGTGTCCCAGAGCAATACACATGAGAATTGAGTCAGTCATTTGGATGGGTCAAAGCATAAGATCCTCAGGTTCTTGACTCTCCCACCTGCTCAAGGGCATCTCTTTGAGATTCCCTTGGTGTGGCTGTCCATGGTCTCAGAAAGACCAGAACATCATGGGCTGTCTGAAGACAGCTGCTGAAAATGAATCCACAGAACACCTTCCTTCAGATGCATGATTTAATTTCTCTCAGAAGGATAGCCCTGAGGAGAAGGCTTCTCATCCCCCTCTACAGGAGAGAAAGCCAGGTCTCAAGGTCAGCTGCCCAAGGTTGTGTGATTTGGCCAAGCTCAGGTTGGTTCAAAAACAACCAGTTTTTGACACCTGCAGATACACAGTGTCTCTGAAATGCATCATGCCTTAGCAAGAACTCTAAAGAACACAAATTGCATTGTCTTAGCCCGAAGGCATACCAATTATATGCAAATGCAAATGATGTAGTTAACTTCTGTTCTATCTCTCTTCTCTGAAGGGATTTCCAGTTCTGAGCACTGGAGAAAATAACAATCGTGTGTTGGCAAAGAGTGCTCGTTGTCTATTTTGGGTTCTCACCCCTAATACATACTTCCTTCCTCCCTCCATCCCACAGTCCCTCCTTCCTTCTCTCCCTTCCTTCCTCTCAAAATTAAAATTAAGATTAAAAGAATGTGCATAATCTGGAGGCTAGGCAGAAGGCTCTGTTAGTAAAGGTGCTTACCATGCAAGCAGAAGAACCTGAATTTGATCCCCAGGGCCACATAAAAAGCCAGGCTCAGTGGCACACTCTTATGATACCAGCATGGGACGGTGGAGACAGGAGGGTCCCTGGGGTTCACTGGCCAGCCTGCTCAGCCTACTAAGTGAGCTCTGGGTTTCATGAGAGACCTGTCTAAAAGCTCAGACAACAGAGGAAGATGGCTGACAGCAGCCACCGTTCTCCACAGAACAGGCACACAGAAATATTAACATACCCATGTACAGACAGAGAAACGGAAAAAAAAAAAATCAGTAAAAGTACATCCCCCCCCGCCTTGCTTCATTACTGAGAAGCCTAGGCAGCCTGCATGGAGGCCTGTATACCCGATCTCCACACATGCTTTCCGAATCTTCTAGTGATGCCTGTATGAGGGGGAGGGGCAGGGATGTTATTGTCTAAACCATAAAGCATTTTTATGTGGATCAGCCCCAGCCTCACATCCAGTCTTGCAGGCAAACAGCCATGCTTTGCACATATACACTGGGGTCCACACGCCCACGCCGTTGGCTTCCTCGGCCTTCCCAGAGACTGACCAAGCTGAAGCTCTCTTGCTTTTTCGTCATCTACATTCTCAGCCATGCGAGGCGGGAAGCTCAGTCACAGCAGCTATACATCTTAAACAGCCTTCTCTTATCGCTCACATATTAATTGAAAGTCCTATTTTTAGTTTCCTTGGGTAATGATTTAAAGGCCCAAGCACCTCATTCTGGGCCCTGGCCAGTGCAATGTGAAGTTATTCAGATCACAGCTCATGGGGGAATCTCTGCGTGCAAGCTGGCCAGGATGCTTCAGTGGGCAGATGGACCCTCGCCCAGGGCAGAGGAAGTCTCAAGGGAGGTTTTAATTCCTTAATGCTGAAACGAGTACAATTTTTTTGTCTTAATCAGTGTGTGGAGGAAACAAGTGGCCAAGTTTTACTTTTATTTTAGCTTGAAATAAGAGAATTTTAAGAGGTTGCAATTGCTTTTTACATACATTGTCACTGTAAGTTAATTCTGTGTGTTCTGGAAGATTCTGCCAGCAGTTCTACAGATAGGGGATAGTAACACCATTAAATCATTTATCATCTCTCCTGGGCAGGGGTGTGTGTGCACTGTACCCTGGGTGATTTTCTCTGAACTTGGCCTTCATTGTGTTCCATATCTGCTGTACAGAAATGCCCACTTGAACCTGCTGCACAGGCCTTCTAACAGAGGCTGCATTCCCTCAGAGGATGGCTATAAGCTTATAACACTATAAGCAATGGCTGTGCTGAGCAACATTTTGACTCTTAATGGAGGAGATTTACTGATAACAATGAATAGCCTTTATAAACACATAGTGGCATTTTTTTGATAGCTTATAGAAACATGTGATTGATTTTTCCACCCAAAAATTCTCATGTATTTAATTTAATCTCTAATCCACATCTATTAAAAAGAACAAGATTCTATGTTCTTTTTCTGGCACTATAAACTGGTCAAGTCTGGTTCTCTGTCATCATGAGTAATATCTGAAAAGGGGCAGAGAAAAAATAAACCAAAGGGCTCTCTATATCTATCTATCTATCTATCTATCTATCTATCTATCTATCTATCTATATCTATATCTCTCTTTGTGTATTTGTGCATATGGGTGAGTAGTTTGATACATAGAGATGTTTATGCACAATAGAAACATTGCATTGTAGGTATAGAAGCATGGAGCTCAGTAGGATTATACTAGGCTCTTGTCCATGGAATCAACATACAACTTTAGAATATACCTAGAGCTGTCAGAAGGTAAACAGTGGAAGCCAACCAAGCAGTTAAGTTATGGACAAAAGCCAGGTTTGGCGGCACATGCCTTTATCCTAGAAAGGCATGCAAACTTCTGAGTTCAAGGCCAACCTAGTCTACAGTGAATTCCAGGACAGCCATAGTTACTCAGAGAAACAGTTTTTAGAAAAAGAAAAAAGGAAGAAAGGAAGAGAGGAGCTGGAGAGATGGACAAGGGCCTGAATTTGATCCCCAGAACAAGGGGATACATGGGGGGAAAAAGACTTTATTCTATAAAAATAAATCTTAAAATGCTAGACATGGTGGTTACATTTGTAATACCAGAGAAAGGTGGATCCCTAGGTTTCCTTGGCTAGTCAGCCTAGACTCTCGGTACATTCCAGACCAATAAGAAAATTCTTTCTCTTAAATTAAAAACAAATGTAAACAGAGCCTGAAGACTGACCCTCAAGGCTGTCTTCTGACCTCTACATACATGTGCACACGTAAACACGTGTACCTGTACACACCCATGCACCCACACACAAGTATTGGAGTGGACATCTCACCTAGGAAGGTATACAGAGGGTAAATAGTAAAACTAAGGTGTGTCCAAAATTGTTCTTAAGAAAATGCAAACTAAAACTAACTTGGGTGTTCCCCGTCTTCCAGTTAGGATGAATATGTTACGGTTCTGACAGTTCCCAGGGCAAGGAAGAGAGTCAGAGTCACTCTCAGACATTCTAGGTGAGAAGTCCAGCTAGCACCACCCATTGGGAAAGCCACCGTGAAACGTTTTACCTAGTTGAACACACATTAATATCACGTGACTCAGCAGTCGCACCCCACATTTCTACCCAAGAGAAATATGAGTTGCATTCTCAAATACTTGTGGCAGCATTTCTCATAATAACCTCCCAAACTGGAGAGGGTGGAAATGGACAAGCAGCCTGAAGACACAGATGCCTAGAGAGGTACTCTTGGGGTTCAGGAAAGAACACCCCAGAAACGCCGTGCTTTGACATGCTCTGTGCATTTGAACTGAATACATTGGAAGGTGTGGACGCCGCCGCCTCAGAAGCGAGGGCTCACTAACCTTCTTTTGTCCCCGCCCCAGGCACCCAGGGAGGGGCTGTCTCTGAAGTTCCCTCACCAGAGGGAGGAAAGTTCTTGCAAAAGAAATGTCATTCTCTTAAGCACCCTTCCTAGGAATCTCATCAAAGAGCAGGAAAGATTAGCCACTGGCAAAGAGACTCAAAGTCCCCAGCCCAGACAGACTTTGATCCGTTCTTCTGAGGGTGCCTCTGAGAGGTCACCCAAAGACTTTATCTCAGTCAGAAGTTAACTTTGTTCAAGGTACAATTCTGTCCCTCACCATGCTCTAACCTACTGCCCCCACCCTAGGAGAGGAACTTTTCCCAGGCCATTGTGTGTTCTTTGGGCTCAATCATTTCTCTTAAAAATCATTAACTAACCTTCTAAAATAGCCAACACCTGAATACCAAGCTCCATTTTCCTCTAGGAAGAAAGACTCTAAACTTCCAACTTCTTGCCCCTCTCTGGAGTTTCTGTCAGACATCACTTCCATGAGCATGCGTGTATGGGCGGAACCTATTCACCTTCCTTTCCTGTGCTTGGTGTCAGTGGAAGGGGAGCCTTTCCCTTGACCCTTCATCTCATGACCGCAAGTCAAAAAGAGAGGGAGAAATGGTGGAGTTGGGAACCACTCTGGCATGGACAGAACCCGTGCTTTAACACATAAATAGAAACGTCACAGAAGGAGAAGGCCAGGGGCCACAGGGAGAAGAGTCACAGCCGAAGAGTGACACCAATATAAACAATATGGATTCACTCTGGAGTGACCTGATTTGGGAGCTCTCAGATTATATGCCAGTTACTTTTCTCATTGCTGTAGAATACCTGACAAGAAGCCATTTAAGGAAGAAAGGCTTTATTCTGGGTACGGTACCTATGATCTACTACGATGGGGGAGGAAGCCGTGGCAAATAAGAGCAGGAGACAGCTGATGACATTATATCCAAAATCATGCATAAAAAAGTAAACAGGAAGTGGGTTGGTTGGGCTAAACTCAAGGCCCATCCATCCTCAGTGACCCACTTCCTCCAGTCAGGCTCTACTTCCTAAAGGTTTCATACCCTTCCCAAATGGTGCATCCAGCCTGGGACCACAACACATGGGTTCAAATGCCCATTTTTCAGAAGATGTGTGTGACACAAAGAAAGTGAAGTGGAACTTGGTATGACTTCAATCTGACTATTGTAAACATGCTGAGATTAAACCTACAGAAACCAAGTCAGAAGAGTTAAAGAAAAATATGGAAGCAATAGCTCATCAAGAAGGAATGTCAATGAGGAATCAACAGCTGGGATGGTGGCACACCCCTTTAATCACAACACTCATAGAGGCAGAGGCAGGCTGATCTCTGTAAGTTCGAGACTAGCCTGGTCTACATAGCAAATTTTAAGACAGCAAAGGTGATGTACACAGACCCTATCTCAAAAGTAAAGAGAAGAAAAATTATAAAACAAAGAACCAGATCCACATTTTGGAGGGAGGTAAGCGGAACCAGGTGAAGAGTCCAAGCTCCAACTTCAGTGAAAAACTTCTCTAGGGGGAGGGGCTGAGTTGGGAGAAGAAAAGAGTGAGATCAAAGGAGAATTTCCTGTCTAGAGTCCAAAGGAGTTAAGAAGGGACAAGAGATAGTTATGTCACTGCGACAGAATGCAGGGAGGGACAAAGTGAAATGCTGCAGGTTTAGCCTGGCTCACGGCTTCAATGTTTTCAGACTGTTACTTTGGGACTCTGATGCATGGTGTCCAGGAAGGAAAAAAATAAAGATAAAAGGAAGAAGCTGAGGTCACAGTTGCTCTTCTCAGGGTAATCTGTCAATGACCTAAGCTCCCACCTTCTAAAGGTTCCTTCAGTTCCATAGCCCTCTGGGCTGAGGCCCTGGTTTTCAACGTAAGATCTTTTGGAGAATATTCAAGATGTAAACTGTGACAATAGCAGCTGCTGAACTGAAGCATCTAAAACTCTGGAAGATGAGAGTCCGAGAAGGTAGAAGAGGGTTTCTCCATTTTTAACTGTATCATTTCACACTTGGGAAATCAAAGACCCACATGGGTAGCAGCAATCAACCAATCCCTGTAACAATTGGACGAGAGTCTTTAACTGTTCTGTGACCAAGACCCTCCTCATTTTTGTGCTGAAAGTTCTGAGTCTGGGGGAGGCTCCCAGGGCCTGTAGCCGACCAGCACAGTTGGCCGCTCTGTACTGTACAAACGGGGCCGGTCTTGGAAAAGCTGAGATTCTAATGTGAGTGTGACAGTGTTGAGAAAAAGCTCCTAGCTTTACTGAGTACAGAGCTCTGAGCTCTGACAGCAGCCGTGTTGTGTTTAGTCCTTTTCTAGTCAGTCTCTTGGGATGAAAAATCTTTCCTTTTAATGAAATCTGCATTTCATCCCCAAGGTGAAAACCAGTGTCCTTGGCTCTTCTGAGAAAATGAGAAGTGGTTTCTTTTGTGTAATGAATGCTAGGAACACACAAAAACAGAGGATGTTCTTAATTGACTGTAGATGTGGAAAAGCAGATCATAACCCCTAAAGACACATAAAGCAGGATGGGGGAGGGGGAGGGAGGGAGAGAGACAGAGAGACAGAGGGAGAGACAGAGAGGGAGAGACAGAGAGAGACACACACACACACACACACACAGAAAGACAGAGAGAGAGAGACAGAGACAGACACACATACACACAGAGAGAGAGAGAGACAGACAGAGACGGACACACACACACATACACACACACCCAGAGATTTTTCATACAACTGAAAGCCACAAAAAGAAATTTGACTCAAGGATGAAGTCATTTGAATTCCTTGTAACAACCAGCAGATGTCAATGGCAAGATCAAATTCAGAGGTCTTCAGTCCTTGGTCCCCTGGTTGGTACGAGGGGTTAGAGGTGGGATGTATAGCTGTAACACCCCAGCCATCCAACTCTGAGTCTTGTCCTCTGTGTCCACCCAGCAGGAGGACAATCCTTTCAGGCTCAGGGCTTGGGCAGTAGACAAGAGGCCTGGGCCATCTTGAGTCCCCAGGAAGATTTGGAAGGTAGGGGTGATACCCCTGGGAAACATAAGAGAGCCACCCTCTTGTTCTGGGACCCCACCTCTGTTCAGTCACTTACAGACCTTGCTGCAGATAAACAGAGAAGCCTCCCAAACACCTTCTGCCTTCGCCTAAGTCCAGGTGAGCCCTTTGCTCCTATGACATGCTCCTTCATGCCACTGTGGTGTGGAGAGGTGGGAGAGCTCGGGGCTGAGCTCAGGGCTCAGGTGGGCATGTGAAAGTAGATGGCCAGACCTCCCTCCTCTGGGGTACTCTCCTCCTATTCTCCCAGGCCTTCTCTCCTGGGCTCCTGGGCCAAGCCATTTCCTGTTTATCCTTGACAGCCCAGGGCTTGTCTTCCTCTCCCTTCAGACCTTCTAGAACGCTGAAAATGCAAGACCATCCCCTGCCCCCTCCACTTCCTTTCTTTGATCATAACATCTTCCTCATCTAGGAGGCCCTTCATGCTGTCAGGGCTGCTCTATCAAAATCCAAGTTCAGTTTTTACTTCGATGACATCTTCTAGCCTGAATACCCAATCCCACCTCCACACCCCTTTCTTGCATCTCAGACATCTGGAACTTTTCCTTTGTCTCAAAGTAAATATCTGTGGTCATGAAACTCTGACCTGATGCACAGGTCACACAAGGGACAAGGTGGAGGGCCTAGATGCTGTGGGGGCCATCCTAGGCAGAATTATGGACTCACCCCAGCAAACTCTCAGATCTCTGCCACTATTTTACTACACTTTAGCTAATAAGTGGTACTCTTGGTCCTATCCACATCATATGGTCCAATGCCTTCCTAAACCACAAGCTTTTGGAACACAAGGATTTCTGTCTTTCTTGGTCCTGCATCCTATACCTAGCATAGCATCTGTGACAGTAACACAAGGCCCTAGCTTCAGGCTACTCTGAGGGCCCACAAGCTCAGGTCATCAATTGTCTTACTGTGACCATACCCATTGATTGTAGCCCATGCACCACAACCGTTCTACAGTTGGCTAAATGGAGCTGAAGACGGAGCTGCAGAACTTACAGAGACAGCCAGGCCACTCCTGGTTTCCGGTAGTTTCAGGAGCACTCCAGCTGGGAAGAACTAGAGCTGCTGGGGGATACTCTGAGAGAACCGCTCCCTAAATGTCTTCGAATGTTGATCTGACCCTAGCAGGAACACTTCGGGTCACTGTGTCAGAGAGGAAAGGAACAAAGCCTCTGCTTCTTTATTGATTCCACCTGGAAACCACAAGTTGGTTTTAGTCACAGTGGTTCACTGGTCCATGCAAGCATCAATGGGCAACCTGAGCGCAGGAGAGGGGTGAGGGTTCGGAAGACCCTGCCACTATATGCCACACTCCTCCCCACCAAGGGCAGAGTTTCTCAGATGGTCACTGCCACATGGGCCCCTGTGGGTTATTTTTCCATGTATGTAAAAGCGTGTGTGTGCAGATCTGCATGTTGAAGCCAGAGGACAACCTTGAATATCATTCTTTAGGTGCCCTTTGAGACAAGGTCTCTGGCTGGCCTGGAGCCCACCAAGTAGGTATGGTTAGCTAGCCAGGGAGCCTCAGGGATCCATCTGACTTACCTCCTCAGTGGCCAGTATGGGCCACTACACTGGACTTTTTCACATAGATTCAGGGGTCACACTTGAGGCCGTTGTGCTTATGTGGTAGGTATTTTGCCAATTGAGCTGTCTCTCAGGATCCTGGTGATCATTTTTCATTCATTCATTCATTCATTCATTCATCCATCCATCTATCTATATATCTATCTATTTATTTATGTCAGTTGGTGTTTTGTCTGCATGTATAACTGTGTAAAGGTGTCAGACCTTGGAATTACAGACAGTTGTTAGCTGCCATGTGGATGCTGGGAATCGAACTCAGGTCCTCCAGAAGAACAATCAGTGCTCCTAACCACTGAGCCATCTCTCCAGCCCTCTGGTGATCATTTTTCAATGCAGGCACCAAGTGAGTAGGTCTGAGAGAGGCATGAATGTAGGTTTTGAACAAGCTGTGGCCATAGCTGTGGCCGGTACTTCAGATCCTCACTGGCTAAGCCAACAGCTATGTCTTCTCATTGTCCCCGCCCCTCTGTGCACAGACAGAGCCCAGCCCCTAGTATCTGTCACTTTGCTTGGCAAGCCAAGGGGTCTGAAGGCTTTGGGAGTCACCTCAACTGTGCAGAGGACAAAGGAACAGTCATGGAAGCCATTTAACTGTGGCAGAGCTGCAGATCTGGGAAGGTCACCACACAAGAATGCAGCATGTTCTCAGAAGCCAAGTCCTCTGATGATTTGCATAGATGGGCCTTAGATTCAAGACAGAATTAGATGTAAAAGTGTCACCTCCTTGCTGCTTTCCTTACTGAGGCAAAGAAGGGTCAGTGCATTGTAACTCAGACTTGCCGGGATATCAGCAGGCTCCCGTCCTCCTCTGTGATCTTGGGGACCTGCCCTTCTTGTATGTGACATGATGGTTGCTTGACTCATGGGTGCAATGCTATTCTTCTCATGTAGTCCCTGTTCCTGCAGTCACCCTCCTGTGGCTGCACCACGCGGGTAGGCGAGCCTGCTCTGTGCCACACTGTTCCACAGGCATGCAGACTGTTCTGCTGGACTCAGGATAGACAGTGGCTGTTTTTCTTGTTCTAGCAGTTTTGCTGAAAAGACAATCTGCCTGCTTCAGAACCTCCAGACATTTTTTTCTCTTTTGTGCATGGCACATGCATGAGTTCCCATGTGTAGTCTTATGTGTGCATGTATGTGGACCCGAAGTTGACCCAGGGAGCCTTTTTCAATCACTCTCTACTTTATTCATTGAAGCGAGCCTCCCAGCTGAATCCAGAGCTTGCTACTCAGCTCCTCCGGCTGGCCATCGTTATCCCAGGATCCCCTGTCCCTTTCTTCCTGTGCTGACATTACAGGTTCTGGGGTCAGAATTGTGCTTATGTGGCAAGTGCTTTTTCCTCTGAACCATCATCTCCCAACTCTGCTCCTCAGACATTTTGATGTGTGGAATTCTGGTCACCTGGAAGCCACCTGAAGACTAATGTCATTGGCTAGAGCTAAGCTTAAGTGTGTGTGTGCGTGTGTGTCCATGCATGTGTGTACCTGTATATCTGTCTGTCTGTTTCATGTGTGTGTGTGTGTTTCTGAGACTCTGTGTGTGTGTGTGTGTGTGTGTATGCGTGTGCGTGTGTTTCTGGGACTCTATGTATGTGTGTCTGTGTATGTCTCTGTGTGTGTGTGTTTCTGGGACTCTGTGTGTGTATCTCTGTATATGCATCTGTGTGTGTGTGTTTCTGGGACTCTCTGTATGTCTGCTTATGTATCTGTGTGTGTTTCTAGGACTCTGTGTCTGTGTCTGTGTATGTGTGTGTGTTTGTATGTATCTGTGTGTGTGTGTGTGTGTGTGTGTGTAAATGACACATCATAACACAGAACTCATTGGAAGTGGGTCTGAAAGAAAAGGACTTGCCCTCTAGATTCAGAGCAGAAGGAAACAGGATCCAGTCAGGTAGCACACCTGGGCCGACAGAGGAATCGAACCCCCTGCCTCACTCTGTCCTCTAGAGCAAAGAAATCAGCCTCCTAGAAATAAGACCCCAATTTCCCATGGACACAGAATCACTAATAGAACATCTGTTCTAGAAATCTGATTTCATACTATTAAAATTTTTGCGTGAGTACTGATTAAATACATATTTTACAAATAACGACATAGAAAATCTAACACTTAAACCTAAATTCTTCTCGTCAGTAGAGATGGGGTTGGATCTAACTTCATGTTGCCTTCAATAACAGAAGGGTGAGGAAGTCTGAGGTCCAGGTCCTCCTGCCTCCCGCTCTCCTGGCGAGTTTCCTGAGAGCTGGTACCTCTGCCTGCCTCTCCTCACGAGTACCTCAGACTGTGATCAGGATTAGGGTCATCTCTTGTGAAAATGCTTGTCAGTGATTAGGTGTGTCTGCACATTTGAGGTCGGTGCTGGCTCTGGGGCTGCACATATTTCTAGCTGGGCCTGCTGCTGCTCCACATGGCCTGAGCTGAGGCCTTTCTCGTCTGCTCTCTTGGGGGTGGAGGAGAGAGTGGTTTCCATGCAGGGCACTAGTATACTAGGCACTTGGGGAATATGCCAGTGACTAATGATGAGCTCATTAGAATGGCTACAGTAAGCACAATGAGCATATATATTTGTTAATTTTATTAAAAGGCAGGCCTTGAAGGTCAGATGGGCCCACCGCGCCTCTGCTGGACTCTGCCTTGCATCTGTGGTGCTCAAAGGTGCAACTGGGGCTAGGGCCATCCATCTGGGCCTGAGGTCACTGGGGTCTGGGGGAAGGCCTTCACCTCACTGTCTCCTGTGCATAGGGATCTATTCAGATACAGAAGATGGGGGTACATGGAAGGGGTCAATGGGCTCCTTTGGGAGGGTGGGGAGTGGGCTGGTTTTGCTCCAGGGTGGAGACTTGGCAGGGCTGCCCACCTACCGTGCCTCCTCATTCCATCAGGAGAGCGGCGGGTCTGGCACAGTACCCACGGGGCAGATAGAAAAGCTTTTCCCAGTGGGATCTGCAGGAGAAGGAATGCCTGAGAGGCTTCCTGGGTCACAGCAGCTAAGGGGAAGGATAAAGCACCACTAATGCCTTCCTTTAGGGGACCTAGAATTGTCCTGAGCTGGCTGACATGCCAACTTGGGTTTTGTAGTTCGATTTCCCCCCCCCTTACAACATACACACACATACAAACAACACCAGGAATGGATGGAAGGAGCAGAGAGGAGGTGGGGGGACGGAGAAAGGGAAGGAGAGAGAATGAGAGAACACAACAAAACCCTCGATCTGCTGAGGCAGTGTTTAGGAGTCAGCAAGATGAGAGATGGGAAGGAGTGGTCCAGCCAGATGGCACCCTCCTTCTGAGCCTGTGGCCGAGGAAGAGCTGCACCTGGTCAACCAGGCTGGGGCTGCCTAAGAGTCGGCAACAGGGGAAAGTCCAGCACAGGAGCCATATGCCTGGCAAGTCTGAGCCAACCTCGTCAGTCTTCTTGCCCAGGACCCGTTTCAGTGCCAAGAGGTGGCTAGTAGAGCCTGAAGGAAGAGCCAGTCTCCTAGGGTGGGTGGGGTTCAGGAAAACGAGGTGGCCCGCAGTCTGTCTCTTAGTTTGTTATTGCTTCCAAGAGGTTTTATGAGTGAAGTTCCTGCCATCTTGTGGCCAAAACTGGTACTGCCTGAGTCTCAGTCCTGGTGCCTTTTCCCTGCTTCCCAGCACTGTCCAGCTCCTGGGCCCTAGGTGGGAAGGGTAGCCTGTGAGGACAAGAGGGTTTAGAGTCTCATTGAGACTTCACAGTACAGCCTCATTGAGCTTCTAGGAGGCTCCAGGTTTGGGGTGGTCACTCACTCATACAAGGAACATCATTTGTGGAAATAGGATATTGATAAGCAATAGAGGAGGAGGAAGGCCCGGGCCACCTTCCCAAGTGCAGACCCACCCAAAGGAGGCAAAGAACAGACTCCTAGGTGACCTGGGAAAGAGGGGAGGGGGCAGAAGGCTCCCCACCCCCTCCCCCTTGATCACAGCATGGCGGTATAGTTGAGTCCTCTTCGGGAGCACAAGGCCCATGTAGACAGGGAAGTTCAAGAGAGGGGCAAACATTCTCTAAACAGATGCCTCCACAGTGAGAGTGAAAAGCTCTGGGTCAAAGGGGTGTGCATTTCTGGGTGGAGGCCCAGAAGGTCTGACTTCCACTTGCTCAGGCCTTCCTTAGACTTGTGTGTAGACACAAAGGCAGAGCTGCTATCACAGAGATCTGATCCCCTTTGAGTGCCCTGGGCTAAGAACATCAAACTCCAAACTTGGCATTTCTTCCTGCAAGATCTCTTCCACCTGCAACAGACGCTATGTTCACGGCTCAGGGCTGTTCTTTTCTGTAATGTTCCATTCTTACCACCACCCTGTATCCCAGAGCCAGCTGCACGCCCAGATGTTGGTGACGGTTTGATGGCCTGTTACTGCGGAACACCCAGGACACTGGTCCATCCTCCTTGCTTTGAGGTCACCCTGACTGATGTAACCATGCCAGCAGCCGCTGGCCCAAAGTGTTCATCCTCTTGAGGCTTCCTCTGGTACCAGAGAGCAAGCTGGCTGGGGTTCTAGCATGGAATGGGGAACTTTCAAGGTATTCCAGAGCCAGAGTTTACAGAGAGAATTGGGTATCCACAGACTCCTTAAGGGTGCAGTTAAAGGAGGGGCCTGGAAATGCACTAGGTGCTAGCATATGGCATCATCACTGAACCACAGGAACTTCCTGCCATGAGGCCTCCATTACTCGCAGCCCAGGACAGAAGCCCCTCAGAGGTGGCCAAGAGGGACTATGACACAGTCAAGGGTGAGCTCTCTGCAGGCACCTGTACCCACCCTAATGAGTACACCTTGCAAATCTCAGCCTGTCTCTGTCAGCCACTAGGTTCTACTTTGGTTTCTTTCATGAGTGAGACAGAAAGTGGGTGGTTGTCAGCATTACATCCGGGGCAGTGTGTTCTCTAGGCATTCTGCTTATGTGGTCTCAGGCTACCCAAGCCTGTCAAAGATCTAAGTATATAATCTCACACACACTTTTTATGTAGTTGACGGCAATAAAACTTATCTTTGGTGGCTGCTATGAGGTGGAAATGAACACAAACAAAGTCTTTGTCCAGAGTCTAGCATATAATAAACTCTCAATAATTTCTACTTTAAAAGGGTTTAGGATGGTACCTTGTTCTCATTTCTAATCCTACCAAAAACAAAAACAAAACAAAAAACAAACAAGCAAACAAAACCACTCCCCCCAACAAAAAAAAACCCAAAAAACAGAAAACCTAGCTGCCTCTGTGCAGTGGTAAGAACACTGCCTGACCCTGGCCTGAATGTGGTGAATCTGCCTCTAGTTAAGAGGACTAAGTAAAGAAAGTCCGGAGCAGTGAGAGTCCCTGAGAACAGAAGTGGCATCCCCTGACTGGCAGGTTTGAGGGTTCATCTCAGATAGATAACCTATATCCTGACCAGCGCCTACACCAAGGCCGCTCTGGACTGAGCGCTGAATGTGAGCTTCTAATGCCAGTACTCCAGGGCAACCAGCAACAAGATAGAACGGAAACACAGCTGAAATCCCAAAGGCAGAAAGGCAATGCTGCAATCCACAGGGAGTAATGTCTGTTTCCTAATCTGTCTCCTGCCCCAGATAGCTCTGCTCTCCTCCCCCACGCGTGTTGATGTGTTTTTCCTGCCTGGGCAGCAGATGCCACCAAGACTTAAACTGGGTCACAGAAGGCTCTGATGGGCTGATTCAGGCCCACAGCTCATGTCTTCCTCTGACTAGGCTCTCCGGGTTCCTGGCCCAGAACTCCACGTACAGCCACAGTACACACCCCTGTGTGAAGTGGAAGTGGGTCGAGCCTGTCCCTGAGCTGGGGGCATAGCCCCTGTCTCGCCTGTCTTTCTGGTCCTCTTTCCTCCTGGAAAACCAGAGAGCCACAGGGCCAAGATATCCTGCAGGAGACTTGGATCTGTCTTGCAAAAGCAGGGCTCCTGTCAGGTATGGGCCAGTGGACAGAACATATGTTATACAATGAAACATTTGACCCACCGGCTCTAAAGCAGGTCAGGGTACTCACTGGCAAGCCCGACATCCTAAGTTCAATTGTTCAGGTCCCCATGGTAGAAAGAGCACCAACATTCATAACTTGTCTTCTGGCCTCCACACATGTGTTATATATAGCATGTACATGCAATAAAAAGAAAATATTTTCAACTCCGGTTAATGTTTAGTTTCAATTCCCAGTCCACTATCGCAAATTGGTAAGTACCCACATAGAATTATCTACCAGGGAAGGGCAGGACCAGCATGTAGCCTTAACCATGTGTCCCTCTGCAGGCTATGCTCCTCCCTCCTTTTTAAGAGTCCTGTGTCCAGCATTAGGTCCTGAGGTCGCTCCTTCTCTCTCCACAGGTTCTTTCAAAGCATGGCTTTGGTCCCATCACTACCGACATCAGGGAGGAACAGGAGTTCTATTATGCAGAAGACTACCACCAGCAATACCTGAGCAAGAACCCGGATGGCTACTGTGGTCTTGGGGGCACTGGGGTGTCCTGCCCAATGGCCCTTAAAAAATAATTTCTCTCCACGAAGTTGGCCCTGGAGGTTCCAGCAAAACCGTGGATGCTGGATGGAGCATCACTGCTGTGATCAGCATCAGCCAATTCCTGAAGAGCACACATCACATGGGCATTTACATGAATCTGGTTGTTATTGAGGTTTAGTTTACAGGAAGTGCTATGAAAAACTGATAAACTATAATTTGTCTTCTGATCCGTATGGTCTGGGTGGGGTAGAGCATGGCATTCTAGTGGATCACTTGGGATCTAAGTGGTGAGAATGAATGCCCCGTGTCCACCTGCTTGGGCTTGAAGGGATGCTAAGAGTTCTGAAGCAGGGAGATGGTTGGGAGGACATGGAGTACTAGGACTCCTTGGTCTATGCTGACTTACCTCACCCCTGCCCTCAGGTACCTAATTCATTAATGCCTCCATGAATCATTTGTTGAAATGCTTTGCTCCACTGACCCTAGATGTATGTAAGGGGTTTCTCTTCCTCCTTCATCCTCTCTCTGGTGGAAAAAAAAAAAGACATGAGTTACCTTAATGAATTCTAATATTCTGCTTACAGCTATGAAAAAGCTTGCTCTAATAAAAATCTACAGTTG
This sequence comes from Sigmodon hispidus, assembly GCA_004025045.1. NCBI lineage: Eukaryota > Metazoa > Chordata > Mammalia > Rodentia > Cricetidae > Sigmodon > Sigmodon hispidus. Next base: position 101,954 of record PVIH01001341.1, read on the forward strand.
GTGATAGCAACTGCTTGCTGTGTGTCTGGCTTTCCTTGTTCAGGAAGGATATTTGAAGTATTGAAAAGCCAAGTTAAGTATTGATGGTGTGCCAGGAGCTAGGGGTCTTGAACCTGACCAAGAACTCATCACAGCAGACATTTTCAAGTAAAGCTGATAGAACAAAACGGTGTCCTGCCTGACACACCGCAGCACTCAATGCTTCTAAGACAAGAGTGGTGAGAGAGACAGAGAAAAAATGTCTTGGTAGACTGGAGTGACACAAAATTAAGGATTGGTTTTCTAAAACATATGTACAATAAAAATAAAAACCAAAAAAAAATTCTAAAACGTAAATACAGCCGTTACCAAATAATTTTTCTTGAAATGTGTAGTTGTGCAAATTGCGCATTTGTGAGTTCATATGTGTTAAGGACTAATACATGAAATACCAATACTGTAAAATAATAGTAAAGAATATAATAAAGAATGGCTGTTCTCAGGGAAAAAAAAAAAGAAAAAGAAAAGCCAAATTAAGAGCTCACAAGGGAAAACAAAGCCAAAATCAACCATAATCTCTCCTTAAGTGGGAAATAATATTAATTTTTGGGCAAGTGTGCACACCTCTGACTCTCTTTGGCTTTAGTAACAAATAGGTGTCTCTAAGGTGCCTGTCACACCTTATGTCAAGCACCGTTGTACTTAGAACAGACACCTTCAGTCTTTTTGCCCTTGAAGATAAGAATATTCAAGACAAGAAGCCATAACCATGTAAACAGTTGAATGGGTAAGCTAGCTCAGGTCTTGGATAGAGAGATGCTGGCTTTGGAGGCCATGGAGTTGTGTGCAGGGTCATCTCAGCTGGACACAGACACTGTAAGATGGTATGCTTAGAGTACAATGGCCTACCACATGCAGCAATCTACAGGTAAGTGCCTGCCAGGACACACACACACACACATACACACACCAGATGTAACAAGCAATATCTGTCAATTCCTCACCCTGCATCCTTTAGCTAATAGAAGGGTTTCTAAGCAGAAGGACTACAGGTGGTCAGGGCAGGACTGGAGAGACTGAAAGGCCAGTGGGACTTGGGTTTGCAGAAGAATGTCCTCAGGGAGCTCTGCAAGGTGAGCAAAGATGGCTGGGGGTGGGGTGGGGGTTCACTGAGAAACCTGAGAGTGGATCTTTACTGAACAGCAGGACTAAGCAGCGTTGACTTCTATCTGGCTTTTAGCTTGTGCACAGCGAGCAAGGTATGAAGCCTGTGAGGACAAAGGTCTGGGCTGGGGATGGGTGTATTCCTGGCTTCACTGTGACAGCTTAGGGGCTGATCTTCAGCCATCTGAGGATGGTAAGCTTGAGAATGCTCTGCAGCCTGGTGCCATGGAACCACCTGAGATCATGTGAGAGAGATTGAAGGCGGAGAGAGAACACAAAGAGTGGAGGCCTCTAGTGGTGCCCAGAGATATCTGGTCAAAAGAGAAGGAGAAGACTTTGGAAAATGACTTTTGAGGCTGGCTGGGAAGGAAAGATGTCCCCCAAGGAGAAGACAGAGGGTCCTCAAACTATTCCAAAGGAGCACTCCTTGAGCCTGGCCCCAAGCACATAGGACCAAGGAAACTGACTCAAACCAGTTGCTAAGGCATGCACATAATGTACTTTATGAGGGTTCACAGGTGTGAACAGTCACCCTACTTCAGGAGAATTCACAGGTGTGGAGCTTGGTCTTGGTTATCAGCTCAACTTGACGTGGAGGCCATTGAGGAGAAGCTCCTGAGCACTGGTAAGGGGTTTTCTTGGTTAGGTAAATTCCTTTTACACATACATAGCCTTTCTCCTGTACTTTGTTCTTTGATCGATTCATGTTTTTGCATATGCTTGCACGATGGTCCTTCCTGGAGTGTACTGATTCGTTCTGCTTTTGTCCAATTGGGAAAATCTTCACTTTATCAAATATTTTTGCCTGATATGAATTCCTTTTCTGTCTGTAATTTAGAGGTGTCTTTCATTGTCTTTTTCTCTCCTCTGGTGTGCACAGTTTCCAGGGAAATCTGTCATTTCTCTGCTCCTCTGTATGCAATGTGCATATTTTTTTTACCCATCTGTTGCTTTTATAATTTTCTCAGTCAAGTAATTTGACCATACTGAGTAAAACTGTGCTGCTACAAGATAATACATTGTTTAAAATCAGGCCGTTGCAGAATATGCATTTGAAGTTTCTCTCTGTTGGTTAGTTTTGTTAACTTGGCTCACGCTGGGAATAGGGTACCTCAACTGAAAAGAATGACTCCATCTAATTGGCCCATAGGCAAGTCTATAGGACATTTTTTATTGATGGTTGACATAGGAGGGCACAGCCCACAGTGGGAAGTGCCACCCCTGGATAAGATGGTCCCTTGGCTGTATAAGAAAACAGACTGATGGAGACATTAGGAGCAGGCAGGTAAGCAGGATTTCTCCATCGGTTCCTGTGTTCAGAGTCCTGACCTGACCTGTCTTCAGGAGGGAGAGGGTTGTAAGCTGAGATCAACCCTTTCCTCCCAATGTTGATTTTGACACAGTGTTTGTCACAGCAACAGGAAGCAAAGTAGGACACAAGTCCTCAAGATCTTCCAGCTGGCAGAACAATTTCACAAGCCAACCCCTCCCATCCCCCATCACTTTCCTTGGTAGCTAGGACTGGCTAATGTGGCTAATCTAGGCCTTGATTAGGTGGGGCACCTACTACATGTCTCCTTGTTATTAGGTGTTGTCACTTTCCTTGGTAGCTAGGACTGGCTAATCTAGGCCTTGATTAGGTGGGGCACCTACCACATGTCTCCTTGTTATTAGATGTTAGGGCTTCGGTCTCTTTTGTCCCTCAGAGTATGGATAGAGATTCACAATTCCATGTGAATGCTTAAAACATGTGTTATGGGAACAGGCTGATGTGGGAAGAAGCTGTACATTTCCCAGAAGGTTACAATTCTCCACTCTGTTTAAAACAGTCAGTCACTCCTGTTTGAAGGCGCACACCCAGGACCTGCCCGTAACCCTCTTGTCCCAGATGAAATTAATGACATTGGAATTGAGACTCTGTCATCTTGTGCTCAAATACCCTAGCAGACTCGTAACAAGAAAGAATTAGGGCACAGCTCAAACACAGAAGTTGAAAAAGAAATGGGCTGAAATCCACAGGGAGAGCTGTCTACTTCATCTGTCTCCTGGCCCAAATAGCTCGGCTCTCCTCCCCCTGGCTCATGTTTGTGCATTACCTTTCTTTCTCTTGTGATAGATGTCAACAGACTGGTGGTCCTAAACTAGGTCAGAGAGAATGGTGGTGGGTGGATACAGTCCTCTAGCTCTGCTACTAAACTTAAATGCCTAAAAGGCTTTCTGTGGCATATCAGGGTGATTCCTGCTCCCCAGAACCAATGGGCTCAGGGAGTCTCCTGCTCAGCTCCTGAGTTCACCTCTTTAGAACAAGATTCTCATACCCCTAGCTGAAAGGAGACAGGAGGTCCTTGACTGTTCTTAGGCCCTTTGCCGCTCAGGTCCCAGTTCATTAACTTTGTCATTGCACTATAGCATAAACAAAGCAGTATCAGAGGTGTCACACACTTGTCACAGCAGCCAGAAAGACACACTGCCTCTCTAGAATGCCCATCACACCAGGGGTCTGTTTCAAATCTATAATCTCAGGTCTTTGGACACAGCTCAGTGCATTGTCTTTGCCTACCATGTATAAAGTCTGAGATTCAATCCCTGAAACAATGATCCATGCCTGTGATCCCTGGAGGCTGAGGCAGGAGGATTTCTACAAATTTGAGGCTAGTCTGGGTTACATACTGGGTTCCAGGCAAGCTGCACCACAGCATGAAACCATCTTTTAAAGATGAATTAAAAGGATAAACAACAAATTAAAACCAGGCAAGATCCAGGTCAGGCTCCTAGGGCAATTGAGACTGCAGGGCTCTGTTGTATAGAGGATTGGTTTCCAGGTCAAACAAACCTTATTCCAAGTGAACTGTCCAGTGTGGAACAGTGGGTGGTGGAGACTTGGACCAGACTGCCCCAGAGCTGGATGTCATCTTTTCTGTCCCAGATAAAGTTTGCAATACCCACAATCTCTGTTTCCTTATACGTTGTTGTTAAGTCAGATGCAAACTTTTTCTCTTCCTCAAGATGTTCAAGAGAACAGATAAGACTGACCATGTCTAGTGTTTGAGAAGAAAATGTTATTATATAAAAGATTTATGGTGAGCACAATGAACTTGTGAGCAGAGCATCTACCTTTCCTGTTGAAGTTTTAAAAGCTGAGCATGAGGGCTGGAGAGGCAGCTAGTCAGTCCAACTAGAATGAATGGTTTTGAGCACTGCCTTTCAGAGGACCTGGGTTTGATTCCCGGCACTCACATGAGCTCACAGTCATCTGTTATTCCAATCCCAGAACATTCAACACCTTATTCTAGTCTCTGAAGATATGGGCATGATGGAGGGCTTCTAGTGTGCAGGCATGAATGCAGGAAAACACAATATACATTTTTGAAAAAAACAAACAAACCAAAAACAAAGTTAGGCATGGTGATACACACCTGTATAACCAGAACATCTGGCCTCAGTCATTGCCCAGTACTGAATCTTAGCATGCTAATCATGATCCCCAGGAGCCAAAGCAGCCTTTACTGGGATTCAGGACCAGATGGCAGCTATGGAAACATAAGTGATGTATTGTAGGGAGTTCTCTAGAGAAACAGAACTAATAGATGGGTAGAGAGGGAGGGAGGGAGGGAAGAAAAGATAAAGGGAGGGAAAGAGGGGAGAGAGAGAGAGAATATGTGTGTTATTTATTAGAGTGACTTACAGGCTGTGGTCTGACTATTCTAGCAATGTCTGCCTCCCAGTGGAAAGTCCAAAAATCTGAATAGGCATTTGGTCCATGGGCTGGATATCTCAGCTGGTCTTCAGCATACACCAGAATCCCAATGAAGTAGACTCTAATACAGTGAATGAATGAATTTGCTTTAGGGTTGAGGGCAAGCAGTCAAAGAGCAAAAGTTTCTGCCTATCACCCTTTAGGACCAGGAGGCACCTTGAACCAGGTGTAGTAGAAAATCTGTAAACTTTAGATAAGGTCTGGCACCAGAAGGTGTGGCCCAGATTAAGGTGGGTCTTTCTACCTCAGATGATTCAGTCAAGAAAAATCTCTCACAGCTGTGTCGATGCTTGGACTTTAGTTAGCACCAGAGGTAGTCAAGTTGACAACCAAGAATAGCTCACAGGCAGGGAAAAAAATTCTAGGGAACTTTCTAGAAACCAAGATGGCTGAAGCTCCAATGAAGAGAGAAAGGAGCTGAGAAGACTTTATTCCATGAGTTCTCTGATGTATGGCTCTCCCCAGAGAGATGGAAAGCTCAGTTTCTGCCTCTAATTTGTGATAGGCAGCCACAACCCAAATAATGAATCACTCAAGTTCATTTGGACAGATGAGATGGATTATTAGGGATGACTTATGGAGCAGAGGGTGACCAGGGATATCTAGATGTATTTTCCCCCAATTCCATCCCAACATACTCCTGTAAAGCTCCTCTTTATATAGTTCTAAGTTTACAGATTTTCTACTACACCTGGTTCAAGATGCCTCCTGGTCCTAAAGGGTGATAGGCAGAAACTTGGAAAACACAGATGCAGCAGACTCTGGGAAAGTTGAGCATTTATGTGGACTCTGTCTTGGTTCCCTTCGGGATTCTGATGGGCTCACACTGTCCACAGTGGAGAAGACACTTTGTTTCTTCTGAGATTTGGCTCATAGCTGGCTGCAAGATAGGGGATTAGTCTCACTCTATGATTGTTCCTCAAGGTAAAGGCAGAGGGATGCATGTGTATGAGAGAGAATGGATGGACTCTGCCTCAAGGGTCCCCGGACTGCCCATTTCTTTTTTTCTTTTTTTATTATTATTATCATGAACAAAGAAGTCACACTTTTATCCTTGTATATCCTTATTCTATTGTCTTGAAGATGAATCTCAGGAGTTCTTGATCTCATTGGACATAGTGAAAATGCTCTCTCAAAACATGAGAGCAGCCTCAAGAACCAATAGCTGCCCCAAGAGTCAGGCCTTATCTTTGTGTTTGCATGATGGTTTTACACCCTCTCTATAATTATGCAGAATTCTTCCAGAATCCAGTTCATGTATCATAGATCTTTCTGTGACAGGCTGGAAAGTTTTTACCTTGCATGGTTCATACAGGACCCTCACAGTACATGGGGTAAGTGGCAATGGCTTTCCTCAGGGTTGTTTGTTTGTTTGTTTGGTTGGTTTGACCAAGCTACTTTCTTGGCCAATTATTTACTCACTGCCTGCCTGACTGATGTAATGTGAATCCCAGTTGGTCTTAATTATAAAAATCCGGAGCCAAATATCAAGGTAAATGCTGAAAAGTCAGAGAAGTAAAGGAGCAAGAGACAGCCACCTCTTACCTCGACAACTCCCCAGCCATTAAAGCACAAACAAAATATCCACAAACCCCAATATTACTCCCTTTAGAAAGAAAGTCTGAACCCTTGGAGAGGACAAACCCTGCTTTTCAGCCCCATTTGAAACTCTGCAGTGGTCCCCAGGCTTGTCTGGCACCCTCCTATAGCTGTGCAGTAAGTTCAGGGGAGGCAAATGACCTCAAGCTTGAGTTCACCCTGTTCTTTATTTCATACCCTGAGAGGGACACTCGGCTGGAGGACAGTATCATGTTTAATCATCAGGTCAGAACATTACAAAATAGAGGAACCCAAGAAGCCAGCAAGAGACGGGTGAAGGGCATGCAGAGTCCTCCACATACAGGTAAGGCTTCCCCGCCTTTGCTGTCTCCATTCTAATCCACTTCAGGTAGTGGGACACGTTGGTGTATACTCCGGGTACATTCTTCCTGCCACAGCCCACGCCCCAGCTGACAATTCCCAGCTGGTACCAAGTGCTTATGTTTCTCTTTTTGTTGCAAACCAGAGGTCCTCCGCTGTCGCCCTAGGAGAGAAAAGTTGTTAGAGAGAGGAAGGGCAGTAGGAAGCTACTTCTGTAGCCTAAGTGTGAGCATCTTGACAAAAAGAGTGTCTGGAGGGTCTCTGTGATGGCAAGTGTGTGGTTTCTATTCAGTTCTCTAGCCACAGGCTGTGATGGTTGAATAAGAAGCAAACAATGTAATCACAAGCGATTGGATGAGTGACAACTTGATCAAAGACTGAGTTCCACCATCACTACCATATTCACCATCATCACCACCAACACCACCATCTTCACCACCACCATCACCACCACCACCACCACCAACATCACCATCATCACCATCACCACCAACACCACCATCATCACCACCACCATCACCACCACCACCATCACCACCACCATCATCACCACCAACACCACCACCACTAACATCACCATCATCACCATCACCACCAACATCACCATCATCACCACCATCACCACCACCATCATCACCACCACCATCATCACCACCAACACCACCACCACTAACATCACCATCATCACCATCACCACCAACACAACCATCATCACCACCACCATCACCACCACCACCATCATCACCACCACCACCACTAACATCACCATCATCACCATCACCACCAACACAACCATCATCACCACCACCATCACCACCTCCATCATCACCACCACCACCATCACCACCACCATCATCACCACCAACACCATCACCACTAACATCACCATCACCACCATCACCACCAACATCACCATCATCACCACCATCACCACCATCATCAACATTACCACCACCACTGCCATCACCACCACCACCATCACCACTACCATCATCATCATCATCACCACCACCACTATCACCACCACCATCACCATCATCGCCACTGTAAGTATTCCTGGCACACCATGTGATGAGCCCAACACGGCACTGGGTGAAATAAGAATTCCTGGCATGTAGCAGCCATGTGGTAAAGCCAACATGGTGCCAGCAGAGTATGTTGTGTACAAAGGGCATGCCCCTAGGCATGGCTACATGGATCCATGCACACCCTTTCTCTTAAAAGGAAATTCCATGTGACAGACCCCTCTTTCTCTTTCTCTTCCCCCTCCCCCACTCTTCTCTGGGTACCTCCTCAGTAAATCCCTGGAATAAATTCTTGTGTGGCATCTGGTAGTGTGTGTCTCTTCTTACACGCAAAACCAACAACCACCACCAACATCACCAACAACAACAACACTACCATCACCATTACCACTACCATCATCATTACCACCACCACTACCATCACCACCACCACTATCACCACCATCACTACCCTCATCATCACCACCACCATCACTGCCATCACCTGGGCCATTATTAGTTAACGTATCATTTGTTTTGATGTATCTGTTTTAAAAACTTATGCTTTTCTCATAAATCCATTTTCTACCAGCCCAGCTTTCTCTATTTTGCTTACAATGGTAAAAAGTGAACAGAATAAGCAAAAATCCACCATGCCTATAAAAAGCTATTGGTTGGATCTACTGGGTACATAGACAGTTATACAGCAAATGCAAAAAGAGCGGTATAATGTTAAAATATAATACTTAAAGCACCATGTTTTAAAGGACTTAGGGAAATAAATAAATCAGAAGCCACAATCATAAGGAGAAGGCTTCCTCCTGACTAAGGAAACCGTTAGAGAAAGGCCACACCAGGAGCTAGAGAGGTGGTCATGGCTTCCCTTCTACAGATGGGCAGAGAACAGGCCTTGCTCACATATTGACTTAGAGCTTATATTATCCTGAGCTGTGGAAGGATCTTGTATGTTGATTAAAGCCTTCCAACTTGTGGTTATTTGTTATAAGGGTTCAAGGGAACAGATGCAGTATCTCATCCACTGGACAGAAAAGCCAGCCACCCTTCCCAGGCAGAGCCCAGCCAGTTGGTTACCTTGCAGGCATCCTTCTCAGCATCTTGAGCCCCAGCACACAGCATATTCTTGGTTAGTAGAGGCAAAGCATGGCTGCACCAGTCCCATGTGAACAGCTCCACGTTGACTTTCTGTAGCTTTGAGGGTTGGATTTCTGCTAAACCTGACCCAGAGGAGAAGCAGAAGGAGAGAGAGTCTCAGCTAAAAAGCTCTCTCTGAGTTGAGTGGTAGCACCCTCCCACATCACCCCATGACTGAGAACTTCTGCTCACCCAGAGACCAATCAATTTTGGTGTGAATGTGGAAGAGGAAGAGGTGTTCAAAAGACTTCCAGGATCTCCCAAACATCCATAGTTCCCTAAGACTAGGTCTCTGCTTAATCTCAGCCTATGTTTAACATCTTATCCAGTCCTATTAGTAGGCACAAGCCCCAGCTGGAGTCTGGGAAACATATTTTGTTTGAATCCATGATGATCAAGAGAACCCAGGCATATACATGGGCTTGTATCATTGTAGACCCCATTGAGACATTTATCAGGGAGGGACACTCACTTCCCAAGGTATTGCAGAATACTGTGTCTAGGATGTTAGTAAGTCAAGGTATGTGTGTTGAATGATACTTGAAGACTTTGGTGTTAAGAACTTGGTTGCTCATAAAAATCATCAAAGACTGACTCTCACCCTGGTTGAGACTTTGGAACACAACACCAGAGCACAGGTTCAGCCATATGAGGGCTTACATAGAGCAGAGGATGACTAGCAAAGTTTCCCCTGCTGACTCATTATGAGGCATGACATGCTTACCACCATGGACAAAAGGAACCAGTTTGCAGGCGTCATTGGGAAGGGGTCTGTCTAGGAGTGGACTGCAGGTTACTTCTACAAAGGACATTGTATATTCAGTGGATTTTTTTTCCCTTGGCCTGAATCTGTAGCTTTCAAATAGAGACTGTGGCCTTAGACAAGCAATGCAGACATCATTCAGAGCAGAGTCAGTCCACACTGCTGCCCTGTGTCCTTCTGCAGTCCCTCAAAATTCTACTGAGTGAAATTTTGGGTCTTGGTAAACTTCCATGTGGGTTTCCTCTGAGCTGCTGTCTAGGCTTTATTTCTATAGCATAATCATACAATCTGCTCCAGGGACCCAGAAGTCTCATGAAGACTGGCTGCTTGAGAGACTGAGGACAAGGTATGTCATAGGCCTTCAAGGAGAACTGGAATCACTAGGCAAAATCTCAAAGGTCAGCAGAGCTTCTAGAATTTTCTAACCATTCTGAACACCAGTCACATGCCACCCTGTAATATCCAAGCTGGAATTACTCACTGGTATTGGTAATGCCCCATCCTGTCACCCAGCAGTTTTCCCATGCTAGTATGTTGGAGACTTCTGAAACGCAGATAGGTACACTGTTGATACTCAAATGTAATGGGGATTTGAGCAAGAGCAAGGCTATGTCATTGTTCAGGAACCAGCTATCAAACCTCGGGTGTATGATTAACTTGTCTACTTTCTTATACTTCAAGTCCTCCGTGTTGTTGAAGTCATCTCTGCCATGCATGATCTCCAGGTTAGAGCTCATTTAAAATAAGAGGAGAAAAATGGTAAATAATAGGATTTTTTTCCCTAAGGAAAATAATCATTCTACCATCAGGGGCTATGTCCTAAGTAGTGAAGGGCTAAAGGAATCTGAGCAGCAGGAGGTATCTGGAGTTCCAACACCTAGCCTGATGATCTTCCTTGGACAAACCAGCATCTAGGAAGTTAGAGGACACCAAGTCGTCATCCTTGAGTCTCAAGGGCTGGACTGATTATAGAACAGGAGTCTGGGAAGGGACATGAAACTCAAGGACTTGTACTCCAATCCAGAGCTGGTGATATGTACTCAAGGACTGGAGCCCTACCCTTACACACCAGCGCCTTCAATGTGCCACTGACTCTGTGGTCATTCACCCAGTGTTTTGCCAACAAAGGCATATAGTGATATACTCTTTTTTCTATTTAAGGTTTGTCTTTAAGATAAGGCCTTCCTTATGGAGCCTAGGCTAGCCCCTGATAGCTCCAGGCTCATCCTCAGAGTGCTGAGTGATAGGCAGGTACTATGATATCAACTTAGAAAGGTGTTTATTAGGTTGGATCATATTCACAGGTACTTAGAAAGATGCAAAGCCTGGAGCACACACACAATGTATACAATCCTGGGAGGAGGTCTATTCACTTCCCAGAGGTCAGGTGGAATACTCAGTCATGCAGGACATTTTAGGACCTCTTGGTATCACATGGCAGGCTGAATGAAGTTCTAGGGTCATCAGCATCTGGAATAGACATTCAGCTACACTGGTTAAGAAGATAATTCTAAATTAAGCCTGTTGGCACAGGCCAACAGGGTCAGCTACTTAGAAAGCAGAAGTAGGAGAATTATAAATTCAAGGCCTATTTGAGCTACAGAATTTGGTCAGGGCTAGCCTAGAAACCTAGTAAGAATTTGCCTCAAAAAGCAAGAAGAAGGCTTGGCACTTGACCAGCATGGACCTCTATGGTCCATCCCTAGTATCACTATCACCACCACCACCACCACCACCACCACATACACACAATTTCTTACAGGAATACATACTTGTTGATTTGGTCGAAGCAATGGGATGCAGTTAGAATCCACCATTCACTGAGAATAGATCCCCCACAGACATGATTGCCTAGATTCATAATCCCCACATGCCACGGGAACTCTAAGATGCTTGCAGGTTGCCCTCCCACGATGGCAGAGACATTGTACCGTTGCTGATATCTGGCGCTGATTCCCTGGCCACATGTTACTAAAAAAACAAGAGAGAGAACAACATTCTAGGGCCCAAAAGTCCAGTCTGGGGGTCTTGAAAGAATCTTAACTACAGTGTTCACCCCACTCACGCAGGCAGCAGGGCTCAGCAAAGCAACATTGGTAGGGGACCCACAGGCTAATCCACACAGGTCTCAAGGGCTCAGCTACATGAGTGTGGAGTGCATTGGATGCCACCTACACTGTCATTTCTTTCCTGGGACGATTCTGTGAGGCCTGTGAGAAGGGAGACCCAAAACCACGTGGCCTGAAGCTGGATCTTGCTATATCCTCTAAGTCTGTATAGTGTGGTCCTGTCTTTAAACTGTGCATCAGTGCTCCCTGAAAGATGCCGTAGGTCTAGTGTCCCACTGCACACAGTGAATGTGCATTTTTCTGGACCTTCCAGATGCCGTCAAACCAATAGTCAGAAGACGGTCCCACCGGCCCAAGCGATTCCCGTCCTGATTTTCCTATTGTGATTAAGGAACAAGCTTTTGTACAGTATTGATTCCAAGAATGGTTCTATTCTCCCCAGAGGAGAGTTTGACATTTCTCATGACAGGGTTGCTCTGACATCCTTTGCTGTCTTTTCAGTATCATTTCTATTTTTCCCTCTCCTCCTCCTCATTCAATTTCCTGTCCTCCTTCCTTCTTCCTCTTTTATCTCTTTCCACCTCCTCTTCCTCCTCCTCAGTACTGTGCTTCAGCCCCTGGGCCTGATGGATGCTAGGCAAACACGCAGCTGTGGATGGGAAAGCCCACCCACACCCTTCCAGTATTATTCCAACTAGATAAATAAATGCAATAATACCTATGGTACTGAATACTCACTGTTTGAAAAGCACTGGCCTATTTTGCCTAACTTTGTTGCTGCCCTATTTTAAAGAATGAAACCTGAGGCTAAGCATCAGGCCAAGGTCCAACACCTCTGTACAGCAGAGCTGAGTTAGGAGCACAGGTGATGCCTAATGGCAATGGCATTAACACAATTCTTACAGGAAAATATAGCAACATTTCTATTCCAGCTTTCTCTAGTCACAATCCCACACCCACATGTCAGCATAGCTACCATCCTACCACACATAATACTCTTACACACACTATCATCTCTACCACATACACCCCACTAACATATGCCTACCACCACAGACCTCTACCACATACCCTACCATTATATAGCCCTACTACACAATCACACCATATACTCCATCCACACAACCACACTGCACACCCCGTCCCCATACAGGCCATCACCAAAGAGCTCTGTCATCAAAGAACTATACTACCACAGGAGCCCACCACCATATACCCCATTGCCACAGAACTCTATCATCACAGAACTTTACCATACATCCCTGCCATACAGCCCCATCACCAAGACACACACCAACACCACAAACCACACACCCACTGTTCATTACCACCACAGTACCATGTTACCACCTCATATCACCGCGCCCACTACCAGCCTCTGCTTCTCTATCTTTCTATCCCCCCCATACCACAGGCCTTCCTTTTTTCAATTCCTAGAAGTGACCTTCAGCTTCCTGCCTCAGGGCCCTTCCCATCTCTCCTCTGATCTATGCTTCTGTGTCTATCCTGGCCATCTTAGCTCCATCAACCTGAGCTACAGAAGTATTGTGTGGAGGTGTAAATGTACATTGGCTTTATTACAGTATCATTTTTGTATTAGGTATCCTCAGAATACCAGCAGTAGTTAACAAATGTTTGTAAACTCTTAATGCACTGCTTCTCTCATGGAATCTCATACCCAGGAGGGCAGGACCCATATGTAGCTAATTCTTATGGCCACACCACATAGACAGAGGCTGGGATGGTGCCAGAACACAGAACATAGTAATTGAATAAATGTGTGTACTGTGGGGGGTGATATAAACGGGATGGCTGAATAAATGGAGTAGGTGAATAGATGTGTGGGTAGGTAGTTGACTAGATGAGTGTGTCTTAGTATCAGTGGCAAAGTTTCTTAAACCACTTGTGGCATAAACAGGTAGTTGGAGATTGAGAAGCCTTTGTTCAAAGGCATCAACCCTTTGAGCTCCCTAGTCAGAGAGGCAGAGTAGAGGTCGAGTGAGTGATTGACAGAAGCAAAATTACATTTGAGGGAGGGTGGTGGTCTGCAGAAGTGCCTTGCATTTGGAGATGTGAAGAGTAAATCCAGGAATCCCAGCCTCATCTGCATTGCTCATGTCAAGGAGGCATATTTGGCTCTTTCCAGTGGGAGCCAGCATACTAGAAAGCATCTACAGTCTAATCTCAAATGGAGATACTTAGTATTCCAGCAAGGGAACCTTAGAATTCCTACACAGTCAAAAAAGGCATGGTGGTCAGAGATGGGAGAAATGAAATGACGATTTGTGACTAGGTATGCAAAAGGACATAACTGGAAGTCAGGTTGGATTCGCAAAATAACTCACTTCCATTTTATCTTTTGGAAACATAGTTACACCTGCCACCTCTTGAGCATTTTTGCCAAGCCAGCCACTGTGTTACATGTGTGAGTGAGAGATTCTTAATAACCCATCAAGCCTCCATGGTGTGTCTGCAGTCCCACTTTGCAGGCGGAGAAAAAAGCTCATCACTCAGGTTCATATGGAAGTAGGCTCCAGAGAGGGACTCTCAGCCAAGTGGGATTATTTCTAAACCCAGCTGTTCCCTTCTTGCTCAGACCTTCTGCATTTCACATACTGCCCAACCTGCCTATTCTTTAAAAATCTTAACTGGACCGATAGTGTGTGGTTTAGCTGATTGCTTACTGGGGTGTGTTGCACAAATTCTGATTGTAATGAAAGAGATTCAGAGCCAAATATCGGGGGGAAGGCTGAAATGTCAGAGAGAGGAAACACCACAGTCAAATCTCACCCAGCTATCTTCCAGCTTCCTCAGCCTCACTCCTGGTTGCTTCTAATTGCTGCTGTTTTCCTACACCTGCCTTAAATACCCTTCTCACCCAGCTGTGTCCCATCCAGGTTAATATTAAAGGCATGAGCTACTTCATTTGGTAGTCAGCCTTGAACTCACAGAAATACAGAAAGATCTCTGTCTCTGGAGTTATGGGATTAAAGGCATAGTTCACCACTCCTGCTTTCCTTGTGCTGGGATTAAAGGTGTGTGCCATTGAAGCCCAGCTGCTTGGCCTTGTACTCAGAGATCCAGAACTCCGGGAGCTACCTCTGCCTAGTTTTTGACGGTGGGTTGATCTCTTGATATTCCAGGTTTAATTAAATATGTGACATATCACCACAGGGGTGAACCTGAGACAGTCTAGTCAAACATTGATTGTTGGGCCCCTGTCTACCCTGTAGATGACTGTTGAAGGAGGAAGGCTTCCCTGGAGAGCTAGGTCTCATGAGTAGCTGTAACTATTGCTGTCCTCTGGGCAATCAAGTCTGATGATGCATCTAAGCATAGCAGAACTGCCGACGGGTGGACAGTGCTAGGATGCTGGTGGAATTCTGAGTCCCACAGCCGAGAGAAATTCATCTCAAAAGCAAATGGAAAGAATCATCTGAAGTCTTGGGATGAGGGGTGCATGGCCATGCAGGCTGCAGAACTGAGTAACTGTTGGTAGTAGTACACGTTGCACTGTGGATGGACACAATCTTCCTAGATTTAAACCCTGGGACTGACCCATCAGTATCACCGTCAAAAACAGACTGTCAGGACTGGGGAGATTTCTCGGTTGGTAATGTGTTTGTCATGAAAGCATGAGGACCAGGGTTTGATCCTCCAGAGCCCATGAAAGAGCTGGGCACAGCTGAGCCTTCCCTGGGAAGGCAGAGATAAGCAGATCCCTGAGACTTACTGGCCAGCCAGTCTAGAGGAACCAGGAACTCTGACTTCAGTGTTTTGACAAAGGTTGGTATAGCTGGGCCCTGCAGGTCTCTTATCTCTGCACTGGAGCCCTCTTTTCCCTCACTCCAAACCATTTATACTGGCCTGTCTGATTTATTAAGTGTATCAAGCTCCTTCCCTGCATAGGGTTTTTTCATGATGCTTGCAAATATACCTCTCCATCAGGAAAATCAAGTGTGATGAGCATAGGACGACCCTGGCTGCCTAGCTGATTTCATCGGCTCCTCTCAAATTTTCCACAACACTAGCCTGTTTTGTCTGTTTCACACCATTGTACAAGAACAAACACAGCCAACAAGGTTTACTCAAGGATTTTGTTGTTGTTGTCATAATGGGTGTAGGTAACCTGTGAGAGAACATTCTCTAGCTCTCTTTTCACGTCTTTTTAAAACGATTGACAACAGGATCTTAAATTATCAGGCTAACCTTGAACTCACCCTTGTAGCCTAGGCTAGGCTTGAACCTGAGATTCTCTTGGCTCATCCTCCTTGGTAGCTGGATTAGAGGTCTGAACCAACCCTCCAGCTCTTGTATTTGTTTAAGGCTTCATCCCCACCACCAGATAGCCCCAAAACCTTGAGGAAAAAAAAACTATGCCCTTCTCTGCTGTAAACACAGTTTCTAAAACAGCACACCATGTGTCAGGGGTTATTTGTTGACCAACCCACTTACCCCAACTGCATGCATTCTCCGCACTCCATCAGGACCCCATCGCTGGGAACACTGATGTCTCACCTTGCTTGAGTGCCATAACATGGTGGCTTTGCATTAGAGCCTTCAGAAAATTTCCAGCATGATGGCAGAGATTCTGTAAAGATCTTATGGACTTAAGTTTTCCTGATGTGGCCAGTAGGCATCACTGCCCCAAACAGCTACCTTTTCTAAAATATTTGCTGGTGTGGCCACTAACTTTAGGAATAAATAAATAGCAATCTCTCTCTCTCTCTCTCTCTCTCTCTCTCTCTCTCTCTCTCTCTCTCTCTCTCTCTCTCTCTCTCATACACACACACAAACACACACACCAGGCTCTCTCCCCAAGCACCTTTAAAGGGCAGGTATTATAAGAATCTCAGTGATCATTTGATCAAGAACCAGCTACCTCAGATTCTTAAATCCTGCCCCTCCAACTACTGAATCAGCATCCCTAGGAACTTGCCTTTGGAACTAGCTCCCAGATGATTCTACCACCCCTTAGGGACTGAACCACAGAGTTTCCAGAGACCTACACGACAGTGAGCAACGTGCCCAGGGCAACAGGAAGGTCAATGGCAGCAGCAGCCCTGCTCTTCCATCCCTCCATCTTTTCATCAGCTTGCCTGCACTTCAAGCACTGGGGAACTTCAGCTGAGGCAAGAGGATGGAGGGCGGGGCCTTGATGACCACTGAGATCACAATAAGCCTGGGTGGGCTGTCCTGAGCAACAGATGGTCTCCTTAGTCCTTCAGGAAAAGAGGATCTGGAGGGTGCGATGATGGGTGATAAGAGATGGAATAGTGGAGCTCCATAAACAGTGGTGCTCCCCCAGACTCGCTTGTGGGTAGTGGAGCTTCATAAACAGTGGTGCTCTCCCAGACTGGCTTGTGGGTAAGGGAGCTCCATAAACAGTGGTGCTCCCCCAGACTGGCTTGTGGATGCTCTACAATGTAATGGCTGAAGGCACAGCCTTTGTTAGTGAGAAAGAAGCTGAGTTATGTGGTTCAAATAAACCAGATGACACAGCAGAGATGTCCATGCACATTCTTTAGGAGTAGCTCATAGGCTGGAGAGATGGATTAGTGGTTAAGAACACTGACTGCTCTTCTAGATGACTCCAGTTCATTCCCAGCACCCATGTGGCAGCTCACAACTGTAACTCCAGTTCCAGGGGACCCAACAACCTTGGAAAAACACCAATGCACATAAAAAAATAACAATTTTTTTAAAGGCTGGGAATAGCTCATGTCACCAGCAGGAGTCACTTTAACTTGGACGCCCATATTTATCTGAAAATGGATGATGACATATTTCTGTGGTGTTGAGAGGGTTAGTCCACTTAGTGGTTCTCACCTTCCTAATACTATGGCCCTTTAATAAAGTTCATCATGCTGTGCTGACCCCAACCATAAAATTGCATTGCTACTCCATATCTGTAAGTTTACTATTGCTATGAATCATAATGTAAACATCTATGTTTTCTGATAGTCTTGACTGACCCCTTATGAAAGGGTCATTCAGCCTCAAAGGGGTCACAATCTATAGGTTGAGAAACACTGCACTAAGGCCTTATTCCCAGCACAGGATCTGTAGAATTTTAAGCCTCTGATGTAATCCCTCAGGTTCACTGCTGTTGTCTTCTTGCAAAGACAGTACCTTGACCAGCAACTCCTCTCAAAGGAAGCTCAGGTGGCCCAGCCTGGGGCCATGGGGGCACAGCCTTTGTGGAGTGCTGGGGTAGATGCTGCCTGTATTCACTTCTTTGTGTTTTCTGTTGAGCATTTCTATGCTACTAGCCTTGGAGGATGAAGCCAGCAGAACAGTGGATATTCTTTGTGCTCTGGGTAGGGGTGGGATGGGGGAGACAAAGCAAAGAGAATGCTTTAGTACCGTGGAGTAAGGGTATGTCACTGGGGTCAATGAAAGATCACTGTGCCAGGTGCATGGAGTGAGGGTGTCACTGGAGGACAGGGCAGGGTCACAGTGTGGAATGGGCCATAGGCAGAATCCATGAACACAGAGGGTCATGTGCTAAGTCCAACAGGAGAAAAGCAGAAGAAATTTGCTGTAGGTTGAATTATGACCCTTAAAATCCCCAAGATCAGGTTAGGGAGACCCCATAAAGTGATTATAAGCACAAGGGTGAATTTGATCTCCCAAACCCACATAAAAATAAAAACCAGGTGTATTGCCCTTATAATCTCAGTGGTAGTGGGGGCAGAGACAGGGAGATCCATCAGGCTTTCTATCTAGTAAACCTAGTCTACCTGGTAAGTTCCAGACCAATGAAAAACTCTTACAAAATGGATTCATAGTATCCATCTCAGGAGTGACACCCAAGGTTCTCCTCTGGCCTCCATACACATGGTGCCTACAATATACCAACACACACACACACACACACACACACACACACACACACACACACACTTACTTTCATGTCCTTTCACGTCACAACCACAGAACTCAGAAAGTAGAACTCCTTGGGAAATAGAGTCACAGCAGTTGAGATTAGTTAACAATGAAGTCATGTTGGAATAGGCCAGCTGACTCTCCATAATGACTTGGCATCCTTTAGACACACCAGCAGGGAAAACCCTATGTGATGAGTGGAGGTGTGCCGTCAGAATCAGGTGACCACCAGGAGCTAGAAAGGAGCCCACAGCAGAACCTGCTGGACAGTCTGGGGTGCTGTGGGTCCTGTGGGCTTGGACCTCTTTTCCCTGGGACTTCTGGCAATACTTGCTGGTATTCTAAGCTACCCAGTTGTGGAACCCGGGCTCAGCAGTCCAGAGAAGCGAACACAGTATTCCAGGTGGGGGAAAATCTAAATCAAGATGTAGAGAATATGAAAATTATAGAACTGTCATCTTGGTGGCTTAAAACAGCAGACTGTTGCAACTTTGCTTAGCTCAAGCTACAGTATTTCCAGACTAATCATGTGATGCCAGTTGGCTGAATAAAGGTCAGATCTGAATAAATAGTCTCCCTGGCTCCGTGTCACTGAATGATTCCTAAAAAAGAGCCTCACAAGGTGACAGATGTGTAAACAGTCACTATTACTAAAATTTGTCTAGGAGCTGTGGGTGTGAACAGTTTCCAAGCCCCCTCTCCCTTTCTGTCTTTCCTGTTTTTTTTTTTCTTTTTTTTCAGACAAGGTTTCTCTGTGTAGCCCTGGCTGTCCTAGAACTCCCTCTGTAGACCAGGCTGGTCTTGAACTCAAATATTTGTCTTTCCTCCAGAGTGTTAGGATTAAAGGCTGTGTCAAAACCAACCTCCTAGTTTCAAAATGTTTTGAGGCTTTAAAATTGCTCAAAATTCTTGCAAGTGGGCCAGCTCATCAGGGAAGGAACTTGTTTACCAAACCTGCTGACTTGTGTTCAATCCCAGGGACCCACAAAGTTATAGGAGAGAGCCAGCCCCTACAAGTGGTTCTGACCTCCACATGCACACCACACCATACCACACACACACACTATATATATATATGTAAATTTATTTAAATTATTTGAAATTTCCCATCAGAATGACTGAAAGCCTCATGAAATGTTGAACAGCTCATTATTGGATGTGATATTTGTCATATGGAGAACGTGTAACTCAGCTATAAGCAGAGTTTATCAAGCAAACTTTTTACTGCCAGGTGAGGACCATAAATGATGGGAAAAAGCTCTTCCCCTGTGGCTCTCACTGTTTACAAGACAGTGGGGTCTTGGGGGGTAGTTGTCATATATGCGTGTGAGATGGAGCAAGCCATCCAAGGGGTTTCCCAGAAATTCCCATACATGCCATCCATCTTCCAAGAGAACACATGTGCACTATCCTTACTTATACCCCAAACAATCTCCAGGCATTCACATGAGGCCAGGCCTGATGGCTTGTCATGCTAGCTACTGAGAAAGGAGGCAGAGGCAAGAAGAACCTAGGTTCAAGGCCAGTCTAGATTACAGAAGGAGTTCAAGGTCAGCTTGAGTAATTCAGATCTTATTTCACAATAGGAAAAAAAAAGGAGGATTGAAGATGCACCCTGCATGTACAGTCATGGCCTAGCATAGGCGAGGTTCTAGGTTCAATGCCCTGGTCTGCAAAAAAGGAAGGAAATAAAGAAAATACATGCCCACACCAAAACCAATTCCTAGCATTTGTAGTGATTTTATTTATAATTACTAAACCCTAGTTACAACCCACATGCCCATGCTTAGGGGGCTAGATACACAAAGTAGCACCTACATAGCAATAAGAGCACTCAGTAGAGAAGAGAAGCCATTACTGAACCAGCCAATACCCCAAACACACGTGTATTAGTTCAGTGATGAAGCCGTATTTGCGGTAGTATGACATTCTGGAAAGATAAAACTATAAGCACAGAGAAAACACCTGCCATCACCAAGTGTGGGACAGAAGTAGAGGATGGACTGGGAAGAGAAATAAGTTCAAAATCTTACTGGACAGTCATGCACTCGGCTTTCCATTCACAGGGCCTTAAAATGGTACCCTTGCTCCATAGAAGCAACAATACAAAAGCCAGACTTTTAAAATACCACGGCACTTTGTACACAAACACATCCACTGTTTGCCCTGCTGTGGTTTGAATGTGAAATTTCCCCTATAGGCTCCTGTGTGTGAAAGATACAGTTGTTTTGGGGTAGGTAGGGTGGAATCTTGTGAAGGTAGGGCCACTCTCATTCACATAATCTAGTAGCAGTGGAGTTTCAAGGTTATAGCTGGTCTATTTTTCCCTGACCCCCCCGCCCCGTGTGTGTGTGTGTGTGTGTGTGTGTGTGTATGTTCTGTGTGCACACGTATGTGAGCATTGGGTCTTTATTGCTCTCTGCCTTAATCTCCTGAGACAGCATCTTACTGCATCTGAATTTTGCTGTTTGGATTAGGCTGGCCGGCCAGCCGACTGTGCAGATCTCCCCGCTCTGCTCCTCCCTCCCTGCATCGTTGGGGTTCTGGGTATGAGCAGACATGAAATGGGTATGAGAATTCAAACTCAAGTTCTCATGCTTGCACAGCAAGGCCGCTTAGCACAGAGTCTCACCCCATGCTTCCTCCCTCTCTGCTGCCATAATGTGATGAGTTATAAGCCCCTATTGCCCTGAGAACAGACAGCTCTCCTCTGCTATGATAGACTGTGTCCACTCCAGAACTGAGTCAGCTCCTCTACTTGGTGGAGAGTAACAAACACACCCCACTTGCTGGTAGCACCTTCACTGAAATTCCAAGGCCAAAACAGAGCAGAAATCTGTTGTATTAGGTTCTGGCCTGCACTATCTGGCCTGGCCCCATGGCTGGACCCACAGACCCGCAGTCATACAGAAACACACAGATGCTTACATTATCTTACACTGATTGACCTAGGGCCCAGGCATATAACTTGCTCTTTCATCTGAACTCAACCCATCTTGCTTAGCTATGCCGCTCAATACCTTTCATCAGAGCAGCATTTCAGCTTTTTTCCTCTGCGTCTGCTGCTGTCTCATTGTTGTGTCTCCGTTGCATCTCTCTGGCATCTCTGCTCTGCTCTGAGATGTTCACAGAGTTTTCTTAGTCTGGTAGTCCCACCCAGACTTCCAGTCTGCCTTTGGCCAGTCAGCATTTTTTATTAAATCAGTAGGTGAAACAATTATTTACAATAGAACAGAACACAATCCCACTACAGAAATTAGTTTGAATATTGTCTTCCTCTGCCCAGGCTTTCACCACAAGATACCAAGGCTGAATGAATAAAGCACTCTGTATTTATTTTCTGAGTTAAGGACAGGATTGATGGAAATTTCTCAGCGTTGTTAGAAGCCCAAGATCTAGGTTCCCAGCAAAGGCTCTCTTTTTAGAATCCAATAAAGCAGCTTCATGTCCTCACATGACCCTTCCTCATTCTTGTGTATATCCCTGTGAGTGTGTGTGTGTGTGTGAGTGTGTGTGTGTGTGTGTGTGTGTGTACTCTTAGAAAGGTGTTTTTAGGACACTATCTTGTAGATGAGGGCCCCATCCTCTGACCTCATTTAACTCTAAATGTCTTCCTTTCTGGCTCCACGTCCTAAAGCAGCTACACAGTACATTAGGAACACAGACCTTGTTCATAATATAAACACAGCCCTGCTCAGGTAATGCTGATGGCATTCTGAAAAACAGAGGGGAGGAAAATTTAGAGCATAGTGCTGGGCAGAAAACTTGGGGCAGAAGCAGAGGCTGATGGAGTGTGGGTTATTATGTATTGCTGAAGGATTGTAGCCAGTGACATTCACCTTGTTTGGCCTTTGGGAAGAATTTAAAATCTGGTAGAAGTCCAGGTTTTGATACTGCAATGTACATTTTACTTACAGATACTCTACTGTGTAGATACTACTGGAACCCTAGGGTCCTGCTGGAAGATAGCCCCAATGCTCACTCAGCAAGCAGATCCCCAGCTACCCATAAAATGGGGGACCAAGGAAGAGACAAGGAGCTGTAGTCTTCCAAGGCTTCTGTCCCAACCCAGAGGACTGGCCCTCCCAATCTCTGACTACTCACAGGGCTCTGCTCTGTGGCTCTAGAGAGCAAAGATCCTGCTGTGTGTCCTTGTGAGGTTTGTTTTTCAAACTGTAGGCCAAGAACCTGGGGAACCAGGTGATAGGAGGACATAGCCTGTGGGCTTGTGTCAGCCCATTACCACCATCCATGACCCAATTTAAGTCTTGGTGGCATCTGCTGCCCAGGCAGGAAACACATCAACACGCATGGGGGAGGAGAGCAGTTATTTGGGGCAGGAGACTGATTAGGAAACAGACATTACTCCCTGTGGATTGCAGCCTTGCCTTTTTCTCTTTTGGATTTCAGCTCTGTCCCCGATTCTTTGAGATAGTTGGATCACTGAGTGCAACACTACAGAAGTCCAATTCCAGATCTGGTGACTTAGGATAGGAGTGTGAGGTGAGGCAGGACCCTGACCTTACACTTCCATAAGGCATTTACCTGAAGATTGTCCACCTACCTGGAGATGAAATTGCCAGGACAGCTAAGAAAGGGAGATTTAGTCTGAGTGTTCATTAAACCTCCTCCTGAACCTCAGGACTGTCTGAACCCCCACCTGGCTCTTTGAGGTGGAATTAAGGAGGCTGATGGTTCTAAAATTGGCAAAGCCCTGGATTAAGAAAGTGGGCCTGAGCTCACTGAGAACATTCTGGAGACATTCTGACTTTGACCTGAACATCACGGACATTTTTGCAATTAAACAGATTAGCCAAAGCAGTCAACCATGGCGGGGTGGGTGGGTGGGGTCACTCTTTCCTCCTGAGAGCCAGGGAAAGCCATGGGGGTGGGGAGGCAGGGCATCAGTGGGAACTGGCCAGTAGCAGCACTGTGACCTAAATAGGAAGGGGACAGGAAAGAAACACCCCTTGACCATCTCTTTGCTCTTTTACTTAGGTCAATGCCTTCTGAGGGGAAGCCTAACAGTATCTTGGACAGCAGGTGGCTTAGGCAACTGCCTTCTCACATCCAGGATGAGCAGCAAACAGAACTGGGAGAACTGGGGCAAACGGGGAAATAAAAAGCCAGCCTTTTCTAGAACTTTCTTTAAAAGTATGAGTGTCAATGCCTTCTGAGGGGAAGCCTAACAGTATCTTGGACAGCAGGTGGCTTAGGCAACTGCCTTCTCACATCCAGGATGAGCAGCAAACAGAACTGGGAGAACTGGGGCAAACGGGGAAATAAAAAGCCAGCCTTTTCTAGAACTTTCTTTAAAAGTATGAGTTGACTGCTGTCAGCCATGCTAATTTCAGGACTAACAAGGGCACCAATCAACCTGCGGCTAAGCCTCATTGTATGCTGTATGCTGTGCTTGGGACTCATCCTGGCAACTCTGTCCCCACATCAGAGACTGCATTTGAACTCAATGCCCTTTCTGCCATACTAGCTCAAGGAAGCTAGCCACTGGACATCACCAAGCTATGTTTCTCGGATGGCCAGGATGCTTTGAAATGAAGCAGACTAAGGGACATCTTGGTTTCCTTTTCTATTGTTGCAATAAAACGCCCCATCAAAAACAATTTAAGGGCAAAGGGGTTAAAAAGTACAAATCAGTGTGATGGAAAGTCACAGCAGCAAGACTTGGTCATGCTCATTTACAGTTTGTAACAAAGAGTGATGAATGCATGCAATTGTTCAGCCCCTTCTCTGCACAGTAAGCATCCCAGCCAGGGAATGGTGCCACCCACAGTGGGCAGGTCTTCCCACCTCTATTAACACAAGATAGTCTCCTGCAGCATGTCCAGAGGCCCATCTCCCAGGCAATTCTAGATTCAGTTGTGTAGACAACACCAACCATTACAAGGTAAGCCATTTTCTCAGAGCATGCAAACACCATTAGGTGGTGGCTACAGAATTTAGCCACAGACTTCGATCCTCCCTGAATTGAGGATAACTAGGAGATCATTATCAGGAGTGGGTCTGGTGACTCCTGTAGCTGGCCGACCCCACACCGGATGTCACCATCTTCCCCTTGACCTCTGCATGGAGCCTTTCAGTATTTTCCAAGTCTTCTCCCTGTCCTACATTCATTGCTGCAGGAGGCAGAGCGTGCTTTCTGTTTCCTTGTCACATCCCTAACTGATACAGACTTTGCCATTGGAAAGTCTAGAAAATAACACTTCAAAGATGAGACTCTCAGGTGTGATTTCAACCTGGCTTGTTTGAAGGAAGTAATGTCTTTATTGCTATTGGAAAGTTGATTGTGGTAGTGCGTGGTATGCTACGACTGAGTTAAGTCACTGCCTGTAATCCTTGACCTCAGTCACCAGTGAAGGGAAGCCAGTGGCTCTGCCACAAGGCTCTGTCTGTCACAAGGCTCTACTACAAGGGTTGTAATTATTAAATTCAGGAGAAAGCTTCAAAATCAAAACCAAAATGGTCACATCCCCAGCATCTTGGAGTTTTAAATTCTCAATGTGAAGATGTAATCAAAGAGCTCTAGAAGCTTCTGCAATTGGTTCCAAAAGAAACTTATCTATTGTATCAAAAAAAAAAATCTGACTCTTTCTGAATCCCAGAGCTTTCCTTGTTATCTTATGGCTCTGCTTTTCCTTAATCTTTTATTTGTATGCATTTCCTAAGTGATTGGTCAGAAGATCTTCTACAGTCCACCTTACTTCAGCAGCAATCCAGCATTCTCCTTTGTTACCGTTAGCTCATCCTGAGAAGGATGCCAGACCTGGGAGCCAAGTGATGGGATTCCAATCCTGGGTGCTTAATCTGCAGCAGCTCCCTTAAACATGATGTAAAAATTAGAATTTACCTTTATCAAATGCTCCCAAATAGTGATTTCCATTCACACCCCACCATTGGACCCCGGCACCTTAGTAAGCCGAGAACACCTACTGTTGCAGGTGGAAGCTCCCAGCTCTTGTCTTCTCAAGGGAAAGCTTCTTGTCCGTCAAGAGACACAAATGATTTAAGCAGAAATTTATCTTGTCAAACAAGAAGAAATTGGAGTGGGCTACCCTAGAGGTGGGTATCAGCAGAGTGGGTCCTGCATTGTGAATCTGACGGTTGTATGAATTTTTTGAGATAAGTGGCACATTCATGAGATAAGGTGACCTTTCTCCCAAATCAAGACAGACTGGATTTTCTCTTTAGGGTACTTCTGTTTTCTCATGATTCTCTGGAAAAGTTCTTAAGTGGATTAACCACAATGACATTTGTAGAATAATTAAACCAAGGCCCTTTAAGGTCACATATCTTTCCTTAATGTGAACATGTAGCAACTGAGAAAGTGCTATATTAAAGGAACACACCCTAACTGCAGCTTCAGGGATGTTTAACTACAAAGGGGCATCTTGACCTTCAGAAGACATATCTACCAAGATCTAGCTGCAGTTTGCCTTGGTCATGTTATAGAAATCTTTGCTTACCCAGTATCAGTGAAGGATGTATTGCTCTGGAATTGTTAGTTCAAGGTGTGTATGTGTCTGCTTATACTCAGCCACAAGGTAGAATATATTTCTTACTGTAAGTTATGAGGAACCACTGCATTTTGTCATCCCTGTCATGGTCCAGTGCCTCTTCTCCAGATGTTAGACTACCCATTCCCCACAATTCTTACAAAATAGATGGACAATAGAAGATAGAATAAAGTTGTATAATATTTATATATGTATGTATCTATGGAAATGTATATATATATATATATATCCTTACTATAATGTTCACAAAATATCCAAATGACTAAATGGGAAAACAAACTCCTGTGTCCATATAATGGGTTGCCTCCTTTATGGCTATATCATATAAACTTAGCCAAGAAAAGGTATAGAGATGTAGCCACCACTATATCCCTGTTTGCACGATATTGCGCTGGTCTTCAAACATGTTCCTGTGGTTTTCTAAACCCAAATTCTTACTGTTTGTTTTGTGACTGGCAATAAGCTACTCCATTAGTTGTCTCTAGTAGAAGGGCATGTTGGCTCTGATGTCCCTGAATTAATTCAATCTATTCTTACATATGTTGGATGGTGACTTTGGTCATTGGCAAGTCTCAGTCTCCATGTACTGGAGAAGTAAATAGACATAAATGCATCTGGAGTATTTTGTTATCCAGAATTATTTTTTGGATAAGTTAAGAAATAGAAGAGAAGGTGCAGTCTCTAAGTCCTGAGTCATAATCTCCCACTTTTAGCTTGAAATTGGACCAGAGAACCCTTGCCCTAGCTGCCACACACAGAGGGAGATCTTTATGCATGTCCAGGACATGGAAGCATCTGCAGGCTCATTCGGGAGCTCTCTGGGTAGGATACATTTCTTACTTTAGTTATAAAGAACCACTGTATTTGTCATCCCTGACATGGTCTAGGCCTCTTCTCCAAATGAGGTTTTCCAGACCTAGGTTTGGTGCTGGACTGACATAACAAGGCTGCTCTCTGGCTGGATTGAATCTTGTCCCAAGAGGGAAAGAAGCAGTTCAGGATGTTAGAGGACTCACGATGCAGATGGAGCCTCCTTCCTAGGAAATGATGGGATGACCTCCCATGGGGGATTTACAAAGAGTTCCTGAATCACACCCTCCTGACCCTCCTTTTGATGTTTTCTTCTGGGGTCCCCCCAGCACCGACAGTACTTCTTCCCACATGGAATTTGACATTTCTACATCAGAGTGTGAGATGGGAACTAAGCTTGTGAGTAAGTCATCTATCCCATGTAGAGACCAACCCACGGTTAGTGGTCCTCGAATACTTGAGGATGAGAGAGAACAGACTGGGAAAGCAGCCAGAGGGTTCAGAGCTTAGTCATTTGATTTATCCCCAGTAAGCATGACAGCAAGCAGTAGCTGAGACCCCAGGCTTAGCAATAAGGGGCATGGTGAAACGCAAGTCAAGGGGCTTCTTGAGCCTTTTGAGAGGGTGAGGGCTCTTCCTTCCCTTTTTGTCTCCTCCAAGATCCATGGGATAAACTGAGTCACCGACACAAACATACCGGGCCTCCCCCTGGAACCTGAGGTTATGCCCCAGCTGAAGACACCCACTTGGAAGAGCCTTCGAGTCTCCCAGTTGGCACAGACCATAGGTGCCCCGCTGTCTCCCTGGGAATGAGAAAAGCAAGAAGCATTATGTGTGAGAGCCCAGTGGAGCCATTCAGCAAGAGGATATGAAGAGGAGACTAATGGTATGAGCAAGAACCTCCCTCCTGGACTCCTCCTGGGAACCTAAGAACTGGGGAGCGTTGGGGAGGAAGGGTATGGGAGGGGCTGAGTACCTGGCACTTGCCATTGGTGCCTGCTTCCTTCCAAGCACAGAGCATGTTCCTGGAGAGCTGAGTCACCCTCTTGGCACATGATTTCCAGTTAATCTGCACTACCCTCAGCTTCGTAATGTGCATGTTTAAGCCTTTAGTTAAACCTAACGAAGTAAGAAAGCTAGCCTGAGAATGAGCATGTATTGGCCACCAGCAGTGACCAGCACACACACCAGAATGGAAGTCCTGGAGGTTTGCAGTGCCCAGCAAATCAGATTTACAGATCCCCTAGTATAAATGATTTAGCCCAAGACCCCACTCTGTCATCTAGGTCTTTCAATAGGTAATTCCTCTGCTAATGTATATGCCTAGAAGTTGCAGCTCTCTCTAGAAGCCAGCCCATCCCTTACCTGAGACACCATAGGGAGATTTCTTTGTGGCCCTACCCTTGCCCTGAAGCTACCCTTTGTCCTAGCTCGCAGTTTAGAACAGCACAAGTACCTGAGCACAGTGACCCACGTCTTGTCTGTGACGAGCCAAATGGAGACACTTGGGAGAGAATGCACATCGGGATATGTCAGCTTGTAGGAGAAATAACCACAGTGCTAAGGAAATCCCAGCTTTCCCCCGATCATGGTCCAAGGCTGACCACCCTGGTGCTCTGCAGGTAAAGGAGTGGGTTGCTGGTGCTCACTACCCCAGGGGAACCACTGGTTTGATTATATTGGCAAGTGGTGGACTCTATATGAGGCTAACAGATATGTGAGCAAAACATTCTCTATGGAATCAATAAAAATGACCATTACCCTTAAGTTTGAAGATTCTTCTATGCCCTGTGTATTTGCAGGGGGATTTACATCATTTTATCTACACGATTTAGTTGAGGGAGGCATTGCTGTGACTATGGATGGGAGAAGGTGATGGTTAAGAACATAATGGATGCTGGCCACAAATTCAAACCTGAGTCTTCCCCATCTAAACCATCGTCCTGCTTAGCAGAAGGCAGCCTACAAGTGAGTGTCATACTGGTATGAAGGCAAGCTACATACCATGGCTGTGAGTAGATGCCCACTCTGCCATCCAACAGCGGTCCCAGGTTCTCTCCTTCTGAGGCAAGCAGACGGGCATTTTGACCTTATTAAACTGGACTGGCGTGGCAAGCAGGAGCAGGCAGAGGTCGCTGTCGAGGTGGGGCAGCTTGTAATCTTGGTGAGCAATGATCTTCTGAACTTGTTTTCTCTCCAAGTTGATGTCACTGAAAGTCTTGGTTCCCATGACCACAGTGACATTCACCACTACCATTTCTAATCTGAAGAATGAATACAAAAGCGCCTCAGCTGGCAATGGCCGAGGGGCACTTTGTATCTGCAGGTACATTTGTAAGCAGTAGAACTTAGCACTAAATAGTATAAAATAGTGGGTATGTTGGTGGGGGCGGGAGTCTAGAGAGACAAAGGAGGTCAGAGTCAGGGACTAGACTGAGATAGATCTCTGATCGGGTGAATCATTAGCTCAGGAAAGCTCTCACCAACAGAGGTGTAAATGCCCATTGAGAAAAGAGGATGTGAACACCTTGGTGACAGGAATCTCAACTCTTTTATACATTCCTTTCTCTTGAAACTGTACCAGTAGGTGTTCAGTGCATGCATAATGAATGGGTGAAGTTAATGTGTCTTGGTATATAGGTGGTGGGCAGGAAAAGGAAACCTACACTGATTTTTTTCCAACACTGATGCTGAGCTACAAGAAGCAACCTACTTAGGGGTAAGTTGACCAAGTTAAGAGAGATAACTAGATAGAATCATTGGTCCAAAGCCACTGGGCATTGAGCCTATGGCTTCAAAAGCTTCATGTACCAACCAACCAAGTTTCTAGCCCACATACATGTGTACTACATGTGACATAAATTAAGACAATGCCCAGACACTTACAGGGTTCTTGGGAAGCAATGTGCTGCTGTCAGAACCCACCACCGATGGATGATGGAGCCTCCACACAGGTGTTTTCCAAGCATCTGGATACTCACTTGCCACGGGAATTCACCATTTTGGACTTCAAGCAGCTCACGGAATGGCAACCATGAGGAATTTGGGAAGGCGGGTCTGTGGCCACACAGAACTGGTTGTGAGAGAGAGAAAGCAAAGAGACATTAGAACTCCAAGGGTCCAGAGAAATCCTCACTTCACATTCCCAGAACCTTCCCAGCCAAGATCAGGGTGGCATCTTAAGGAAGTCAAATGAGAGGTCTCACAGGACAGATCTTAGAATCCCTCCAAACTGAAAGTGGCCGGTGCAGGAAAATGCAAACTAACAAAAATGGGCATGGACAGAAATCATAATCACATATTCTGTGTTTAAAGGGTTTGGAAGGGCATTGAGAACAAAAGCACAGAAATTCACCAGATAATGATGTTGCTTGATGGAATTGTAAAATAGCAGTGACTTTGAGAAAAATGAGTACACATCACACAGAGAAAGAGAGAGAGAAAAATGGAGAAAGAAAGGGAGAGAGGGAAGGGGGGAAGGAGAGAGGGAGAGAGGAAGGGCAGATCAGATACAGAAAAGCCACTTTGTAAACCATAATACACATCAGCATCCTTTTGTGTGGGGCCTGCTGTAATTCTGCAGAAAGAGTACTGAACATTTGCACAACTGGTCTATGGACAGAGCTCTCTCTGTGGGGCATCTCCCAGGACCACAGAGTAAATGTTACATAAACCGACTTCTCACAGCAATGTGACTGATAAATATTTTCTAAATTAAAGGTGTTCCATTCAACTCCCACAGCTTTCTTCAGCCTCTTTCAGGGTCTGGGCCTGGAAAGTGCCTTCACTTGTTTAGACAGGGAGTTGAGTGGGAGAAATATAGTCAGTTGTTGATCTTGCCCCAAGTCTCCTGTGTTTCTAGAACTCTGGGCCCAGGTCCTAGGATATTCACTGTAGGCAGCACCTTCAATCAGTCCAGCACATTTCCTTTGATCAGATAGCCATAATCTCCTCATTTCCTGAGTCAAATTCCATCCACTGCTCCCTCTGGCAGTAAAGAGCTCTGGGTCTCTGAGTGAGACTTTTATTCTCTGGATCTGAGTTAGAGACCGTACCCCCCAGGAGCTCCCCATACACTCAGGGCATCCAGGGATGAGGTGGCAGGTTTTTCCTACCCTTTGTTCTAGGCTAGCCAGACACTAACCTTGATGATCCTGGGCATGTCCCTTAGATACCATGAGCAGTGCAATTAGAAGTGAGAGCATCATGTTGTTATTTCAGTCCAGTGTTGCCCTCCTTGGCATCCTGTCCCTAAGGATACAACAGCAGGTGCAGCTGCCACACTTGGGCATCACAAATGCATGGCAGAGCCTGGCCTGGTGACATCACAGTAAATGCTGGGATAGGGAGGGGGAGCAGGCACAGCCTGACTGAGCTAAGTCCCTCTGCCAGTTCTTTCTGGCTATCGATCCCTTTGTACCGTGGCTAAGGGACATCCTTGGATGCTTCATGATGACTATGATTTGCTTGCCCTTGGGTCTGAGCACTTTGAGGGGCCACTTATTCTACAGCCACCTCTGGCAGTAAAGAGCTTTGAGTCTCTGGGTAAGATTTTATATTCTCTGAAATTGAGTCTCAAAAGTAACATGTGCCTTTATAGGAAATCTCAACCCTATCATGAGTTGATTGGATAAGAAGAATTAAAGTGGATGTCTATGTTACATTAAAATACTACTTATATTAAAAAGTAACTCTGTGGTGAGTTACGGAGATAGTTCAGTCCATAGAGTGTTTACCTGCCTTGCAAGTGTAAGGGTTTGAGTTCAATCTCTAGAACCTGTGTTTTATTAAAAAGATAGGGGACATGGTGGTGCATGCTTGTAATTCCAGCACTAGGGAGGTAGAGATAGGTAGATCCTTGGTGCTTACTGGCTCATCAGCCCATCTGATTTGGCAATGCCCAGGACAGTTAAAGACCCTATATTTAAAAAAAAAAATTCAGGGTCAGGGGTGGGGCCTGGAACAAGAGACTCGACAATTAAGAACACTTGATGCTCTTGCAGAGGACTGGGTTCAACTCCAAGCACCCACATTGGTTCACAATGTCTGTAACTCCAGTTCTAGAAGATCTCATACCATCTTTTGACCTCTGGGAACACCATACATCACACAGCACACATATGTGCCTGCAGGCAGACTGCCCATACACAAAATTCAAACTAAATGCATATTTTTAAATAATGACTAGAGCCTGAGAAATAACTCCCAAGCACCCAATTTTATCAACTTTGTTCACTAGCTTCTATGTGAACCTACACATGCAGCACACACACACACACACACACACACACACACACACACACACACACAGAGAGAGAGAGAGAGAGACAGAGAGACAGAGACAGAGAGACAGAGACAGAGACAGATTTTCACATGCACACATACAGAGGGAGATAGATTACTCTAGATATATACCATGAAAACATGGATGTTATCTGGGAGTGGGTAAAACCAGAACAAAAAAATACATAAGAAATCATACAGGTGAGAAATGTTAGTGGCTTTGTGTTAGAGGGACTGCTGAGAAACAGACTAACAGCTATTGAAGTGCCATGACCACCGTCTCCAAGGCATATGCATAGTATGAACACAGTGCAGATTGGAAACTGAGGAAACACAAATAATCTGGGAAAGTGTCCATCTGTGAGGTCCTAGGATGAAAGTGCTACCAGGGAGGGTATGCAGAAACAAGGCAGGCCTGAGCTGCAGTGGCCTGTCTTAATGTTTACAAGCAGGAGATAGAGCCAAAAATGAGCCTGGAGATTGTAAGGGAGCAAGGAAGAGGTGGTGTTAAGTACAAAGGGAAGAGAGGATTGTCTGGGAATAACATTCTGTGAGCTCTAATGTCTCCACTGTCCTGCCACCTGTCCATCATCTATCATTACCCTCTCCACATCATCACCCTTCTCATCAGCATTTTAAGATGTTAGTTATCCCTAACTTCAAACTGACAAAATAAGCAGCTCTAGGATTCACACCCTGGATTACTGGAAGACACTTTTATCAAGTGCCCTGTCAGCAAAGGAGTGCACACTGACT
Organism: Sigmodon hispidus; assembly: GCA_004025045.1. NCBI lineage: Eukaryota > Metazoa > Chordata > Mammalia > Rodentia > Cricetidae > Sigmodon > Sigmodon hispidus. The sequence goes on from PVIH01001341.1 coordinate 135,031, forward strand.
GACGGAATAAAGTACTGGCTTCAGAAACAGTGGTATGTGCAAGATTCCCAGGTCATCTAGAAGCTTCTCATCTTCCTCTAGGTTCTAATTGCTTGGTCAGAGTCCTGCCTGGATAATTGCTTATTCTCTTGCTGTGAAAAGATGCCCCTACAGATGCAACTTAAAGAAAGTTTAAGGGTTTTTTTTTTGCCTCACATGGAGGAGGGCACAGTCCATCATGGGGAGGAAATCATAATCGGAGGAACATGTTACAGCTGGCCACATGGCCTCCATGGTCAGGAAGCAGAGAGAAATGGATGCTGGTTCTCAGTTTGCTTTCTCCTTTTTATTCAGTCTATGATCCCAGCCTAAGGGATGGTACTACTCACAGTTGATGTGACTTTCATATGTCAATTAACTTAATCTAGATAATTCCCCCTGCAGCTGTCTCCTAAGTGATTTCAGATTTTGTCATTTTGACAACATTGGCCATGACACTGCCCTTGCCCAAGACTCCCTTGTCTTTGTCTGCTCTGTTCTCCCTTATCTCCAATGGATATCCAACACAGTCTGCATCCTTGATATTATCATTTTCCCCCCTGTTAGATTATGACTGGTGAGGGTGAGGGTCTTTTCTTGGCTCTTACATTCTCTATTCTTAGAACATGGCCTGGTACTTAGTAGGTACTTTGTAAGTAGTTGAAATTGAAATGGTCAGGGATTGCCACAGGTACCAAAAGACAAATCAACTCAGAGTTTACTCTGAACATCAGAGTGTGTGTTTCCTTCACCCTCAGTGCTGACCTTTCTCACCTGGTAAAACATCAGATGAGGCCACACAAGGAGAATGTTTATTGACTGGTTAGGGCCTTCCCTGAACTCTCAGATTATTGAGACAAGCATCCACTGGGTGCTGCTAACTGAGCGACCCTTGATATGGTCCTAGGATCCATCCTATACAACTCGCAATCCTTTACCTAGCTCACAGGTGAGCAATATATTAACTTCCTACTAGTTCTGCCTGCAGATAGCACTCCTTACCTGTGGGTTAGGATTGCAGTTACCTAGCTTCCTTTGCAGAATGGAAAGGTGTCTCTTTACCAAACTCTCCCCGCTCACAAAGTCATATGAAAGCCCGCTGCACTCTCTGCTATGTGGAGCAGTCTGATGAACGCCCTCACCCAGTCTTCCCTCATCCCTCCCCGCAGTGAAGTTTGATTCAAAATGTATGGCTCGGTCTCATTTCTATTGTTCTCACACCAAGAGATGCTTCATTCCTACATCAGAATAAATAAATGAGTGCCTGAGAAGCCTTGCCTCCTACAGAGGGTGGAGGTTGTTCCATCCTGGACCCACCATCCAGGCAAGGCATTAAAGTCTACCAGGTATCTTTTCCTCTCATGAATGACCAAGATCATTAATTAAAACTACAAGAGGATTAGAGGCTATCCAAAGCATCGATGAAAGCAGCAAGGCCCTAAAAATGTGCCTCCCCTTACATACAAAACAAGGGAAAAGGGCTAGTTTAACATAGTCTATGGAATTTTCTGCCCACTGAACAGAGTAAATGATGTCATTGCCTGGAAGAGTCTTGAGAGCAAACCAGTACCCCATGCCTGAGGTATGCTTCACTTTGAATCCGAAAGAGAAGACAGCAAGGTGACCTCCAAGTTCACAACTAGAACAAGTCAGAGATTATGATCTTTCTCTGACTCCAAATGCAAATGTAGTGGTTGTGACCTGGGTCATAGATCTTGTCATTGTCATGGCAAATGTGGTCACCAAGACCACAGCCATCTTTCCTCACCAGCTGAGGGGGCTGTTACTGGCAAATGCTTCAGAGGTGAAATACCCTCAGGTCCCTTACAGGCATGGTGGGAGCTGCATTTGGGGGTGGGTGGCTTGCACATCTGACTGCAGAGTCTGCTCTATCATGTACTGTGAAGGCCACCTCCTGCCAGTTTGATAAATGTCCATTAGTCATGGGCACTGTGAACAGAGGGACATCTCCAGGAACAAAGTGTCCCCAGGTGAGGGTCATGGCTTTTGCTGGCTACTGGTGAGGTCCTGGACCTGTAACATAATGCTCCAGTTGTAACCATGGGTTTTATCAAGATGTCATGGTAATGGCTGCCCACACTGCACTACTAAAGAAGATTTGAGGCATTTCCTAGCTCCATAGGAAGCAGTTATGACCAGCTCGCCAAAGATGTCATTAGAGCTTGAGCATGAATGAAACAGGTCACACCTACCTGACATCAGGTAACTTGTTTGGTTTGGATTTCTCATAATAGGATGGAAGAAATCACAAGGCTCTGGCAAGATTTTTCCCAATGGTGATAAGGACAACTTTGAATGAAAGGCACCAGGAAAGGGAGGCTAATAGGACCTCAGTGTTTGCTCAAAGCCACATAGGAACCATGATGGATCGCAGCTCTGCTCTTCCTGCTCTGTCTATATACCAAACAGGGGAATGTCCTGCTGTGTTCTGACAGAAATGCTTAAGGTGCCTCATGGTGTCCCCACCAACCTTGTGCTATAGTTCTACAGGCATTGCACCCTAGTCCAGCTGTAATTTTTATTCTGACTGAGTGATTGGTCAGCTCCCTCCTCAGTCAAGGTTTGAAGGCTCACGCTCTTTTTAGCATTGGCTCTGTTCCCTCTTCTCCAAGGGTCAAAGCTGGGGAAGAATGCAGGTCAGGTCAGCTAGCCCACATGGTAGACCTATGTTCTCTAGGTCTGGAGACTACTTACGGCTAATTCTTGTGGGCAGGCAAGGTTGTGGGATCCTCACCATTGCATGCAGGCCGGTGCAAAGCTACCCTGGTGCCAAGGTCCCAGCCTCCTCTCAGAGTCCCAGTGGCAGTTGTGGATCCCTATGCTCTCCTTCAAAAGAGTCCCTGCATCCTCCCAGACATGTGGACGTATCCTAGGATTATTGCAAGTGTCTCTCCCCTTCCAGCACCCACTGGGTCCCTGAAAAACTAGAGGTTAAGGAAAGACCCTATCCAGGTGCATCCCTCCCAATTCAGCCATCCATACTCTGGATTTCCTGAGTATAGCAAGCATCTGTCCCTGGGATGGTACTGCAGACATGCAGGGGTGGTAGTGCAGACATGCAGGGATGGTAGTGCAGACATGCAGGTGTGGTACTGCAGACATGCAGGGATGGTACTGTAGACATGCAGGGTTGGTACTGTAGGCATTCAGGGGTGGTACTGCAGACATGCAGGGGTGGTACTGTAGACATGCAGAAAGAGCTTTAGGAAATGACTGGCCCTGATTCCTTGTCCCAGACTACTCCCCTAAACTCACTGAATGAAAGTCCACAGACTTAGCCTATAACTTTGCACACAAGACTTCCCAAAGGATACATGGAACATCAGTTAAATGTGAATTTCAGATAGTATTTTTTAACTATGTGAATGTCCCAGCCATTGCATGGGATACACATAAATGTAAAAAGTCATTTTTAATGGTGGCTCACACCTGTAATCTCAGCACTCAGAGGCTAAGGAAAGATTGTTGGGAGTTCAAGGTGGGCTGGGCTGCTTAGTGAGTTCAAGCAAGTCTAGGCTATGAAGAAAAACTCTTTATCAAAAACAGAAAAAACAAGCAAAGAGAAGGGCATTGATAATTTTTTACTCTTCTCCATGTCCTTCTTAGCAATGCCCCAAGCTGGTCTTCAAAAGCCAGAAGATCACTTCCTAGGACTTTGGTGACATCAAGAGGGTGTCATTCCAGACAGCTGCCCCTGACTGACATGTCTTATCCTTCTTCTGAATCTCTACAGGTTCTTCCAGGCCCTAAAATTGCTTCCTCTACTTTGATCCCAAATGCTCATCCAATTCTAGGGAGGAGGAGGAGGAGGAGGAGGAGGAGGAGGAGGAGGAGGAGGAGGAGGGTACCACCTATAGTATATGCCAGGCTACTTGCCTTAGTTGCTTTTCTATTGCCATGAAGAGACACCATAGCCAAGGCAATTTATAAAAAAAAGCACTTAATTGGGGACTGGTTTACAGTTTCAGAGAGTTAGTCCATGACCATTATGATGGGGATTGTGGTAGCAGGCAGATAGGCATGGCCCAGAGCAATAGCTGAGAACTTACATCATGATGCTAAGGGAGCAGGTAGAGGGAGGCTTGGCCTTTGGCATGGGCATCTTTTGAAACCACAAAGCTCACCCTCAGTGACACGCCTCCTCCAGCAAGGCCATCCCTCTCAATCCTTCTCAAACACTTCCACCAACTGGGAGCCAAATGTATAACACATAGTACAAATGGTAGGACTGGCCTTTTCAGAAGTCATTGGAAATTCTGTCTTAATCCCAAGACAAATCTCATTGAACAATTTGTGAAACTCAATAACTTGAACAGCAATTTTTTAAAAATCAAATATTCTATCCCAATATAATGCTAATTTGATGCTTATATGCAGAGAAATAATGGTAGGAAAATGTTAGAGGTTTCTGTTTCCCATCATGAAACTGCTTCTGCCAGAGCAGAAAACTGTAGGCACAGGAAACACACCACCATTTGCAACATGCAGTAGTCTTAAATCTGAGTTTGAGGAAGCATTTGTTTTTGATATTGTGAACCATGGTCCACACAATGAAAAGCGTACATTTTGTATGTTCAAAACCACAGACATGGCCAAGTCCCACAATGCCACAGGCAAGCTCTTTCAGAAACGCTTCAGATCACTACTCCTTTTCTTTTTATTCACTGTGGCTTAAGTCTTGACAACTCCCACATGGGGTCATGGGCCTCAGTTCAAAAAGCTGTGATCTAGTGAGATTACTCTATGGGACTGTGCAGGCTCAGTCCATACGACTAGGGTCCATGGCTCTGCTCCTATCTGTTTCTCCACTCTCTGGGACATAGAAAGCGGATGGAGATTTCCTGTGTTGAAGTCATAGGTGGTAGGTAGCTTTATCAGGGTTCTTCAGGGAAACACAACCAATAGAATGAATACATACATATATATATATATATATATATATATATATATATAAAATGGGACTTCATAGATTGACTTACACAATGTGGGATGTGTAGTCTGGCTATTAGCATGCCCAAGAAGCTGAGAATCTGGTGGCTACCTAATCAATAAGAATGACTCTCTTGAGGAGAGACTATACAAGCAAAGGGACTGGGATCATGAGGAGGAGACCCTCAGAGACATCTGACCTGAGCTATTGGGAACTCACTGACTCAGAAACAGTCACTGAGGAACCTTCAGGGAAAGGAACTAAACCCTCCAAAGGCAGATGACTGTCAAATGCTGTAGACAGTTTGTGGAGCTTCTTGCAGTAGGATCAGACTATGTTCCTGGTGCATGAACTGACATCTCAGAGCCCATTCCCTACAGAGGAACACCTAACCCAGCCTAGTACTGGGATGACAGACTTGGACCTACCTCAACTGGATATGCCAGACTGAACTGACCCACCTTGGGACTCCTTGCCCTCCCTGCGGAATGGATGGGGGGAGGGTGAAGTTGAGGGAGGACTGGGAGACGGGGAAGGAGGGGAAGCAGTGGTAGATATGGAAAAAAATACTTTTAAAATAAACTATTTTTTTTAAAAAAAATGGCTCTGTCCAATGCTCATCCAGTGCCCAGCCTGGCGGCCAGTTTGCCAGCCTCACCTGACTTTTCCAGGTACACCCCAATGTAATAGGCTCCCCAGAAATGGAAACTCATGAACCTTAAGAATCAATAGTTACAACAAGACCAAAAATCAAGTGTCCAAAGGGCTGTGTGATAAGGATAAGAGTCAGGCCAGCTGTAAGGGCAGTTCCAAGGAGAAAGTCTTCAAGGATGAAGTCCTGGACAAGGCATCACAGAGAGAAAATGACTTAAGAGGAGTCTTCTCTTCATGACTTCATGTGAGTTCTCAACACATCCATTATGACATCAATAGCCTGGCTAAGGTAAGGACTCTGAGCAGGCAGTGGGCAGCATCCACTCAGCCCAGCCTCCTACCCTCCAGCGCACAGCACACTGAGGGCTATGATCCTGTCCTCCATTCTACTGCTGGTTGCCCACACCCTAGGAGCAAATGTTGGTACGTGGACTCCTCTCCCTCTGACCAGAGCTGCTGACCCAAGCAGGGCCAGCCAGGACACTGCTCTCCTCGCCTCCCTTCATCCTATCGATATGTGGTGAGCATTAAGGACAAAGGACACAGCAGACGAGACCCATGAGTTAGCTAACGGGCCACCAGGAAGTCACCTCCAAGAGCACAGACCCCTCACCCATCCCTATCTCATTGTAGAGTTTTAGCTTGGAAAACTAAAATTCTGCCTCACCAATACTGATGAATAAGGAAGTGTCCAGAGCTTGGGCCAAGAAGTAACCAAGTAACTTATTTTTTTTCCCATTTCTGTGATAAAATACTCTGACAAAAACAATTTAAAGGAGAAAGGAATTATTCTGGTTCACAGTTCTAGCTTAGAGTCCATCACAGGTGGAAATTGAGGTGACAGGATCTTGGGGTACACCTACAAAAAGAAATCTAAGAGTGATGAATGGGTGCTGCAGCCTAACCCCACTCACTTCATATATAATCCAGGTTTAGTTTACAGCTTTGGGGAGGTGGGGAATTAGCCCAAAGCCACTCCACAGGGACACAGCATTGACTTACATCAAGTCTGAGAATCACCAATAATTCCTTCCAGAGATTTTCACACTGCCTGCCTTTGAGCAAAGTCAACCTGTCTCTCCAGCCTTCAGTGTGGCCTGGGGCACTCCATGGAGTAGGGCATGGGGACACCATTGGCAAAACTGGTCCCTCTGGGTCCAATGGGAAAATCTCCAATGACTCCTCCCTGTGGGAGCTGCTGACATTTCCCTTCAGGTTTTGGGTTCTGCTGCTTCCACGTTGGCATTGTGTCCTGGTGTTCTCACATCCAAGGATGTGGAGGGTGGAATTTGTCTGCTAGTCCTGTGGGGACTTCAGCTTGAGGATGTTGCTCTGTGCCAAGCACTTTAAGGGACACTTCAAACATCATCACATTTGATCCACAGGCTAGCCTAATGTAATGGGGTGGAGGGCTTCATGCCCACAGGCTAGCCTAATGTAATGGGGTGGAGGGCTTCATGCCCACAGGCTAGCCTAATGTAATGAGGTAGAGGGCTTCATGCCCACAGGCTAGCCTAATGTAATGAGGTGGAGGGCTTCATGCCCACAGGCTAGCCTAATGTAATGAGGTGGAGGGCTTCATGCCCATAGGCTAGCCTAATGTAATGGGGTGGAGGGCTTCATGCCCATTTTAGGGATGAGAAGAGAAGAGCAAGGCTAAGGGATGTTCCTTTGAACCATTGGATAAAGAGATCACAAACCAATCTCTGCTGTCTGCCCAGACACCTAGGCACCTAGCAAGTTCTGTAGCTGCATCAGAGAGACAGACCTGGAACAGACATTCACTAGCCAAGTCTCTCCTGGGGCTATCCTGATGTATTGGCTCCCACACATGTGTATCTACATGTCTAACAAGATAAATCACATAAGGCTCAAATGTGATTTTCTGAAGTAATTACATTTTAATTGTCTCTGTGTGTGTGTATGTGTGTGTGTGTGGTGTGCCTTGTAGCTCATAGCTGTGGAGATCAGCTTCCTCCTAATACCATTTAGTTCCCCTGAGTGGAACTAAGTTGGTAAGACTTGGCAACAATGACCCACTGAGCTATCTCACTGACCCCTCAGATCTCATTTTTATCCTGATCTGTTCATTCAAGCTTAGATCACAAGTACCTCCCCCACATCATCAGAAACTCCCTACGAGTCTCATTTTCATGGCTGAGAAATAGTTCAGACACAGATACCAGGACACCAGCTTGTTTTCTGTCTGTTGCTATTATGAACACACACACACACACACACACACACACACACACACACACTCATTCACTGCTATTGGGACATCTTACAATGTGAAATTTTTCCCCTTAAAAGGATCCTAGCATAGAATTCTTAAGTCAGAGGATTGAGTCTCTGGGTTATTGCCTGCCTCTCTGACAGATATGGTCCCATCCTCGAGACACAGCATCACCAAGACATGAGCACTGGTCCACTTGAAGCTGACATTCTGGGGTCAGTGGCAGACAGAAACATTCCACAATGAGCTGATGTCCACTGTAACACAATGGAAACACCTAAGGCTCCTTAAAACAACAAGAAATGGCTGGGGCAGGGGCAAAGTTGGAGGAGGATTCACTGAAGAAGTGCTTTTTAGGGGGAAGCCTAAACAGAGAGAGTGAGCAGGCAATCCAGGAGCAATGTCCCAGTCACAGGGGAGTGAGGGGCAGGTGGCCTGGCTTTAGATTTTGCTCAGGCCACTGACTAGGCTATGTGCCCTGAGACAAATTACTTAACCTGTGTTTGAGGTAAGCAATACTTCAGTGTGAGCGTGAAAAGTATGTGAGTTCATCTTTTCTACAGCACTTATAACAGTATCAGACCCAAGGTGAGTGTGCTTGGTGCACAAAAAGAATGTCAAGGCTAAAAGCCCAGAAGAAAACATTTATGTATAATGGACAGCCTAAGGCTTTTGACATACACTCCTAAGTCTAGACTTTTCTTTCACAGCCCAGCAGCTGCGGCCTCTCTCCTCAGCTGCCAAGCGACACAACTGTTCTATACAGACCAGATCGCAACGGTAAAGGCTTCTAGTGGGTTCTGGCACGCCTCATGACTCCTTGAGGGTCCTGTGCACCTCTTCCTTACCCAGGCTTTCTGTCACATAAGCACAGACTAAGTGGTTTAAGTCACACCAATTTCTTCTCACTGGTCTGTAGGGTAGAAGTGCAATGGGGGATACCAGTGTGAAGGCAATGGTGGATAGGACCATGCGCCGTGTGAGCACTGTTGTTCTGATGTCAGTGGCTGGTCAGGGTCTTTGCTTACTTCTTCAGAGCCAGCACTGTGTGTGTGTGTGTGTGTGTGTGTGTGTGTGTGCACACGTGCATGCTTGCGCTTGCATGCACACTGGGGTAGTGCACATGTGTATGCACATTTGTGTAAAAGTCAAAGGACAAATGTGTTATTCTCAGGTACTGTTCACCTTGTCTTTTGTGACAGGGTGTCATCATTGGCTTAGAATTCACCAACTAGATGGGACTGGCTGGCCAGTGAACCCTCAGGGTCATACCCATCTTTGCCTCCTCAGCACTGATATTATAACCACACCTGGATTTTTTACATGGGTTCTGGAGGCTCGAACTCAGGATTTCCTGCTTGCATGGTGAGACCTTTGCCACCTGAGACATCTCCCCACCCCAGCCTCTATTTTCTTCAGGGCATTTATGATTACAAGACCATGCCATTGGTCATTTGATGGTTAGCAGATGAATTTCATCCCACAAATCTCCATTGCTTTGTAAGGGGAGATTTTTGCCATTCCTGTTACTAGACCTGGTGTGTACCTCTGGTGGTCATGCTCTGCCCACCACACAGGAGTTGGCTTTTGAAAGTATTTTCTTCCAGGTTTGCTGGGTAGAAACAGGCTTGGTACAGCTGCCAGCCCAAGATCCAATGAAGGATATAGACAGAGGCAACACATTCACCCCACATCTAAAGCCATGGGCTCCTTCCTATCACAACAGGGAAGCCTGATGTCCTGGCCTCAGTATACCCCCAGGGATTTCTTCACCCAAGCTAGACACAGCCTGTCTTGCCAGAGGTTGACTAATGATCTACTTTTCCCTTTGGTTTTCCATTTCTACAGAATGTGGTGTGAGATCCCTGTATGACAGCAGAACTCGGCACTCCAGGATCATAGGAGGGCAGGTGGCTGAGGTGGGTGAGTTTCCATGGCAGGTGAGCATTCAAGAAAGGGGACACCATTTTTGTGGTGGCTCCATTCTCAGCGAGTGGTGGATCCTCACCGTGGCTCACTGCTTTTATTCTGAAATTTCGTAAGTATTGAGGGTCCAAGTTTTCCGGGGGGTGGGGTGGGGAGGGGCATGTACTCAGCCACACACAGGCTTCAAGAAGGGTCCTAATGCAATCACCCCGTAGACAGACAAAAATGACTCCCCTGCTCCCTCCAATCTGGAGACTGATGTAACTAACCTGAGACTGTGCCTTCCCTTTTAGAAACACCTGCAGCTGACAGAGCCAGAGAGCTCGGCCCCTTACCTGAGACATACAAGTGCTCCTAAAAGCATTTCAGACTCTGGCTTCCCTGGCTGTCTGTTGAACCCTTCTTGCTTCTTGTGGTGATTGATTTGTCCTAGGCCATCAATGGACACCTAGCATTGGCTGACAAGTACTCACTCACCAAGATCTTTGCTAGGACTTTTCTTATATACTAATTTATCTGACTCTACAATGACCTTTGGAAGGAAGTAAAAGAAATTATTTTGTAGGTAGAGAAACAGAGGTCAGATGACTGTATATGGCTTACTCAATGTATACCCAGTAGACAAAGTCAGGAAGGAAATTCTGGCTTTTGCCTTTACCACCTTTAGAAAGTTCAAAAAACTGCAGGAAGCGGGGGTGATGTAGCCTGCAACCCCAGCTACCGGAGTCCTGAGGCAAGAGGAACTTTTCATTTGGGGCCAGCTTGGGACAACTAAGTGAGACCTTGTCTCAAAATAATATAAGAAGATGTAGAATGGGATGTATGGCACGTGGTTTTTGCCGAACATATTTGATGTTGTGGGTTCGACCCACTAAAACCAAGATTGCTGTAGCTTGGGGACCGGTTAGGTCAGTTAAGAAGTCCTTGGCTACCCTTACTGACTGTTGCTTTGTTTTGGAATCTTTTTCTGTGTGGCCAGGGGAAGCTCCAAATCAAACTCCGGTCCTCATTTCTAAAGGATTGATGGATCTAATGACATAAACGGGCTGCTGATGTGTGGACCACCACCTTGCCTCTCTGACGGCTGGCTTGTTCTATGACGATCAGTCCTTTAGGGGTGCCTTAGTTAGGATTACTATTTCCGTGGAGAAACACCTCAGCCAACTTGGGGAGGAAAGGGTTTATTTGGCTTAGCCTTCCATATCATAGTCCACAGAGAAGGAAGTCAGGATAGGAACTCAAACAGGGCTGGAATCTAGAGTCGGGAGCTGATGCAGAGGCCATGGATGGGTGTGGCTTACTGCCTTACTCAGCCTGCTTTTTAATAAATAGATAGATAGATGATAGATAGATAGATAGATAGATAGATAGATAGATAGAACCTAGGTTCACCAGCCCAGAGATGACATTGATAACACGCTTGTCCTTCTCCATCAGTAATTAAGAAAATGTCCTACAGGCTTGCCTCCAGCCTGATCTTATGGAGGAGGTGTTTTTGGTGTTTTCTTAATTAGGCTCCTGACTCTGGGTGACTTTCACTTGTGTCAGGTTGATATAAAAGGAACCAATGAAGGGAGGGGGGATCTTCATTGATCCCAGAACTGAACTCTGTTTCTTTCAGTTCAACACTAGTATCTCACTTGGGTCTGGAAACCACAAAGTCTCCAGACTACTCCCTCTGTTAGTGTCTGAATGTGCCCTGACACACATAGGTGCATGTGTTAGAGCACTTGGTCTTCAGGCTGTTGTGCTGCAGTGGGGGGTTGTAGAACCTTTAGGAACCTTTTATTTAAGTTTTGGACCTAAGTAGAAGAAAGTAGGTCACTGGGTGGTGGACCTTAATAACTCATTCCACTTCCAGCCAGTCTCCATCTGCTCCTGCTTCATACAAATGTGGGCGCATAGCCTCGCCCTGCCATGCTGTGCTTTCTCCACCATGATAGGTGAAACTGAGCCAAACATGCTTCTATTCACATAGTTTCTTGTCAAATAGTTGGTCACAAAAAAAGTAGATCACATGCCATTTCTACATTCTTCACATCTTTAAACCCTCTGAGTAGCTGCCTCAGTGGAAGAAGTTCTAATAGGCTTCTAGAACTCCAGAGAGTGGGAGAAAGGGGATGGTGATTAGGGTTTTTAGACCCATTGACTTCTGTTCCTCAGGCTTCCTTTCTTCTTCTTCCTTCCCTATGGTTCTGTGCCACCAGTCCATCAGAACTGACGGTCATAGTTGGAACCAATGACTTATCTACCTCATCTATGGAACTGCTGGTCACCACCATAATTCGCCACAAAAACTTTCAAAGACTCAACATGGACAATGATATTGCCTTATTACTGCTGGCCAAACCCATCAAGTTCAATGATCTGACGGTGCCCATCTGTCTGCCTCTCCATTCCACCCCTTCCAGCTGGTATGAATGTTGGGTGGCAGGATGGGGCCTAACGGACTCAGGTATGTGACTGCCCAGGGCTACATGGAAACTACAGGATCTGGGGGAGCGGTGAGGAACAGGGAAAGAGAGAGGGTGAAGTAGCTTTCATTGGAGGAAATCTCCAAATGCTGGGCTCTTGGGAGTCTTGGCTCAGCCCCTTCTAGGTACTAGAGGGATGCTATGGCTGAAATGCCAACTCTGGATCAATCCATGGGTGTGGTCAGCCATGACAGAGTGGTCTTACTGTGTGTTTAATGAAATTTCAACCACCATACTTGTCCAAAGGCCCCTCTGTTCTATTCTTAGTTCTCACATAGTAATGTCTCCCAGCTGGATCCTACAGGCTAGATGCCCAACACCAGGCTGGGCTTCTGATGCTACTGAAATGTTGCTCAGCCGCTCTTAGAAGTTAATGTTCTTGTTGACAACATGTTAGGCTGTTGCTTGGTCAAAACAGGAAACTTATGTGAGCAAATCCTCACTTGACTGTCCCCCTAAGAAAATGCCCCGAAAGCAAAACAGTGAATAGAAGAGAGATCAGAACCACACAGCCTAACACTGAAGCAGGCCTCGGGCCCAGGACGATGCTTTGTATGAGCTAAGTCTGGAATCTGGCTTCTCTCAGCACCTTAGCTGAGGGAAACAGACAGGCAGAACATGGCTGCTGGCTCCTGACCACACTTAGAAGCAGGGAAGGAGGCAGATGGTGACATGCAAGGTTAAAGCACCCTTTGATCGAAATAACGACAAATTTCTGTGAGGAGAGTTGAGAAATTCAGGCCAGAATCTCCTAGTGGAGGCCAAGACACTGATTCTTGCTATCCCTTTTATACTAATTATTTTTGTATAGGAACAAAATATCTCCCAGAAACATGGGAGAAGCAAGTACTATTTTGGCTCAGGGTTTTGGGAATCTTGATTCATTATTTGGGAAAGGCTTAGAATAGCAGCTCTGAGCCCAGGGTTGGTAGCCTGGGGTAGAGGCTGCTCACACTGTGGTAGGCCAGGGAGCAGAGAACAGGACAGAACCAGGAAGGAAGAATCCCTTTTAAAGGCCTCTCCTAGAGATGGATTTCCATCAGCTAGGCCCTGACCCATAAAGTTTCCACAGTCTCCAAAATTAGCCCCATCTGCTGAGAAGCAAGTGTTCAGGACATGACTCTGTTCTTAGAGACATTTCAGATTTAAACTGCACACCTCCTAAAGACCCAGCCAGGAGCTAGAGAGATGGCTCAGTGGGGAAGTTATATACTGGTCTTGCAGGGGGTATGAGTTCCATCCCAGCACCTGTGTTGAGAGGTTCACATCTGCCTATAACTCCAGCTCCCGGGGATCTGATGTCCTCTTCTGGCCTCGGTGGTGACTCACTCTCATGTGCTTTTGCACACACACACACACACACACACACACACATGTACACGTGTATAATTTTTTATGTTTAAATATTTTTAAAATAGTATTTTTAAATAATTTAAATATTTTCAAAAGATAGTCCAACCAAGCTATCAGGTGCTAGAAAACATAATATTTTTTTCACTGTGGCACAAATGTGTTTTCAATGACTGTATGAGGGATGGGGGGAGTAGAGTACTGTGCTCACATAATAGACAAGAGTGATGGAAATTGTCGGGAAAGGCTCATTAGTGTGTTTCCTGGGGATGTCAAATCCTGGAGCTTGGTAGAGTTGTTTCAGAAAAGGACTAGGGTTCTAAACGAGAAGAACACTTGAGGGAGGCAGGGTTAATGAGAAAAGCATAAGCAATGATAGATAAAGTTCAGGTGTGGGCACAGAGTCTACCAGGAACACGAAGGAGAGTGTTTGACTGGTGTGGGAGGGTATGAGGCTGTCTCCAGGTCAGATCAGCTTCATTGTCTGCATAGAGACCGCCTCCTCCCGCACCTGGTGGCTTGTCCAATGTGTTTTCTCTCTGTGCCAGAGGAAAAAGCATCCATGACAACGGACCTGATGAAGGTGCCGATGCGTATTATAGAGTGGGAGGCATGTGTAAAGGTGTTTCCAAAGCTGACCAAAAACATGCTGTGTGGTACATATGATAACGAGAGCTTCGATGCCTGCCAGGTAATGAGGGCCAGCAGCCCCTCCCTCAATCTGTAGCCCCTAGGTGTTTCCCTTGCGAGAATATCTCCCCTCCCCGGGAATAGATTCAGATTCTAGAGTGCAGGGAAAAAAGCCAGACATGGCGGATTACACTTGTATTCTCAACACAGAGAAGGCAAGAAACTCCCCGGATTCTCAGGCCAGCCAACCTAACAGGCAAGTCCGGGCTAGAGAGAGAACTATTTCAAAACAACAAACTGAAACCAAAACAAAAGGACCGAGAGTGATTAGTGGACAGGATGTCTGAAAAAACAGGGCTGAAGTTGTTCTTTGGCTTCTGTGTGCACTTGAACCTGTGTGTACACTGAGGGGCATTTATATGCATGCACATGTGCCCTTAGCCCCATCTGCTCACACACACACACACACACACACACACACACACACACACACACGGTCTAAAAAAATGTATGTGGACAGAGGCAGGGATACAGAGTCTTTGGGTAAAGGCTGTGCACACAGTAGTTCTGGCACTATTAGGTTTCACGTGGGGGTCAGCCTGCAACAAATCCACAGACAATTCCAGGTCTTCAGGGAAGGACACTGAGCCCACGAGATTCCATCACTTTTTCCACTTGCCCCTGCCTCTCTGGCACTGGGATCACAAGCCCATGCTACCATGCCTAGCTTTTTAAATACAGAGTCTGGAAGTGGAAGTCTTATCTGACTGAGCCCTCCCCCCAGCCTTTGTGTACTTGTTTCTCTGCCCTTTCCAGAACCTGCTTTGAAAAACTCACATCCCTGGTCCACTTTCCCTTCTGCTTGTCTTCTGTGCCCTCTCTGGGGTTTCTTTCTCATCAAGTCCTCTCTGACTCTGCACACTGCTGGCCTTGTGTGTTTTACCCTATATACTCGACAGCAGGATATTTCTCCCATGGGGCCAAGATGAGGTGCTTACCTTGGTCAGCAGTAACCAAGTTTATTTGAGTAGCTGAGGTCAATAGAAACCCTTCTCACAAATGAGCTGTGCTTGGCCTCAATGGACAATTTTTAAAGGACTTAATATTGAGCTGTGTTCTCTGCCCACAGGGTGACAGTGGGGGACCGCTTGTCTGCAGCACAGAGCCTGGCAATAGGTGGTACCAGGTGGGCATCATAAGCTGGGGCAAGAGCTGTGGACAGAAAGACACCCCAGGAATATATACCATGCTGTCAAACTATACCCCGTGGATTGAGAAAATAGCCCAGATAGAGGGGAAGTCCCTGGATGCCAAGCCTCTGCGGGTCTCTAGCAAGGAGAAAACCAGAGGGAACAGCCAATCCTCCAAATGCCCAGCACCAGGCTGCCCCCAAAGCTGGCTCCTGCCCTGTCTTCTGTCCTTTGTACTATTCAGAGCCTTGTCCAACTGGGAATAAAGTGATACAGTCTCTAAATCCTGGCATGTATGTGAGAATGTGCTTTGGATCTGGCTATAAATCTGAGCCAACATGGAGTTTGGGGTGAGGACAGAAAGAGGGGAACCCCAAAGACAGGCTGGAGCCCAGGGAGTGAATGCAGATACCGACAGATGAAATGTACTGATGACAGCTCATTCTGGTAAACTTAGTTGTCACCCTTGGTCACCTGTCAGGTTCAAGGTAACTTCTGGTGGGCAGGGATTTCTCTAGCTGATTTGTTCAGAAAGTAACTGTGACCTTCTATTGCTCATATTGGAAGTTCCTTCCTACCCAGCACCCTTGGAGGCTGGAGAAATGGCTCAGCATTTAGACATGCTTGCTGCTCCTTCAGAAGACCCAGGTCTAGTTCCCGGTGTTTACATGGCTGCTCATAAACACCTGTAGCTCCAGTTCCAGGAGACAAATGCCCTCTTCTCACCTCTTTGTGCTCCTGTACACTAAATGGTACACACACACACAGAGAGAGAGAGAGAGAGAGAGAGAGAGAGAGAGAGAGACAGAGAGACAGAGAGACAGAGAGACAGAGAGACAGAGAGAGACAGAGACAGAGAGAGACAGAGAGACAGAGAGAGACAGAGAGACAGAGACAGAGAGACTTTTTTAAGTCAAACTGAAGGGAATTTAGAAATGGCTCTAGAATAGAAATCGCCTGGTCTGTTTGCTTATGAAATGGGAAGTCACAAAGAGGTAAAGTGACCAGTGAGTTCACTTGGCTTTTACATCTTCCTGTTGACTTTAATCCCAACCCCCTGTTTATCTGGTTAAGAAACAGGTCTGGGATAGAAAAGAAGCTCATTCTGAGTGAGCTAAGACAAGTTGGAGCAAGTACAGAGCTTCCCACAGGCTTCTGTCAGTCCTTTGAGGAGACCCTCCTGCCACTCCGTGGGGACATGCCACTGGTCAGCCCAGACAGATGGTCTTCACTCGAAGATTTTGCTGGTGCATCAGCAGAAATAACACTGTACCACAGGGACCTTTGCATTGGTGTGTTTCTGTGCCTGCAGAGGACTCCAGAGCACCTTGGGTCTTCTACCCTTCTGGCCACTAACCCTAGGGACATATTCTGGGATGGCAGAACTCAGGTTCTCCCAAGAGTGAACAATGGAGAAAGAAGGGGGTATATGAGGAAAGGCAGCATGTGCCTATTGAAGTGGGGCACATCAATCATCCCCTGATAATCTTATAGTGAAGCCCTCCCCTCCCCAGTACCTCACAACATGACTAGAGATGGGGACTATACTGGGTAATATTGCTTGTCAACCTGACAGTGCTAATGTAACCAAGAGACAGACCTCTGAGCAGGTCAGTGAGGAAGTTTTCACATTGGTGGGAAGACCCACCCTGAATGTGGGTAGCAGGATTCCAAGTGGAGTCCTGTGTGAATTAGAGAGTCAGATGAACACTGGCATCCATGGCTGTTTCCTCACTGAGGACGCCATGTGACCAACCAGCTGCCTCTTGCCACCATGCCTGCCCTGCCATGAGGGCTGTGTCCTTAAACTCTGAGCCAGAACAAACCCTCCCTATGTCACTTTCTGTCAGATATTCTGCACTAACACAGGAGTCTTTGAAAATGTCACTGAGGTGAAATGAGGTCACAAAGGAGACTGAGTCCAGTGTGGCTCGGATCCCTAAAGAGGAAATCTGGACACAGACAAAGTCAGAGGGAAGACTAAAACCTCAGATGTCCAGAAGTGCATTTGCAAGTAAAATCCCACCTTGAGCTCCCCCCCCCCACCAATGTCACCTCCCAGCCCTGGCTGCCCAGTTGACTAGAGCAGCAAGAGGATGATGCTGAGAACTGATGATTCCCTAGACCGTTCTCTAGGCTCATTACACTGTTCCCTCTGCCCACACTGCATCATCACCATCCCCAAACACATCTGTATGGTAGTCTCCTGACCTCCCAGGTGCCCATGACAGCCGTTCAGTGTGAAGCCACAAGTCCTCACCCCCACCCAGAGTGTCACCACTCAAGGGCTTGTCTTGAACAAGTCTCTCATTTTACTGAGACCCCGAGTCCCCAAAAAATGGAATGCGCAAGTCTAGCTCCTAACCTGCCATACGATGGCAGAGGAGATCAAATGTGACCTTGCATATATACATATGTGTGTGTGCATATATATGATAATATTAAGCCTTTTAGTGTTTGTCATGTATTATTCGTTTAGCTTCTGTTTTAGTAAGGAAGGAATAGAGTTATACACTGAAAAAAAATGCCCACTAGATGGCATAAAGCTACCTGTAGTTACACCAAACAGTATCTAGAGAAAGCATGTTTTATGGTCTTGAGTCAGTCATCAAGCATTTGCTGTACCAATCTGCTCCAGCCACCTGGATGAAGCAAGGAGCAGAAGGCCTGCCCTCTTCCATGCTTCTGGAGGAACAGCTGCCTATGACAGCTAGAGACAGCGCGGGGAGAAAGGCTGGGGCTGTGAAGGGCAACTCCTCCTGGGGCAAGTTAAGGTCACACTGTGAGGACACAGCCAACAAGCTGCTGAGACTGGTCTGGCGGAGCTGTCATTCCCAAATGAAGCCACAAGATGGCAGAGTGGTTCCTCTCTGGCCTACTTGGGAAGAAAGTTGGTTCCTCCCAAAGAGAATTTGAGCAAGCATCTGAGTGACAGGACACCCAAGAGATGACAGACACAGCCCTGAGGTGAGAGAAGAGATATGAGGTCCTATGCTGTGCCAGGCAACTGCTGGGGGCTTTGCAGTAGCCTCCGCTCAACCTCACAAGCCAGCGCTGGCCCCGCTCTGCTGTGCTGACCTGTGCTTCAGCTGGAACCATCCTTAAAGCAGGTGTTTCTCTCCATTATCAGAAGGATGCTGCCCCCTGATGTAGAAGCCCTGGGTTGATGGGATCAGGCCCAGCACCCAGTTTTTTTACCTCTGGCTTGACCTCAGTGCCGTTGACCTCAAACCCGTGTCCATTTGGAATGTGTCTCAGATCAGTAAATAAAGAAAGCTAACCCACTAGAGCCAGGAAACAGCAGGAGCATGGCGGCCAGAAGATCGTTCTCAACAAGTCTGTGAGCTGTAGCCTCATTTCCCACAGGATAGAGAAGGCAGGGCAGCCTGGCTCCAGCCTTATGGCTATGAGATGGATTACATCAGGAGTATGTCCAGATCCATGGAGTAGAGAACACAAGGCCTCCACATACAAGCTGGGCCGCAGCAGAAGCACCAGAGGAGAATCCAGGATTCTGGGGTACCAAGTCCTGCTGCCCCGCTCACCACCACTTGGTGGCAGTCACTAACTGTGGACTGTAGGGGTTTTTATTTGTTTGTTTTATAGTTGTATTGTTCATGTATTGTTTTGGTTTTAGATGGATATTAACTATGCAGCTTATTCTGACCTTGAACTTGGTTCCTCCAACCTCTGGAAAACTGAACACCTATGTCCTAGCTCACTTAAAAAAAACCAAAATGTCAGAGGTGTTCTGGGTCTTGGGACTTGTGTTAGGAATCCTGCTGTAGTTTGCAGGAACCCCCCCAACCAGAACCCCTTTGTTCTTTGGACACAGCTACCCAACCCTGCTCCCCACCGTGGAGTCTGGGTTTCCTGGGTTTCCCCATCTGCATGCCCCAGGAAGAACACCTTAACTTGATGCTATGGCTATTAAGGTTTCTGCCACATATGCACAGAATACTTCAAAGAAGAGCATGGCTGTCCTGTGTGCGTGTGTACACGAACATGGATGATGTGAGGGAAGGCAGGAGGGAGGGATGTGGACTCAGTTGTCCTGTCTGTGTCACATTCATGCAATGTGTTATTAAATCAAAGTTATTCCTACTAAGACCTTTTCTTGCCTAGACACACACATACACACACACACACACACACACACACACACACACACACACACACACACACAGAACAGGCCCTGCCTTCTCCCAGGGCCACCTTAAAGGCCTTGCTTTTATCAGTGTTTGGTAGTATGTTCTTATTTCAGAGCATGCATCCAAGACCCTGACTGTGAGGGCATGCAACACTGTGATTCTGGGAGGGCAATGGAAGGATATCCTTTAGAAGCCATCTACGCTTAACAAGATGTAAAGGTCATGCCTCATAGCTCAAGGTCAAGAGGTACAGGAAGCAGTTGGACATTCAGGGCTTCTCCCTGGTCCCGTTCAGCTTGTTTGTGCTGGGAAATAGAAACCACCTTTGCTGTAAGAAATTCTCTCTCTCTCCTCTCTCTCTCTCTCTCTCTCTCTCTCTCTCTCTCTCTCTCTCTCTCCCTCCTTCCCTCTCTTTGTGCTGTATTGAGTCAGAATGAGGGGTAAATGTGTTTGTTTCTGTATTAGGAAGCAGAGGACAGACAGACAACCATTCTTGGTTTCTGACTTGGAGTAACTTAACACCAGCCAAATCTTGCATCTGTGCATGCAGTACAGACAGAGGTATGGACTGAGGGTCACTGTGTTACAGACAAAAGGATATCCTCTTACAGGCAATGGTGACATCTGAGTCTAGGGTATGAACTATGAGGAGCAGTAGGGTTGGAGAACAGAAGAGTCTTTTCCTTTGCACTAACCTCCACTGGTCTAGTATTCTTGAGTATGAAGGAGAATCTCTCCCTGTATCAGTTGGGACATGCTGTCCTAACTAGGATGCCCTTGGCATGCCCTGTGCTAACCAACCATTTCTCAAAGTAGAAACTCTGAGAAGTCACTGTCTTTTGGTGCTCCTGCCCAAAGGGTAGCTACCCTTTCAAATAACAGCTAGACAAGGCTTCTAGGTGCTGAGACATGCTTCAAAAGATGTTAAGGTTCCTGAGGAGATAGCGGGATGCTCTGCCTACCTCCATGAGGCTTAACAGCCATACTTCAAGAGACAACTCCCATCTTGCAGGAAAGGGCGGTGGGAGCCGCTGTTTATGAAAACACTCTTGGTACCCTTAGAGTAAAGCTGGGACTATTTGATACAAATTCTGACTGATGCTTCTAGGGTGGAACTCCTTGAATGAGACATCCTATCAATAAACATGAAGTCAGAGATGCCAGGAGACTCTAAAGAGGACCTTCTTCTAGTCCCCTGTGCACTGTGTGAAAAAACCAAACAAGTGCTTGTGTCTGGAGACTGGGAAAACACAAGCAGACAGACCAAAGCCAGGATTCTATCAGACAGACACTCCCTGGCCCAGACAGGGAAAAACATGCACAGTAAAGAAACCATGAGATGCGTAAGCAAATGTCCAATCAGAGGTCACTAGCTGCCCAGGTTTCTTCCCTGTTGCTGTGATACAATATTCAGAGAGGGCTCATGGTTCCAGGCTCCAGTCACTGCAAGGAAGTCACAGTGGCAGGAGCGTGGGGGAGTCAGGAACCACAAATACTGATGCTCATGTCTCTTTCTCCTTTATGCTGTCACATTCAGGTAGAACTTCTCATCTGAATCAGCCCAACTAGTAACATCCTTTAGAGGCGTGCCCATAGGCCTCCTTCATCCAGACAATGCCCCATGGAGACTCCCTGTCCAGGTGACTGCAGATTTTCTCTCATTCATAAGTAACACTAACCATTACCAAGTATTTAAGGAACAAACAGCCCAATATCAAAAAGACAACCTGATTTTCAAAGTGAGCAGATTCTGAATATACATTCTCAAAAGACGATAGAAAGCCAGCCAATGTATATTTGAGAAAGTCCAGCATCACCAGTCACCAGGGAAAAAAGATTAGGCCACATGAGTGAGCATCTCCATCTATCTAGACCGATGGCCACTGGAGATTATAAGTGTTGACAAGAATGTGGAGAAAAAGAAGTCTCAAACACTGTTGATAGGATTAGTTCATTGGTTGTGGAAAATAATATGGAGGCTCCTTAAAATAAATGGAAGCTGGAGTTGTAGCTCAGCAGTAGGATGCTTGTTTAGCGTTAGGTCCTAGGTTTGGTCTACAGCAGAGCTATCATGTGGCCCAGAGGGAATTGCAGTGGCATCAGAAAGCAAACCTTGTGTTCCCCTTGCCAAGCTATCCAGAACATCTCCACCCCAGTTTCCCAGAAGAATCATGGGAAGGTCAGCTCTGAAAGACACAGCGGGAGTGGCTTTTCCAAAATCTCTGACAACCGCATGGTCCACATTGGCTTCTCAGAAGTACAGCTTATCAGGATTTGGCTGAAGAGTGTGTAACCCTAGAGCACAGAGAACAGAGCCTGTGAGAAACAGCTGCCACCTTGTCTCATCCCCCACTGTCTCCCAGGGAGGCCTCTCTGGATCTGAGATGTGAGGAGCAGAGATACAAAACCAAAGATCACGTCGCTGTAGCACCTGGACTTCACTCCTCAGCAACTGAGTGTCACACTCACGGGCTCCTTTTGCTCCAGTGATGTCTTGTGTTTCCAGGTTACCAGAGCTTGTAGCTTTGACTTATGCTTTTCTTTCCTCATCTGATTTCAACAGTGTCCGGCTGTGCTAGGCCTTGGCCTGTCATGTCTGTGGTGACAGCAGCTGATGCAATGGCAGAGAAGATCCCAGAACATTGTGCTTGGAGTTTTGGGGTGCAGAAGTGAACATGTACACATCTCTCTCTCTCTTCCTCTCTTTCTCTGAGGGGTGGGGGGTGTAGGGAAGTCTCTGGAGATGTTCCTCAGGTGCTTCCCACCTTGTTTTTGGAGACAGGGTCTCCTCATTGGCTTGTAGATTGAGAGCAGGCCAGGCTGTCTGGCCAGTACGCCATCTCTGCCTCCTAGTTTGGGATTCCAAGCATACAATGCCTGACTTTTGACATGAGACTGAATGTAGGTCTTCACATCTGTGGGGCAAGCACCTTATCTGCTAAGCCATTTCCCCAGCCAATTAAACTGCAAATTAAACAGTTTTTGATAGTTAGTTTTTATTTTAAATGAATTATGACTCCTCAGAAAGCTGTAAAATAACATACCAAAGTGCTCAGTATTTCTTCCCACAGCTTCCTTCTCCAGAACTTCAGGTCCTAAAGGTGAAGCTTGTACAACTTATGGCGCCTCCAAGTTTTACATTTGGGCAAGTGAGTTTTTATCAGCAAGAGGCATCTGTGGTCTCAATAAACCACAGGCTACTCAACCAGAGACCTATTGAAGGCCACCCATGCTGCTTGTAGTTTGGGGCTATTACAAATATAGCCATGAATGCTCTCATACAAGTTTTTATGTGACTAGAACTTTTCATTCCTTGATACAGATGTCTGAGATCTGGTACGGGGCAGTTTCATGTTCTGATTTAGAAGGCACTCTCCCAAGCTCTTTTGAAGAGTGAATGCCTAGTCCTGGGTCTCAGGTTCCTGTTTAACTTTCCTGCCCATTAGTGATGCAGGGCACTGCTCTCAGGGTGAATGGAGGCATTCCCAGAGCTGTGGGACTTGGGGATTCCTCCTGAGCTTGACCAGTAGGAGCAGAGGGCTTTGGGGGATACAATGGGCTTCCTTTACAAGGATGATTTCTGGGAAGTCTGAGTCTCTCCCCAGTTTGTGAAGCAGGACCTCCTCTCCTAACTGCCCCCTCCCCCACCTTACGCCGACCTTCACTTTGGTGCTTATATGTGACCTCTTCAGAAGCACCTTCTTGGGGCTTCCATGATGTTCAGAAACCATATTGTACCACATCTGGCATCTATTCTGGTCATGGATCAGGAGTGTAGAGGACAGTGTGTGCCATAGGAACATCATAGGGCTTCCTTAAACTCATTTCCTGAAGTACAGGGCAGGAGCTGGGAGTCACAGAATGTTCTAGCTTTCCATCCTGATAGCTTACGGTCTTGTTTTTCCCATCCTTCTAATAGCCGCCAGTACCTTCCATGTGTGATGTGTTCTCTCAGGGATTGGGACACCTTCCACAGGGTTGTAGGCACCCCTGCACCTGCAGCAGCAGACCCCAGCATGCAATGCTCCTCCTCCAGAACATTCCTTCATGAAGGACTCAAAGGCTTCCCTAAATCCTGTCACCCTGCCCTGCTGGGTCCCCCTCTGTTGACCCACAACTCCTTCAGCCTCTCAGACCAAGGGAATCAGGGAGGGGGACAGTTGCTGAACAACAAAATTTTTTTGGGGGGAGAATCAAAATAAGAGAAGAAATCCCCTGCCCTCCCCAGAACACACAAAGGCGGCAATGCGAGAGGAAAGTCCCAGCTGAGGGTCCCCTCATTGTTCTCCCCCAGGTTGTGATGACAATCCCAGGCAGGTCACGGTCCCCTTCCCTGCAGCCCCTCCCCCTCGTCTTTCCCACCTTAGGCCCCTGAGAAAGAGACGCCTTGAGGCAGATGTCCCTGGGCTCAGAAGTGGTTCCCACAGGGAGAGGAAGTGTGGGCTCACAAAGAACCGGCCTTTCCCTGAGGAAGCAACTGGCAGTGGGTGTGCAGGGACTGACTGCCCTGAGGATGAGGGACAGAGGAGGCTGAGACCCAGGGGACAACCCTGGAGAGGAGCTGGCTCTCCGGAGGAAAGCAGGCATTGTGAGTATTTGTTTACGAGGGACAGGGGGCCTGACCTTGCCATTTGTCAACAGGCTAGAGGTTCCTTTCTCCACCAGGGTCCCGTATTGTTGTGGAACTGGCCCATTCATAATTTTATTTGGGGGTGGTTGGGTCTGGCTTCTAGCCCTGCCCCCAACTGGCTCACTTTCAGCATTGTAACCCGGATAAAAGGCAAGATATCCTTCCCCTTTCTCAGCCAGCTTCCTATTTAGCTTGTTAACCCTTGGAAGGACAGGAGGGTAAATGGGGTGGGGTGAGGGGTAAATGTTCCTCTCCTCCAAACCCCTTCTTGCTGGGATTGACTGTATATGGTAGAACCAAGTTCTAGGAAGGCTTGAGATGGAAGCCTCTGGGCATCATGGATTTAGACACTGGAAGGCAGACTGCTGAGACCCAACGAGGTGCAGAAAAAGATGGGAAGAGTCAAACTGGGATAATGCTCAGAGTGTCTGGCTCCCAGAAGCCCCCAGATTATACACAGGCTTTCAAAGGAGCGTCGGGACCAGTGGAAGGGGGTAGGGGCTGCTAGTATGGACAAGTCTGGAAGTTACCTGAAAGCAGAGCAGGTGAGAGGGGATGGAGGTCAGGCCTAGAGAAGGATGAGGAGCTAGAGTGGGATTCCAGACCCACTGGGGCCAATTGTTGGAAAGCATAGTTTATGTTACCATGGATACTTCCCAATGTCAGAGGCGGATGTGTACCTCAGGGGAGTAGTGAATTCCCACTAACTAGAGGTATCCTGGGGACCAGGCATTGTAGGCCAGGGTGCTGAGGTTTACCTTGAGGGCTCCTCAGGCTGCCCAGAGAAGCCAGAAGGAAGGCCAATGGGAGCCTGGACACACCCTAGAGCAGTCCCACTCCATGAACTCATCACTCATCCTGAGGCCAGCTATTGTCCTGTAGTCTCAGAACAAGTAGCAGGTGAAGTGAGATCTTTCCTCACTCACGGAGGAGGCTCGGGATCAGAGGGCTTCCCAGTCTCTCTCTGTCTCTCCCCCATTCTTCACATTCCTGCATCTGGGGAACGAGGACTTCCCTCCGCTGGTTCCTCCTACCTCCTACCTCCTTCTAGATCTAACTCAGAAAATCGAAAAGCTTGGCAAAGCTTCTGTCCCCCCCCCCATTGCAACTCCCTTCCTCCAAAACTGTTTTCCTCTCCTAGAGTTGTGCACTGAGTCTAGCTAACTAACACCATGGCTCACCTGACTTTAGAACCACCCCCTGTAGGTCATTAGGGTTCCAGGGGTTCTCGCCACCACATCTCATAGCAGTCACCATCCCATTCACTTCATAAACATTTTACATATCTCCTCCTCCATATGGAATAGAAATGAGCCAATGGCAAGGCCACCCTTTTGAGGCCATTGCAGGGTGTAGGGAGGGTGAAACCCCTGCCTCCTTTAGGAAAGTCACAAGCTGTTAGCACACCAACCTCCACACTGAAATCCTCTGCTGCCCTACTTCTTCCTGTGGCAAACCCTGAGTCATCTATACACAGGGGTGAGCTGTCGGATCAGGCCACCATAATGAATACTACAGACTCCAGACTTGAACCAGAAACATGTTTGCTCGTGGTCCTGGTCCTGAATTAGGAGGGAAATCCATGCTGAATTGGGACATCTGAGCTGAGGACCAGCAGGACTGTACCTCTGCAGGCCTTCCTCCTTGCATGGGAGATGGCAGTCTTCCCCTGTTCCTCATCTATTGTCAACCTGTCCATGTGTTCTTCTCTATACATGTGTCCTTCCCTCTGTACATGTGTCCTACTTTCCTGTCCCTCTGGGGACACTGGTCAGATTGTGTTGGGACTCATCCCAATGACCTCAGTTGTCCTAACCATCTTCTTAAAGACTCTGGGCTTCAGGATTAGAATGATGGCCTGTGGCTGGTGAGGCCCTATTTAGTTCACAGCAGAGGACTGGGATGCACTAAGAGCGTCTCTGGAAGCTCTGGCTCTATGAATAGAAAAGAGCAATGGCCACAGGAACAACAGTGGAAGGATCAGCACTTAAGGCCTGGGGGCCCTGGGACCCACTGGAGAAATAGCTTTACCCTGGATAGCCACTGTAACTCAACATTTGGGATAGTCCCAAGCCTATCAGTGGCCACCCATGGACTTACACTCTCAGTCCAGGTGAACAAAAGGGCAGTGACATTGTGGCATAGATAGACATCATCTGAAAGAAGCTGAGTCCTCTTTGTGGACAGATGGTGCCCCAGAGTGAGGATCAACTGGGACAAGGTGAGGCAATGCAATGGGGTCATTCTGTGTAAAGGACTGTGATGCTCTCAGACCCCCTCAAAGGACAAGCACAGCCTTCTTAGGAATCCTTGCCATGTGTGTATGTGTGTGGCATGAGCATGTATGTGCACCTGTAAGTGGATACTTGCTAAGTATTTTCATGTGTCTGGGTGTGCGCATGGTCACATATACCTGTATTGCACATACCTGCATCTGCATGTATGCTAGAAGTGTTTGCTTTTGCCCAGATTGTGTATGTGGATATGTGTGCATATGCACATACGTCTTCATTCATGATGGATATATTCGCATGTGTGTGAACATGGGCACGTGTATTTTGTACACATATTTGTCTGCATGCATGCTGAGAATGTTTTCAAGTACCTGGGAGTGTGTGTGTGAGCATTCACATATGTGTACACAGGACTACATGCACACTGGGGGAGTTGTGTGTGTCTAAGTATGTATACTACAAGTGCCTGTGTGCTGGATGAGGTAAGGAAAGACCTTGCACTTGGGGACACAGCACAGCTTGGACTCAGTAGCCCTGGCACTGGGCACCCAGGGACCTGTCCCTCTTCTGGGGCTCCATAGGCTCATATTTGAGCCGCTTGCTCTTCTCTAAGAAGCTACCTACTCTATGGCAACAGAGACTATGAGAATTTGAGGAGATGGGGTATTTTTTGAGCTGGAGTAAAACTGATCATTCTAGAAAGCTCCCCACCCAGTGCCAAGACACACCCCAGATCCTCTATGCATTCCCACAGTGGCTCTGAGCAGGGTTATCTCTGCACCCATTGTGTGGCATGGCTGGAGGATAGCCTGGGAACTTGGCTTAGTCGATCGCAGTTGTGTGACTCTGGACAGAGTAAGCTTCTCTGGACTCCAATGTCCTCAGATGTAGAGTTGGGGACATAAATATCTTTAAGGACTCCCATGGTGCTTGGTGAGATAAAGCAACAAAGCAAGAAACAAGAATCATCATGGGTGTGCAGGCCTCTCCTGCCCTTTCTCCTTGCAGAAAGAAATGGCCACAGAACTAGAGAGACAAACAGACAGATACAGTGATGGACAGACAGAGGGACATGGGGTATGGTGGACACAGTCAGGGAGACATAGGAAGATGGAGAGAAATAGACAATAACATACAGAGAAAGAGAGAGGGAGGGAGAGATAAATAGACACAAATACAGAGAGAGAGAGAGAGAGAGAGAGAGAGAGAGAGAGAGAGAGAGAGAGAGAGAGGAGGCAACAAGGAACATATTATCTCACCTCATTCTCACCCTCAGCTTGCCCTCAACCCAGATCTTTGTTCCACTGTTCCCTCCCCCCCCCCACTGATTCTTGGCTGCCTTAACTGAACCCATTGAGGTCAGAGGCTTGCTGGAGGTTGGGACTGCCATAAGACATTCCCTTTTATGTCCAATGTCTCAAAACTAGCAGAAGTCCAAATTAGAACTGAGAAGATTCGGTGAACAGAAGCCTTTTTGAAACCTGTAGGAGTTGAGGATCTACGGCCTACAGGGCCTCTCTTTCCCACAGGCAATGCTGATAGCAGCTGGGTGGGGGAGCTGGGGAGGTCCCCACTTCCTTCTAGTCCCTCCCATACTTTCCCATATTCACTGAAGACAGCCCAAGGAACATAGTAGAAACAGCCCTGTTCTCAGTCCAGGGACCTGGTCCTCAGCTACAAGCAACAAGATGAGACAAATGCTAAGAAGTGCCAGGTTCCATCATTTCCTGTGATTGTCAGTACTTCTCATCTGAGGGACAGGACAGACCCAACGACCTGGGACCCATCACTTCCTGAAGCCCTTCTTCAGCCTTGAACTTGGACGCAGAAGTTTAACCAGGTCATGATTTAGACTCAGCTCCTGGCAAGGAGAGTCTGTCATCAACCTCAGAGCTGTCATCACCCAGAAGGCAAAGCCATGGTTTTGTTTGTCAAGCTGTTTCCATGTTTTGAGCAGAGCATAACAAAAACCCCCTCACGAAAGAACTTCAGGCGGGCTCCCCTGGTACTCTGTTCCTGACTTGGGCTCATCTTTGGTCTAAGGAGGTCTGTTCTTGAGGAATTCAGTTTTGCTCAGAATCTGGGCAGGTCAGCTCATAGGCAAGCTCTCTCGTGTTGGTGGTGTCTATCCACTTCTCACAGACAAATTCTTCACCTTGCCGCCGTGGCCCACCTTCAGTAATGGTCTCCTTAGCATGGTCTACCAGCAGTTCCCATCTTTTCGTCCCCTTTCTGCAGTGGCAGATATGCTCAGCCTGTGCATTCTCTTGAGTTAAATGTCTTTCTTGCCTGTTATTCTAATCTTGGCACCCCCTGAGAGGGTACTCAGTACTCCCCCTTACATCTGACATATCAGAACATATTTTTAATAGATGGTGCAATCAAGTAAAAACAATTATCTGCTCTGTGTGTTGTGACACCCAAATGTTCTCGCATATGCATTACAATCTGCCAGCTGGTTGGAAGATCAATTTCGAAGGTTATCTCCAAGTGTGGACAATGGAAGGTGGAAGCTGTCAGAGCCTCCTTCAGGAGAAGAATCTGGGTCGTGGATGGAAGCCTCAGCAGCTCCAGACACTGCCCATCCACGAAGAATGGCAGGCACTGATGTTGATGGCTATTAAAAACTGGCTGACTGACCATGTGCTCACTGTTAGCCCTGAAAGTCTCCCATGGTCATGGTGTGCTGGCCGAGGAGTCTGAGAGGCAGTGATGGGCCCTGGAGTTCTGTTGGCTTCCTGGGGAGAGAAAGCAGGTATGTTCAAGCCCATTCCAAGTGGAAGCTTTCTTCCGTGAGCCACATAGACTAAAAGATGTAACACCAGTGAATTCCCAATATCTGGGGGCTTAGATGCCCTCTGGATCTCATCCACTTCTTCATCTGACAGCTGAAAACCAAACCATTGGGCTGCATCTCTAACCTCACGCCAACTCTCCAACTGGGAGTCAAGCTGGTGTTAGAATGTAGAGCTGGTGGGGAGAAGGGTCCCTTGCCAGTCTAGGGTCCCACAAGATGACAGGGATAAGAGGCATAAAGAACTGAGCAGTTGTTTTTCACAGTTATTTCTTAGGGTTGAGAGAGCACCTTTACAGTTTTTATTGTAAGTGTAGAAAAAAAATAAGCTGGGGCTCAAGACGGGAATACAACTTTAAAAATAAGCCTTGGACCCAATGTGTTTAATGCCTGCCCCATGGGGATCTTGGGCCCATAACTCAGAAGCACAATGGCTTTTCTTGTTATGAATGAGTGTGAAGTGCCAGCAGAGGAAATAGGAAGCCCCCAATGCAGGCTGAATGGACCTGTGAACAGGGCTAATAAAAGTTGTCCTGGATTTCCGTTACCACCAGGTGTTTCCGCCAGGACTTCCATTCATTCAGTGCCCGGGGATGGCCAATCCTGCCAAACCTTCCCCCCACGGACCCCAGCCCTATGCTCTGTGCCCCTGCCCTCACCCCAACCACAGGAGGCCATTCATGCCTAGCAGACTCCTGGGTCTCTAAGACAAACTTGATCTGATCCCTTGTAGCTCCATATCCATAGAATTTGTACTATAGTACAAGAGATGACCAGAAGTGGAGGAGGGGACAATCTAATGACAAGCAATGCCCCCCCATATCAAGATATAATATCCCCTCAGTTACAATAGAATAATCATGGAGATGGGTGGCCCCAAACACTGAATGACAAAGACACCAGGGCTGGGAGGTTCTGTAGTAGGGAGGGGTAGAATTGGAATCTGAAAAGAATTACCCATCCTATGTGAGTGCTGAGACCCATCAACTCAAGTACACATCCCAATGGCCAGGGTGAATATATTGGAGTCCATCTCTACCTTGCCTATAAACTATATGGCTTTCACATCACCAAACCCATCCTCCAATTCCCAGAAGGGACGTTAGCATGGCCTGACCACCTAGTGTAGTACTCCGTCATCAAAAACCAGCCAGTCATCTGGGGATGGCTCTAATCAGAGAGCACAAGAGGCCTCCACTTCAAATGCTCATATGGGCAGGCAGATGAGTCAAGTTGACCTGGTGTCCGATGGCAGGGAGAGGTAGAGAGCAGCATGAATGTAGCCTACCACCCTGTCTACAGGTATTCACGGTCAGTGTATCATATGGGCCACAGAACACACTCCTGTCTATAACATGCTTAGAGCTTTCTTGACCGATTCTGAGAAGCCACTGAGTGAGATGTCAGAGCCATAAGTGTCTTAATGAAAAGTTTGCAGTGATGTATCCGTGGAGAACGTTATCATTCAGAAGAGGGAGGAGTCAACCTCTTGAGTTTTAAGAAGAACTGCCAGACTTCCTTGGCACTGTAGAGGGTAGGTGGCTTTGTTAGTCACTTTCTTCATTGCTATTGCCAAATACCCAACAAGAAGCAACTTAAAAGGAAGGGGTCATTCTGCCTCACACCTCAAGGGGAGGCAGTCCATTTGATGGCAGAAGGATGAGGTAATTGTCCACATCTGCAGTCAGGACTCTGACATCCAGAATGTGCATCTTCACATCCCTGGACCACAATGACAAAGATAACAGGAAAAAAGATGACATGATACCCTGGATAAACAGCTTTGTACTGAACACTGAGCTGTAATTCATCATGTCATGTGTTTTATTTCTGACCTGATAGCTAAGGATATATGAAGGGAACAAGCCAAGGTAAGGACCAGAGCTCTGAGGGCCACTAGAAGCAAGCAAGGTGCAGGAAACCTAGTAATTAATAAAGGGCAGAGATGATCTCTGTCTTTGGGGCCAAGAAAGCTGGTCAGCAAAGCACTGTGGGCTGGTGTTGACTCAGAAAATTCTGATCTTCTCAGCACTGGGGATGTTTCCTGGACTCTGAAACACTATCAGAATGGGGGGTGAATTTACCTTCCAATACCAGAAACATGGTGCACTAGATCCTCCAATTCTGGACAGCCAATTGGACTCAGGGCCTCAGCTAGAATCCTAAGATGATGATGCTAAGAATTCTTTGCACATGGATTGTGCTGGGGACCAACAGGCTAAAGTTCATGAGAAGCAGAGTAAGAAGTAAGTGCCTCAGTGATGCCCAAAATCTTCAGTTAAAACACAGACAGAAGCCACTTAGTGGTTTTGTGGTCTCACCCAGCAAGCACCTTCCCCTGAAGCTCCCAATTTTCTCATCGGCAAAGTGAGGGTTTTAAATTAGATGCATGGGGGTTCTGATCAATTTATTGTTGGCTGCTTCTAAGCTGTCTCCAGGCACCTTTGGGAGCTGCTTACTGTTCCTTCAGAAAGTGTAGCAGAGGCCGCTCTGATGCTACCCTGTGTCTAGAATAATTGGAGACCGAGAAAGAGCAGGAGGCAGGGGGCTGCCTCCAAAGTAAAGTACTACCATCTCTGTTTCCTATCCAAACCCAGTCACACCCTTGGAGCAAGATTCTGGTGTGGAAAAGCAGCTACCAAAAGCTTCCAGACCCTTTCTCCTCAGCTGGCCCTAACCCCTGGCCAGAGAGCATTCCTTCAGCCTCGGATCTGCCCACTCTGAGCTGTCAGAGTGACAGATAGGAAGAAGTGGAAGGTGTGATGGCTGTGGCTAGGTGAAGATGAGGCATTGAAGAAGCTTCCAGACTTTATGGTGGGAAGAAGCACGTAAATGGGCAAAGTTCAGCTCTGTCTTAGCATCTGCCCCATGTCTATCTGTCTTTCTCTCTTTGCTTTCTTCCTATCTGCTGCTCCCTGACATCATCACCTCTGCTAAGCACCTTGCTTATCACTTCTACATTGTTCCACTTTGCTGCTGGAGCTGGAAAGTTCCACGGAGCAGACTCTGGCATCTTCTCTGTTATCATGTGTCCCACAGGTAGAGAAGAGAGATTGAGCCTGGGTATCTCTGTGCCCAGGCTAGAGTTCAAAGAAAGGTTAAGCTTTCTGTTTATGACACAGATGGAGGCAAGCCCAATCGCAGGTCTTGGGAACATGGGTTTTATTGTAGAGGGACATGTCTCGTGGTCCCTTGAAAGCAGTGTCAAACTCTTCAGGAGTCTTCCTTTGGAATTCTGTTCTTTTGTGAACAGCCCGGTACCCTCCCCCATTTTCAGCTGCCTCTCCTCCTTTCTGTTAAACAATGGGAGCCCCTTTTGGGTCATCTAAAGGCCACGAGTTATCTTATCTTTGCATCGGTCAGCAGGACTCCCTGGGGAAGGTCTGCAGCTACCTTGCTATACCAGAGTGGTCTGGTGAAGGGGGGCACCCCTCTAACTTCACCCCATTCAAGGCCAAGGGTTGAAATGGTTAGGACCCTGCTATCATCTTGCATGGTTGTTACTAGAACCATCAAAAGTGGGTGTTGGAGATTAGGAGCTCAAGGGCCACCTCCTCTCCCCAAAGGCTCACTCTCCCTCTGAAGATAAAAATGATGCTTTACATGGAGTGGGTTGGAGCACTAAATAAAATGAAGAATTTCAGGGTACCATAGTATACCATGCATGGTTGGATCTCCAGAAGTGGTAGCTATTGCCAGCAACAAAGATGAGAAGTAGAAACAATGGTCGCAGGTTAATACTGTGGTCTTTGTGGAGGGGAACGTGCTGGCCCCGTTCCAGGGCAGAAGCACATCTCACCCTCAGGCAGACAGGGAGAAGAAGCAGCTACAACCTCAGCACCTAGCACTTGGCTGTGAGCCGAAGATGCTTGTCCTGTAGGGGGCTTCCAGGAAGGAGGGCTTGATGGGAACATCCTTGGTGGGCTAGGGAGGAGAAAGTTTGTGGTTCCAGCTTCCCAGCTGTGTGATCCAGGCAAGTTCCTCAAACCCACCACCTCCCAAGTTCTTCCTTTGCAATAGAAGAGGGAGGTTTCCAAGGGTGGATCTTTGTGAATTGGGCCTGAAAGATTTAGAAAGATGGAGGAGGAGAAAGAGCATAGGAGTGGAAGCTGGATGGGGAGAGGGTGGTGACCAGCCCTGTCCATTCGAAGCATGCCGAGGGGGGCAGATCACAGCCCTTGGGTGCCAGTCCAGATGAGCTTTTTAGCTGAAGGTTTAGGCTCAGGGAGGCCATCTGCCCTGAGCCTTTTGACTTGCCTTAAGTAGTCTCATGATGTCTTGTGGATTCTAGGAAGAGTATATGTAGAGCCCAGCAGCATATAATGTTCTTGCATCCATTTCCATGGGTCTCTGTGGCTCAGAAGTGACCTTGTCTCACTGAGGGGTGAGTGTGTGTGTGTTTCTTCTCTTCTTCTCACCATATTACTAAAGCCAAAGAGAAGAAGAACAGGCAGATGAGACCTCTGAGAAGTGCCATCCTCAAATTGTAAAGAGCAATAGAAAAGGCAGTAGCATCTGGGGTTGGAATAGACGTCGTTGGCCCAAGACCTGTGTCACCAGAAGTCAGCATGGACCGAGAGTGGACACTGCCTCGGGTCCAAACAAAGAATTCTAAATCCTCAGACCCTGGGAGTTGGATAAGAGCTTGCAAGTGGGATTAGCAAGGCCAGAGCTCAACATTCAGGGTCCAAACCCTGATCCTCTGGTGGACCCAATACATCTGTGGAAAAAAAAAAAAAGCCTCATGAGCTTCCAAAATGTATCATACCTATCACCTTTCCAGGCCATCCAAGATAGTGTGTGAACCGGCTCAGATGTGAACAGGGGCCATACCAGGTCTCCATGAACTAGAAGAGGCCCAGTGTCAAGTCTGATTGGTTACAGCTAGGAAGACGGCACAGGGTGGCGTCTCTGGCCCACTGTGCAGGCAAGAATGAGAAAGCAAGTGTCCAGATGACCAGTTTTCCACCTTCCTAACGCCACAACCCTTTAATACAGTTCCTCATGTTATGGTGGCCCCCAACCATAAAATTATTGTCATCTCTACTTCATGACTATAATTTTGCTGCTGTTGTGAGTTGTAATGGAATCTGTTTTCTCATGGTCTTACGTAGCTCCTGTGAAAGGGGCCACAATCCACTGGTTGTGGGTTAGACCGACCTGTGTGCTATTCAGAACAGAAGCTACTTGGCTCTGTCTTCCCAGATGCAGAGTAGATGTGGTCTCAAGTTTGGAGCCAGAGTCTAGAAAATCAACTGTTGTTGGAGAGTGGATTGTAGCCAGGCACTGCCCTTGACTCCAGCTCCTTGGCTGGGGGTTAACTTTATTATTCTCTATGTAGTCACTCTGTTTGGTGGCAGTAGGGATCAAACCTAGGGCCTCACATAAATCAGGTAAATGCTTTAACACTGAGCTAAACTCCCAGCTCACCTCCATGATTTTGCTTTGTTGGGAAAATGTGGATTTTTTTTTTCCTCTAAAAACTTCGTTTCTAAGCAGGACAGTGGTGATGCTTTGAATCCCAGCACCAGGGAGGTAGAGACAGGTGGATCTCTGTGAGTTCAAGGCCAGTGTGGTCTCAGGACAGCCAATGCTATACAAAGAAACCCTGTCTTGAAAAACAAACAAATAGACAAAAAAATGAAATAAAAACAAACAAACAAACAAAAACACCTTCCAATCAACAGGAAGATAGATTCCTAAGAGCATATAGTCCCATACAACAACACAAAGATAGTTAGCTCGGTTCCAGAATTGTCCAGTAGGTCAAACACAGGCAAGGAGGTGGATACTTGTCCCTCTTGACAAATTTTGACAGATGAAGGGGCATCCCAGCGAAGGAGAGCTGAGCTAGCAGCAGAGTCAGGGTACTCCCGAGGAGGAAGCTTCTTGTGTGTGGTGTGAGGTCAATTGCTGGGCTGGAGTGTGAGGTGTAGGAGGGATATCAGGGTTCTCTGAGCATGAGGACTGGTTGAGGTTGCATCATACTGGGACTGTTCTGCATACTATAAAGTGCCATAGAGATGGGAATTATTCTAAGTTTTAGGTTCCTGGATTGGTGTTCATAACTTGGGACACCCTGTTCAAAGTCGCTCTTATTTGTCCTTGGCTTTCCAGGCCCTCTCCCAAACTTGGATGAGAGGTTAGCCATGGTCTTGGGCTGTAACATTGGGAAGGAGTCTCCTGGGAGACAGATGGAACAGAGGCAGACGGAGTTGCTGACGTGGGTACTCCCTAAGTGAATCCTGGGCAGCCTTGGCAGGCCTCTCTGGAGCTGATAGGTAGCAGCCCACAGGGTATCACTCACTGCTGGATGCAGCCTTGTATTCGAGAAAGAGGTTAAACATGAAAAACTCAGTTCCCACTTTATCCTGTGCCGTTCAGAGTTGCATCCTCCATTTCTTCCAAGCCTTAGTCTGGGACCTGAATTATTTCTAAGATTCTTGCTAATTCTTTTTTAAAAATATTTTTTCTGGTTTAGATTTATTTATTTTAGGTGCATGAGTGTTTACCCTGCATGTATGTGATTGTACTGAAGAGGACTTTGGATCTCCTGAAGCTGGAGGTGTGACTCTTCATGTGGGTACTGGGAACTGAACCCAAGTCCTCTGCAAGGTCAGCTGATGCTCTGACCACTGAGCCCATCTTTCTGCTTCTACCTCTTACTAATACAAATCCCTGGTAACTGGTGCCTCGAGCGTTGAGCACCAACTTGGACATAGAAGCTCCAAGGTCTGGAGGGTGTAAGCACAGGGTTCATGTACAGAGCCCAGCACTGTGGATGAGCCTGCACAGTGCACTGTGGCTGCCTCTGAGTGACCACTTACAGGACACTGAGACCTTTGCCCCTGTATTTCAGGATTTACACCTAAGCACAAGCTTTTCCCAACTCACTTTCCGTGGTGAAGATTGCATGAGAGACAAGCACCCTGCCACTGAACTACATCTCTAGGCCTACAATTCCCCTTTAATCCCACTAAATGACTCCAAGAGCCTGACTGTTCCAGACTAGTCCCTTCCTAGTCCAGAATATCCATCCAGATCATATCCTCTCTCTTTGCAGACCTTCTCGGACCTGTTGTCCTTTCCAAAACTGAGATTCAGGCCCCAAGGAAAGGGATGGAGACCCCATCAGCTACATCTCCTTGAAGCCGGTGTGTGCCCCACACACTTCCTTGATATGCAGTGCATGTTCTGCTTACAATGAACCCCAACTTATAGAGCCAGTTATTGGGTATTTTTGTGGGACAGAGGTTATCTGCTGAGGCCAAGATACCGTTTTTGGTAAGACTGTCCAGGACTGGACAGGCCACAACACATGGGCAATAGGATGTGCTGCCTTAGGCTGAGGTCACTGTGTGATGAGTTGGTACCCAGGCAGGTTGGCAGCTGGATGAGTATAGTATGGGAGCTAGAGACTAGGCTCTTGGGAGACAAGAGGTATATTCAGGCTGATAAGTGCACAGGAGCCAAGCTCAGTGCTCAGTTTCTCCTGTAGGCCAGGGTTATCACCAAGCCCTCAGAAAAAGCATCGAGAGCTGAAATTGGTCATGCAGCATGCTCCTTTTCAGCTGGGGAGGCAGGAGTTCCAGGGGTAGCTTAGCCAAGCTCACTCCACCAAATGATGGCAGCTGGAACGCTTTCTCCATCCTCAGTACTTAAGTGAGAAGGTCACTCAGAGAGCCAGCCACAGCCCCCACTGAGAAAGCCCATCCATAGTGCTGAGCTACGTGTATGCATGGTGGGGCCTCTGTGTTCAGGGCCATGCTCCAGTTCAGGGCACGGTGAATGGGGATTGTTCCAGGAGATGGTTTGCACTGTACTTCTTCTGAATTGTTTGGGTCTGTGCCAGCTCCTTCCCCAAGCAATGCCCTCTGGCTATTGTGTCAATTATGGCTGATGTTTATCTCTCTTGTTTATCCAGTTGCTGTATAGATTGACTCTCTGAATGTCAGGGTTTGGCTGTTTCCATAACAGGAAGCCGTTTGCTGTCTTACTGTATTAAGAAAGTCCAGTCAACACAATAGAATCTCAACAAAACCCTAAACACTTCGTTTGCTTGGGGAGCCTCATTGAATCCAACTCTGATTGTTCCATTTAGAATTGGAATCCTGTATTTACAGTCAGAAGGGTGTGTGTGTGTGTGTGTGTGTGTGTGTGTGTGTGTGTGTGTGTGTGCACGTGTGTGTTTAATGAGGTCAAGCCAGGCTTTTCACTTTCTAGGTTCCACACCCAAAGCTCAGCAAACTCAGCAGGGAAGAGGGTGCCAGGATTCCCCAGCTGTAGACCTTCTGACGCTGGAGAGTAGGGACATGCAGGACAGGGTCCCTGGGGAGCTTCCTCCTGGTCTGCCTGCCTTGGGTCACAGGAAGAGGCTTCTGTTTGCACACTGAGGCATGCTCAGACAGTAGAACAAAACCACACTGTGGAACTGAGGCGCCCTGAACCCTGCAGAGGAAACGCGATCAAAGGGAAGCCCTGGGCTCTCCCTTTCAGTGTGTTATCCTTTCCAGTGGCTTCCATGCTCTGGGAGTTTCCAAGAAGCCCTCTGGGTACGTGCTTAAAGAGTGTGGTTTTTATTGGTGGTGTTAATTCGACGTTCTCTCCAATCTCCATCGTCAGCTTGCCAAAGGGCTTAGAGAAGAAAGCCACCAGCCCACAGTGATAAATGTGTTTCTGTATGAAGAACCACCTTCTTTGGGGCAGACAGCACAGCTAGTCCTGTTGCAGAGTTCCAGAGGCCTGATCTCCCAGTGCAGGGAGCACGGAGCAAGCATCTGGGCATTATCAGTGTAAAACTAAAACCTGAGGAGAAAGTCTACTTAGAAAATGAACCTAGACCTCATGAATGCAATTTCTTGATACAATTAAGCCTCGAGAATATCATAAATATGAGCTTAGGCATTCTTGACTTGTGAACAGCTTGTGAAACCATTCACATGGGTTAAGTGAAGGCTTGGATATCCTCTGCAGATCGAGGGCTCTCCTTCCCATCATTCTTTCTTAAGCCACACGTGGATGGCTACTTCCTGTCTTCCGATATAAACACAGGCTAGACTTACCTGGAATCAGCCACATTAGGGATGCTCTTAGTGTGGTCCTCTCTTCTATTCCCAGGAAAGTGACTGGTCCACCCAGAGAGAGGCTGCTGGAGGCTTGGGGGAGGGGGTAGTGGTGTTGCTGGTAGGAAGCTGGAAGATAGTGCAGGTATCATCCAGTTTACATCAGCTCTTCCCTTGAGAGGTGAGAAGGGAAAGTGAGAGGTCTAGCAGGTGTGGGGTGGAAGGAGGCCTCAGGAAGGATTCACCCCTGAAAGCCGGGTGGGCAAGAGTGACAGACACACTGCACAGAAGCTGGGGAATCAAGGCAAGGCAGATGGAAGCTAAGGTGTCAGATGACTGGGCCTGGTTCTTTAGGTCACATGTACACTCTACCCTCCAAACCTTTTTAGGTTTTCTGGTAAAATATTTCATATTACACAAACCAAGGAGGCAGTGGACGCAAACTCTTTTAAAAAGATCTATTTTTATTTTATGTGTACAAGTATTTCAGTGTATGCTTGTAAGTTTACTATGTGTGTGCTTGCTGCCACAGAGTCCAGAAGAGGATGTTACAGAGGATTACAAACTGCTGCCTGGGTGCTGGGAACTGAACCAGGTCCTTCAGAGAAAATCTAAGTGCTCTTAACTGCTGAGCCATCTCTCCAGCCTGCAGTCTTGACCTCTTATATTGCATAAAGTTTCCAGAGGGATTTGTGTACTTCTTAGAATATGTGGTGAATCACACAGCCTTCCATTCTCCTGGGGAGATGTGGATGCTACCCAACCCACTGGAGCTAAGTAGAAAAAGTCCTTTGACTCTTGATAATCAAATAAATTAAATATTCTCATATTGCTACTAACAGATTTCTAACCTTCACCTTATGTAAAGATACAAATAGTTATCCCTTGGTATCCACAGAAGACTGATTCCAAGTTCCCACATAGGTGTCCAGATCCTGAGAAATTCAAATGCCTTAGAGAAAATACTCTTTGCATGCAACCAGGCACAGCTTCCTACATATTTTAGGGATCTAAATCATCTAATCATTACTTACTGTACTTAACACAATATAAATGTTATGTAAATATCTGCTTTGGTGTATTGTTTAGGGAATGACAGGAAAAAGCTCTGCATGTTCAGGACAAAAGACAACCAACATAGACCTAATTACGATCGGAGTCCACAGGTGGCTCACTTCTGGGACACAGAATTCCTAGTTTCTGAGGACCACTCTATGTTGCTGATGCAGAAACCTCTGTTTTGGTTGAAGATGCTTGGAGTCTTCCAAGCATCATTTTCACCTGTTCAAGCAGCAGACTAGCAGCCTTGGGAACTGTAATGCAAGCAACAGAGCAGTAGAGGGCACTGTTTACCTAAACTCAAATTATGAACCTGCCAGGAACTAGAATTCTGATCTAGTTACTAAGAGTAATCAATCACCCAAAGGGTCCTCTAAGCCCTGTCTAAACCAAGTCAGTGAACAAGAAGGCTGTTGGCTCACAAAGGCTTTCTTGCTTTGCTCAGGAACTCAGACCTCAGCCTGTCGAGCTGTCCTCTGTAGAGAGTGGTTCACACCAGCCTGTGTCTATTGTGTCGTATTTCCTCCTATTCCTCTGGTTCTGGTCCACTGACTTTGAACCTTGCCTTTACATCCCAGGAGACCAAATTACTTCCCTCAAGATGCCTTCCCTCTATTATTCTTGTGTACCAGGCAGTCATTGCTGTGAGGATGTCTCAGGGGTAGGGTGGGGGTTGTACAAGCTTGACCCACTTTAGACATTGGTAGAGAGACAGGTTAATATTCCCTCAGAGTTGAGGAGAAAGATGGAGCTTGGAGTTGCATTACTAGGTTTTGCTTCTTGGGGAAGTACCCCCACAAACACATGGACAAACACCTAGAGTAGCATCACCTAAGTGTCAGCCAGGATTTTGTTCAAATTACCTGTGTTGGGTTTTTGGCCTTGATATACACACCTTTAATCCAAGAATTTAGGAGGCAGGGACAAGTGGATCTGAGTTCAAGGCCAGTCTGATCTACAGACCAACCAAGGCTACCCAGTGAGACCCAGCCTCAAAACAAACAAAATAACACATGCCCTGCTCCAATGTGGATGCTGAGAATAAAGGGACACT
The DNA here is from genome assembly GCA_004025045.1 of Sigmodon hispidus. Classification (NCBI taxonomy): domain Eukaryota; kingdom Metazoa; phylum Chordata; class Mammalia; order Rodentia; family Cricetidae; genus Sigmodon; species Sigmodon hispidus. The sequence continues at coordinate 175,444 of PVIH01001341.1, forward strand.
GTGCATACAGAGAGGGCAGCATGGGAACACAGGAAACCTGCGCCCCATCTTGTGAGCTTAGAATCACCCTTGAAAAATAGTCTATTATGATACCAACACGTGCTAATTGTGATTTATTTATCCTTCTCGAATGATTGCTGTCCAGGCCCCTAATGGCAGATTCATGATCTTGCATTGTTTCCCTGAGAGTTCTCCACAAAACCTGTGTCTGCTCTGTCTGTGGGTATCAGAACCTGAGTGAGTTCAGGCTCACAACTCTGTCAGTTTTCCAATCAGAGTATACACACCATGAGACTTAAATAGCATTGCTGTGTCTTGGGTGCGGCACACAGAGGGAGCACCTAGGGACTCTCCCTCCTAGTGTGGTGTTATTGGGGGCCTGCTGAGTGGAGTGTAGAGAATTGTGCTTGAGATGGCTGGTCATTTTGAAAGTGTCTTGAAGTAAGACATGGGGATCATAGGGAACATGTAGTCTTATAGCAACTAGAAAACATAAACAAGAGGATTGCAACTCTTTGCGGATTGACTTCCTGCTGTGGTGTGAGGAGATCCTTCTACCTCTGTCTTGTCTCCATTCCTGGAATTTTTATCCTCTAAAGGGCTTGAGTCTTTGGCTCAAGAGTGTTATGGGCTTTTCTGTTTCTAGAGATTTCTAAGTTGATTCTGGGAGCCTAACATTAGTGAACTTTATGTCATTTTCTCTAAATTTCTACTTGACTGAGATAAAAATAGTTGGTTTTTCAGAAATTAAAACACACAGAAGATAATTTTTTTTTTCCCGCAATTCTGCTTTCCCCCAGACAGACTCAGACTCGGAAATGGGGAGGCTTTCAGGCTGTCGTGACCAAGTCTGTAATAACTGATGCTGCCAGCAGAGGGCGGAAGAGACACGCCGCCTGTAGAAGAACCACAGACCAAACTGCTGACATTTTCAGGGGAATGCAACAGCTGGGCTGGCTTCTGTGCCCACAAGTCATGATAAAGGGCCCCACCTGAGGAAACAAGAGCTTGAGGTGCAAACTTTGCCAGGCTGCTCTGAGAGGTCACAGTGTGGGAGCATCCCCAGACCTCTTAAGGTCAATCTACCCAAGATTATCAATTACACTTTCATTTCAGGGTAGCAAGGGGCAAGGTTTTAAATGTTTGGGCTAAAAATCACATGAGTCTACCTGTTTTGTTTCATTTATCTGAGATCAGATCTCCGGTAGCCAAAGCTGGCTCAATATTAGTAGAGGATGACCCTGATCTTGGGACCCTTGTGCCTGAACTTCTAATGCTCTGATCATGGGTGTATGACATCATATCAGAGGGATAAACATATTTTTAAAGCTGTTCTTAGTCAATTCAAGTTTTCATCTTGGATAGGGTATAGTAATTTTGTCCAAGGAAATACTGTAAAGCAAACACCTATGTAATTGTTACCTATGTTAAAAAAAAAAAGGAAATATTTCTTATGTGCTCTTTCAAATAGCTTCTTTTGTTTTTCTTTGTAAATGTAAATTCTAGTCAACATTTTGATGGTAGTCCATGATTTTCCTTGTGTTACCTTTAATTTGCTCTTTGCTGTTATAGTTTCTTTATATTATGACTGTAAACTCAGTTCTTTATATGCTCATTGCTGTTGCTATAGATTGCAACATTATATATTTGTCTGATATATTGTGAACAGCATTTGGTTTCATTAAAAAAACAAATATTCAAATTTAAGTAGGTGCCTTATAGTTTTAATTTGCTGCATCTGTACCGCACACTCTCATCAGTGCTCCAGAATATTCTAGATTAATGCATTTCCAAAGCGAAGTGTCTCCACTTTCTGCTAGGCCTTGTTCAGAAACAGTGAAAGCAAATGGGTTAGACCATTTCACGCTGCTTCCAGTCACCAGCCTAAGGTTCATTAAAGACAGTCCCTGAACCCTTTTCCTTTTTCTCTGCCTTCTTTGGCTTCCTAAATAGCACCAGCCAATGCTTCACAGCCATAGACGAGAGATTCCCACACACACACCCCGCATGGGGCATCTGAGTGAGTGCAGAGAATTGGTAGAATCACATGTACCTCCTGAGGTCCCTGGGACTGGAGTCTATTCTTTATCATTCTCTGCCTTAATGACTCCAAGGAGAAGGAAAAGTCAAAATGTCGCACTCTGTCACCTAGTGGACCAGTTTGTCCAGGCTCTGGGATGGGCCTGCAGGCTCGATTGTGCAGCAGGACACCTGGCCTCCACCACCCAGGCGACAGCCTCAGTGGTGGCCATGCTTTCCTGTGCAGCCACCGAGGCGTGTAGGATGCTGATAAGGGACAACAATGTATCAGAGGAAAAAGTGGCAGCAAGGGACAATGAGCGGCGGCAGGGACTCTCCCAGGCGGTGGCTCAGAAGCCACAGAGACTACTCTCTGGGTGTTGTAAGCTCTGTCCCTCAGGGAGCTACCCCATCAGTCAGCCTCCCGGGCTCTCTTCTCTGCACAGTGGAGCAGACAGCTACTAACCCAAGAAGAACCTCTGCCACCTTCCCCCAGGGACAGGTAGATGGCAAAAGCTCCCAAGGTGGCCCAGGATTAGCTTCTCCAAATTTCTCCCCTGTTCCCCAGTAGTCACTCCAAGAACTATGGGCAGGAATTAATACATAGCTTTCAATTATAACTTTGAACATTAATGAACTAAATTCCCTAATCAAAAGACACAGACTAGGGCCAGTGAGATAGCTCAGCAGGGAAAGGCATTTGCTGGGCAAGCCGGATGGCCTGAGTTCAATCACCAGAGGCCACAGTGGAAGAGTGGACCAACTCCTGAATATTATCTTATGAATTCCATACCAAGGCACCACCACATAACACACACACACACACACACACACACACACACACACACACACACACACACACAGGAGGCATACAATATTAAAAAAATATTTTAAAAGACATAAGCAAGCAGGCTGGATTGAGAAGCAGGAGCCATGCATTTGTTTTCTCCAGGAAACATTCTTTACCATCAAAGACAAATACAGCCCACATAAGGGCTTTTCATCCCAGTCTGAAAGTTAGGCTGAGACAAACACTCAGAAAGGCTAGCCCTTGGAGGCACAGACCTTGAGACCTGTGCCCAATATGAGACCGATCTTTCCTGTGACTAAATGGATCATAGATATCAATCCAGGGGTCTCCTGGAGATTCAGCCACCTTAGAGCCAAGACAGACTATGGATGATAGAAGTGTCGTCACTGGAAACTTACATAACACAAGTGCAGTGGATATAAAACCTCACACCCTCTGGGGTGGAGCCACTGCAAACCTGGCCACGGGTGCATGAACAGCCTTGAAGGTCTGTTGTCCCTTCCCGAGTGCTGTTTGAGACCGGCCCGATCCGTCATTGCTGAGCCCACCTTCTGTGGACTGGGGCTTCCTGTGGCTAGTGAGGGCTGGCCAGCACTATCCTAAGGGTGTAAAGGGAAAGAAGACAGGCAAGACTAAAGGAAGCAAGGAAGGAAGGCACCATGGAGGCAGCAGGGGTGTGCTAGGCCAAAGACGTGTGCACTGTGAAGCATGGGCCCAGGAGCTGTACTGAGAGAAAAGTCTCTTCTGCCACAATGCTTCAGAGGAACACAGTCCTCAATGTGCTGTTTCTTAGATTGAAACCAAGGGATTCTGGCCCAGTGTCCTCAGGGAGAGAGCGCAGTCTAGGGCTGCAGCTGGAGGGTCTCATTGTCCATGGCTAGTTGTTCTAGGCCATTGCTGGGAGCCTCTCACTGCAAAGCCAGGGTAAAGGTGGAGGCCAGTCAACAGAAGTCAAGAGGGACCACTAGTCCCAGGACACAGCCTTGTGCATCTGAGCATGGGGAAGGGCAGGTTTTGGTGTGCTAGAGGGGGGATTTCGGCCCCTACATCTCTCAGCCTACCCTGATACCATCTGCTCCCAGTGAGGTGCCAGCAAGGAGCTGGGAGTGTTCCTCTGGGGACATCTGAGAGATCCCAGTGTGTAGCCTTAGTTCCCTCTGTGCCAAGCTGTGCACCATGGTGGAATGCCACCCTCCTGTGAGAGACGAGACAAGGTGTCGGAAAGGCTGTTTTCTTCCCTTCATTCAGAAGGTCTCCTAGGATATCAAGGTCTGGCTTAACACAGTGTTCTGGGTTACTGGGCATCCACTAGTCCTCAATCTGTGCTATAGCCGAAAGCTGCTAATATGGACTAAGATGGCCATTAACAGGCCCTTTGTGGGCAGGAGCTGAGAAATGGTGGTTCTTGATGATCTCCGGCCCTTAATCCCCAGCACATTCAGTTCTTGAAGAGGCTGCACCATGGGGTTGAGGTCAGGAGTCTTTGCATGTACACGCCTCACTAGCTGCCACACCTCCGGTGAACCCCAAAAGCTTATGGCTGTGCTGGATCATTTGCCAGCAATCCCGTCTCTATGCAATCAAGGACAGAGCCCCTAGTACGGGCTGTTTTGTCAGCACTTGGCATGCGACCATGGAGGTGACACCAATTACTTGTGTCACAGCTTCTGGGGAAGACGGAGATGCATGAAAGCCAGTTTAGGGCCATCCATCAAGACCGGAGGGGGCTGAGGGCCTGTCAAGACGACAGGGAATAGACGGAAGCAGGGTCTCTCGAGGCATTGAGTTGGTTCTAGCATCAGAATTGATGCTTCTGCAGGCAGGATGGGTCAGGGTGAGAGAAGGGGATTTTGGGAACTAGGGTCAGGTCACCTATCCTCAGGCCTGCCTCTCCCCTCTTGCTGTTGTCCACAGAACTGAACTATGTATTGCTGTCTTCTCCTCTAAACACCCCCTAACTCCCATTTCCCTCTGTCAGAGCACCCCTATCCAGTCACATGCTGCCTCTTTCTTACAAGAGGCCTTTCCGTTTTAACCCCATGCCTGTTAAAATGTGCTCTATAGGAGTCCTGTGCTCCTAAGCAAAATGATATTTAATCCACTGAAGTCAGAGCTATTTTATTATATTCTGCAGCGTGTCTACATTTTCTGTCATACCAATGAGTTCTTATGACTACACAGCAGATAGGATTGAAGCCAGCATTGGTAGATGGGTAAACTGAGGCTAGCAAAGTTGTTAACTCACTCCCCAAATTATACTGTTGGTATACATGTCATCTGTCGGGGAGAGTGGGCGCAAAGGAAGAAATGATGGAGTTCACTCTCTCACACCTCCAGACCTATTACTGCACCTATGGGAATCATGTGTAGGACTGAGGCAGCTGGGTCCACCTCATCCAGGAAGTCCTAGGGGTCTCAAGATATTCTAGGATTTGGGGAAACATCCCAGGGGGAGGGAGATGCTCTCTACCACTGACCAGCATACCTGGTCCTAAGAGCCTTGGACAGTGAGGATTTATCTCACCTCACTAACAAAATACCTGGTAGAATCAACACAAGGGAGAAACGTCTACTCTAGCTCTTGTTTTCAGGGTATTTCAGTTCATTGTGAGGCAGGATGGGGAGATATAGAGTCAGGAATAGCTTGGTCCCTTCCTGGTACCCCCATCAGGACTCAGAATCAAGATCAGAGGTCCACCCCCAGTAATCTGTCTTTATCATCCAAGTCCCACCTTCTAAAGCTTACACAACCTTCCTAAACAGCGCCACCAGCTGGAGACCAGATAGAAAAACACATGAGTGTGAGGGACACATTCCACATTCAAAACACAACATCAGCTCTTTTCTTTCTCCTCCAGCCTGTTCTAAGGGCCAAAGGATACCAGGCAGGGCTTCACTGAGCATAGAGGACCCGGAGCTATGGAGATGGCATATGTCTGTCAAGGTCAAGGCAGGCTGTAGCTGGTGGAGCCAGGCTCTGGGTCAGAACGTCCCAGAGTTTGCACAGCTTAAGTGCAGTGTAATGATACATCAACAGAGAGAGGTCAGGCAACCCAATAACTCAGCTGGGAGCGACTTTCCAGTATTGTAGGTGACTTGGAAGGATAAAGGAAGATCCAGTGTATCTAGAAAGAACTGACCCCCCTAAAACCCGTATCTCTGAGCTTCTAGCATTTTCTACGCTCTTTCTTAAAAAGACAAGGAATGAGCTATGAAATCTTTCATCTTTGCTGCAGACTTTTCATCCAAGAAACCAATTTTTAGTGGCAGTGTAGGAGATACCTCAGTCCCTATTCCCTTCAAAGGCTAGCCAAGGAACAGTGTCACACACCACCCCAAAGATCTGCACATGACTGGCTTCGGTCATGTTTTGTCATCAAGGAAGTAGAGGACAGATAAGTGACATGACCAATATCTCCCAATCCATGCTAGAGAAGGGCTTCAACCCAATGCTCTAATACATCCACAGAGTTGTGGCCAAACCCAGGTGACCCTATGTTACAGACTGTCACCTGCGCCCTGGTCTGCTATGCTAGCCAGGATCCCAGAGGCTTACCCAAGCTTTCCTCCCTCCTTCCTCCAGGCCTGGGTTCAGCTCAGCCCTCAGATTATAAAACTCAGCCAATGAAGCCAAGTCTATGGTGTAGGTGCCCCCCGCCACATGCCCCATAGCTGCAGCAGAGGTGGGAGAGACAAGCAGAAATGCAGCCATCAGCACTTCTCTTCACAGCAACCCTGTTGTGTTAATTAATTAAAGCATTGTGTCTCTGAGAGATAGACACAATGTTATTCTTGCTTAAAGCCGGGGGAGGGGACTTTGGCTTTGAGCTCAACCCACCCCCTTCGAAGAAAAATATGCAGCAAGGTCTGGGGTTCAAAGAAAGGGTTGCGGGTATGTCTCCTCTTACCATCTTTTTGTGGCCACACACCTGAGTAAATTGCTTGGGATGGCAGACCCAAAAAGACTTTCCACCCCATCCTTCTGCTTAGCAGGTGGTGGGGGAGGGGCTCCCATGTTGCCAGTAGAACACATTGATGAGGGGAGGGAATGGGTAGGACCACAGAGAAGATACGCATCGGCTTCAGGAGAGCATAATAGGAAGACTTCAGTGTGATGTATGGTTCTGGGGACATTATTAATGATTTGCTGATTTTTACCTTTAAAACCTTTGGGCAGATTATTTATTATGTCCTTGGCATGTCTATGATCTATGGAGGGCCACTAATCTCTGAGCATGCCCCCCCTTGTGTCCCTACTCCTTTACAGTGTCTAATTAGGCTGAGATGCTGCCCTCTCTACCAGGCTCCACCCCACACCTGAGCAGGGAGGAGGCCAGATCTCAGATTCATGTTTTTGCCCCATGGAGGCTGCAGAGCAGAAAATCTGGTTCCTATGCCTAGCTATGCAGGAGACTGCTGTGCGACATTGAACTTGCATGACTTTTCTGGGCCTCTTCTCATGAAGGAGGCTGTTAGGGAGAACAGGTATCAGTTAGGGCAGAAAGCAAGACACATGGCCCTGCTGGCCTGACAGCCTCAAAATCCTGTGACAAGGAGGACTAGAAAATGGGGGGAGCACGTTCAAAGACTCAGAGTCCTGCCTCATGCTGGGCCTTCTGTCTGTGGCTCCTCAGCACAAGGCCTTTGAGTCCTCCCAGAGTGAAGAGACTTCAGATCATTTACTGACTGGGGACACAGTGTAGACAAGAGGCCAGAGGCAGGGAGAAGGTCACCATGGCTGGCAGACCACATGTCTCAGAAAAGAGTGCACCCCCCACCCCCGGAAGTCCCAACCCTGGGAGTCCCAATCCCACTCCAAGAGCCCCAGAGTCCCTGGTTAAACTTCCAACCACGGTGATTTTCCTCCATACGCCAAGTGCATCCTGGCAGCAGCCTTACTTCAGATTGCCAAGGGCTCATCCTATACCACTCTGTTTTTTGGGACCTAGTGGGTCTTTGGACCAGGGCTTCCATGGCTAGCCAGCTGGAAGAAGTCCCATTCTGCCTGGAAAAGGCCAGGGGTGTGACTCTAGGATCCTCTGTGATCCTGATGAATTCCACATCATCTCTGGAAATGTAAAGAAGGAGAGTTCCAAAGTCCAGGCTCTACCTCTCCTAAACTATGCTTCTCCTTCCAAAATGGCTGTCAGGTCACTATCTAGGGCCATCAGAACCCTCCTGAGGCAGGCAGCAGTACTTCAGTGAATCTCTATTCATCTTCTCCCGAGCACTCACTACCCATAGAGCACCCCCCATGCATGTACACACATGCACACACAGACATGCTCAGACACATGTCCATACATACATGCCTCATGACTTACCTTTCTCCTCATAAGACCGTCACCCCAGACCACAGCCCCTCACCCTCATCCCAGCCATGACAACCGACCTCAGCTCCAGCTTTGCCTCCCACAGTGACCACACCCTCACTAGTAATACTTGTCCAGAACCTCCAGCAACCTACCCTTTGGCTGCTTTGGCTGGGGGTCACTGCTGTTCCTTAGAGTCCCTAACTATCACCCAGTGGGCACCACACTGGGATCAAAACCACCTGTGCAGCAGGAGATGAGGCTCCTGCAATGATGCAGGTTGGGTACTCTAGCTCATATGCATATAAAAAGGGGAGCAACAGGAGACAGCTTCCATTCTACATAGTCACCTGTGGTCATAAGGCCTCGACTCAGTTCCAATGAACTTTATCCTAGGGTCAAAGGGTTCTTGACATAGGGACCCAAAGGTTCAGGAGGAAACAGAGACTAATGTGTCCTATAGAAACCTTCTAACCCCTTACCTTGACACTCAGAACTTCTATCATTATTATAACTATTATTATTGTTACATCTGGAACAAGGTTTATTTTGTTTATGTGTGTGTGTGATCTGTTACATGTATGCAGGTAACCTTGGAGACAGCCTGATGTAAGTGGTGGGAATCAAACTCAGGACTTCTGAAAGAGCAGCAAATTTTCCTAACCACTGAACCACCTCTTTGGCCCTTATTGTTACAGTTTTTTTGAGAGAAAATATCACTCAGTAGCTTGGGCTAGCCTGGAACTCACTATGTAGCTCATGCTGGCTTTCAACTTTCAGCAATCTTCCTGTGTCAGCCTCCCTAATTCTGGGATTACAGGGGTGAGCCACCACAGCCTCTTCTGGGCTTGATTCTGAGGTACAGGAAGAGACCCAGATGTGCTTGGAGGGTGAAGTAGGAGAGAAGAGTTTGCTGCTTCTTGATAGCAGATGAAAAGCACTCTAAAGGTTTCTCTTTATCCTGGTCCCTAGCACTGTTTGCATCCACATGCTCTGTAGGGCCTGCGTCTCCTGGCCAGCACAAGCCCCATGTGCTGTGGCCTAGCAAAGTAGGATGTGAGGCCCAGGCTTGTCCCAGAAAATGAGTCACACCACCCTTCCGTCCTTACACCCAGCCAATGCCTGTCCTTTGGCTTTGTCCTTTCCTGGAACTGAATGACTGACAGATTGACAGAGCCTTGAGAAGTCACCCAGTTCATCCTGTGCCTGCAGGCAGGGTGCTCCGGAGCCAGCCTTGGATTCAGGAAGCAATCTTGCTCTTTCTGGGAAAGAACGTAGGGAGAGTTAAAAAGCCCAGAGAGGGAGGCACAGGCCCACTTCCCTGAAGCCTTGGGTCAAGGGGAAGGCACTCTGTTCCCAGTTCCAGCTTTCTCACCATTACAGAACTGTGACCCCTTGCAAGCCAGCTCAGGGCATCCGGGTATTAACCGTGTACTCCACAGAGCAAAACAAAGAGAACTTTAGTGCTGAGCTCAGAGAAAGACTGGGTACTTCACCTGGCACAGGGTTCTGGGTCTCTGGGTACATGAGCTGGTAGCAGTCGGACCCAACACAGGGCCAGGAGTGCTACAGAGCACAAACTTATTCTCCAGATGAGAGAATCCCAGACTTCTGGGCCCAGGGCATGGGATCTTCAAGTCCTGATGAATTGATGAGCCAAGGTAGGCTGCATTCAAGGTTAGCCCAGGAGGGGACACAATCCTCGTTAATCACTGGCCATCAAGCCCAAGCCAGTGTGGGCCTAGGGGCTGGGCAGGGAGACTCTACTCAAAGTTCAGCCTGTGCCCCCCCCCAAGCAGCTTCAGTTTGGAATTGATCCTACATCTTTTTATTATAGCAGATCAGAGGGAAGGAGAGAAGGTGTGTGTGTGTGAGAGAGAGAGAGTGTGTTGGAAACAGCCCAAGTCAGGAAAGAAAGTTGGTTCACTCTCCTTGGGATGACTTGGTTGGTACAGCCAAGATTTCTGTATCCTTGAGTATTGGTCTTTACAGAGGCCCAGGTGGCTTTAACTGTCAGCTGTGCTCTGGACAGGGAAGTAGGGACAGGGTCACTGTGGGAGAATGACCTTTACCCACCTAATTGCCTCTCAAGAGATGAGTAGAAAGAGAAACTGACTCTGACTGACCCACATTGTCCCTTGGGCAGATCATATAATGAGGCAAGGCAAGAAAGCCGACCTCTGGGTGTGCATGAATGTTTGTGGATGTGATGAGTAGGTGTATGTGAAAACACATATACACATGCATGTGAGAGAATTGCATGTATGTGAATGTATGTGTATATACATATGTCTAAGCATGTGACCATGTGTGTGAATGCCTGCCTGCAAGCCTGCATATGGGTAAATGTGTGTCCATAGGTGGAGCAGAACATTGTGAGTGAGCCCCTCTGGGAGGTCCAGTCCTGGTGGAGTATGCAATGACTGATTCCATGTGGGCAGTGTGGGGAGGAATGCCAAGCTGTTTTTCCTCTGGTGCTGTGGAAATTTGTGATGAGACTAACTTCAGACACATGGGGCATAATGTCATAGCTTCCTGGTACACTCCATGACCATGAAACTGAAGGACAAAGCAGCTAGCCCGAGATGTTTGGGGTCTCTCATGCCTCCCTGCCACAATCTGGTGCTCATGGCAAGGCCTTCACAGCCTAAGGACAGGTCACCTCTCCCCTAGCCATGTGAACCTTGTGTTTGGGAGACTTGGGTGCTGGGATTTGGTGAAAAGGGAGGTGAGGCCTGAGGGAGAAGAGTGTGGTCTTGATTTCCTGGGACTGGTAGATATGCTGCTCAGTGTGCTCTTATGGGGGTTTCTCTTGCCTCTGAACAAGGGGTATTGATATGGAGAAGGTCTGGGGTCTGGACCCAGTGTCACTTGGTTCTGTGACCACTTCTCCAGGAAGGCACTCTGACAGTTGGATATATGACTGGTCAACTCATGGAGAGCCCAACTTCTCTATTATTATAAAGGAGAGGAACAGAAGTCCTAGCCAGACCAACATGACCAACCAGTCTGGATGTGAACCCTAGACATGGGCTTGGCTCCTTAGTCATCGTAAAGTTGTCCTTGTGGGCCAGAGACTCTGGCCCCGAGCACACGGACAACAAGTAGGGTAAGGCAGAAGGCTTGCTCCACTCTCCAACCATTTAAGACCGAAAAGGTTTGAGGTTGCCATGGATACTGGGCGTCCTTAGAAACAGTTGGGTGATGGATGATTTGAGTTTTTATCCAGGAGCCAGCTGAGGCTATAGGCATGCCACCTTCCCAAGAGATGCTCATCAGCTTGGTTGCCATAGTGACAAAGGTGGGGAGGATATATTAAGGTCTGCACAAAACTCCTTATCTCCAAGTGGGAAAAAAAAAAAAAACCCAAACAACTCAAGTTGTCCATTAACAGCAAATGTTTAAAAGAAAAGGCAGAAATACTTGGGAACTTAAAGTATGTGAATTTGTAACTATGAGAACTCCACAAAGAGATATGTTTCCAGTGTGACACTGGCCCACTAGAGATGGCCAGCTCTTGATATCTGTCCATGAGTAGAAGATTACTGGGGAGATAATGCAATCATCCCAGCAGGAAAAATCCCACTGAAATCACTGTCTTAAGCCTTCAGTATTTTGTAATAAATTCACTCAACAAAGTGTTCTGTGCCGTTAGTTAAGTTACTTATTCACACAGCCTAGGATGGAAAGAAAGAATAAAAAGATACAATGGAAAAGAATGTGGACTTTGAGTGTGTGGTATCTCCCTCCCTTGCAATCCTGGCTTTCTATTTGGGTGAACCTAGGCAAGTTTCTGTATCTCCTCTATGCCTCAGTTTGCAAACCTGTGGGATTAAATGGGGCTGATTCTGTGAACAGTACGGGATAGTACCAAGTGTACTGGAAGCATTGACCACATGGCAATTGTAAATGCAGTACTGAAAATGCCCCAGTGTGCCTATATGATGTCTCATGCATCTGCTCATTTGTTTCCACAGCAATGTGATGGTGGGGTCGGGGAAACACTAGTCAGCCCATAGTGTAGGAACTAAGAAGTGAGCACTGGATTTGAATTCAGGTCCTCCAATCCCAGGTCTGATGCCCTTTCTACTGTTTTTATTTTGCTGTGTGGAGAAGATGCACACATGCAACAGTATTGGTGTAAAAGTCAGAGGACAATTTGCAGGAATCAGTTTTCTCCATGTGGGTCCTGGGGACCAAGCTCAGGCCCTCAGGGTTGGCAGCAAGCACCTTATCCCACTGAGACATCTTGACAGTCCTGTCCCTGTCCCTGTCTGCTCTTGATGAGAGAGGAGTAATGCCATTTTAATGATGTTCAGGTCAGCAGAGAATAAGGTTGGCAGTAGCTGCTGCTGCTGGCATTGGGGAGGCATTGGTACACCTCTTGGTGATGACTGGAGACCTCATATCATAGATAAGGTATACTTATCTGGATGCTTCCTGACAACAAATAGTGATAAAGGATGGACAATTGTGCATGCTACCACATCCAGACACCTGGTCACATCTAGGCCACCACGCAGTCTGCTAGAAGAGAGAATCTGCTAGGGAATAGCCAGTTCTTCACTCTGATTGACAAGTGCATTGCTAGAGTATGGTCATCCAGGCTCTAACCCAGTGTCAATATCAACTGCTACTGATTGACTGTTAGGAGTCAGTTCAGCCTCCAGGGGCACAGTACCCCAAGTATATATATAAAGTATATATATAAAGTATATATATAAAGTATATATATAAAGAAAAATGAATGTGTGCAATCATGTGCATGTGTGTGCGGGTATGTGTGTGCAATTACGTTATTATTGTAAACACCTTAAAGAATGGCCTCACAGAAACTTTAAAACATGTCAGATTTTATAAAGGCCACCTTCATCTGTAGAATAGTGACCACAGACAAGCAGATTCACCTCACTTTTGCATCACATGGCTTCTACCAGTGATATCATGAGTGACAAATCTGGATTCAGTAAATGATTAAAAAACAGGGAAGCAGATCAGATCCAAATAATTTTGTTTTCCACTGTGGAACCCCCTACTACAACAGAAGGCCAAGAAAGGCCTGCTGAGGAAGAACACAGAGAAAAAAACAACTTTTTTAAACATCAGAAATAATAAACAGGGCCAGTGAGATGACTCAGCAAGTGAAGTCAGGTGTCACCAAGCTTGAGGATTGGAGTTTGCTCCTCCAAACCCACATTGTGGAAGAAGAGAAGCAACATTGTAATCCTCTGACCTCTACACATGTGGTAGTGAGTGCCCCTATAAAATAATAAACAAATGAATGTAATAAAAGAGCTAAATAACGACAGAAAAAATTTTAAACCAATAGCAAAAAGATACATGTAAATCAATTCTTTTTTTTTTTTTTAAAAAAAAAAAAAGCTAGGAAGTAAGAAGAAAAACGAGTGAGCCTAGTCATATAATTTATAGAGAATGGGTTTTAATTTCATTAGTATTCAAATACACCTAGAATGGTGCCACATGAAAATAAGATCCCGTGCTTACCCATATAGTCAGCAAGGTGAGTACTGAGTACTGGTAAGCACTCAGTGACCTAGAAGATGCTAGTAAATGTTGACCTTTAGGGAAACAATGTGCTAAAATGTATTATGATTCTTAAAAATGCTGACATCCTTTGACCCTGTCATACCATGCCTGGGAATCAAGTCTAAAAGAAACACCCAGAAGCTAGTCAAGGGGTTGGAGAGTGAATGTGGTTTTGTTTGCTGGTCTTCTGGGAGGTTTTGTTTTGCTTTGCTTTTTTGAGCCAGGGTTTTGCTACCCATCCCAGGATGACCTCAGACTCACCTTGAAGCCCAGGTAGTCTCGATTCATGGTAATCTACTTACCTTGGCCTCCTGGATGCTAGATTTCCAAGCCTGCACTACCATACTCAACTTGGAAACTGCTTTAAGGACAAAGTAATGGAAAACTGAAATGTTTGTGGTACGCATACCTGCAATCCAGTGTAAGCCTAGCACTGGAGAGGTTGAGGTCATAGAATCTAAAAACTGAGGCTTGTCTGAGCTACAGAGCCAGCCCAGGCTACACAGCAAGACCATTTCAAAGATATTTTTAAATGTATGGGTTTGGGAGACAGCTCATCAGGTAAAGCGCTGGCTGTGAAAGTACGGGGGTTCAAATCTCTAGAGCCCTCTAATAAGTCAGATAAGGCTGCATGTGTTTGCAAGTCCAGGCTTAGGGAGGCAGAGACAGGAAGATCCTGGGGTAGTAAGCTCCAGGATCGGCAAAAGCTGCCATCAAAAAAATAAGTGGAGAAATGATTGAAATGATTAAGACTTTCTATTGTCAGCCTCTGAACTCTACACATCCCAGCTAGGCATGTGCACTTGCATCAATATAGGATACACACACACACACACACACACACACACACACACATGCACGTGTGCAGAAAGAAGTCAATGATAAGGAAATGGTGACTTCTTTTTTCTATTAACATCCAGGAAAATTCTCCAGGAATTAAAATATGAATTTTAAACTTTTTTATTCATTTATAGTAAGTTTTTATATATTTAAACATTTGGAAAAGCAGTATATAAATATTATACAAAGAACAATCTCCACAAAGCTTCCAGAAAATGATGGAAGACATTGCATCTGGTCCCTTTCCAAAGCTGTCTGCGATCACTGGTCGATGAAAACCTGCTTTTCCTTCTGGCTCTTTGCTTTCCCCTTACAAATAAGAATGAATTGAGGGTGGGGGCGGAGCCTAGGACATTGGGGACTGAGAACAAACTTTATCCCATAATTCTGAATGTATCTGCTTTTCTCAAGCACTTCACATCTACAGAGTCACCACATATATTCCAGACCAGCAAAAGGTGCCTCAAAGTCATAAGAGGTGAGTGTTCCCAGAGAAGATAGGGGGAAGTAAGTAGAGATCACTAGGCAAGGAGAGATGGAGATAGCACCTCCCTCACAAAAGCCAATGCAAACAGACCTTTTTCCAAGCTGTTTTTCCAGACCTTTCTATGCTCCTGGGCTTTGTGGACAGAGAAACCAGCTGACGTCTGATAATATGTCAGGCTCACAGCTAACACTGTACACTGAGTATGGGGATCTCGAAGTCTAGATCCCATGGATGGCACTGTGTGGCCTGTCATTGTCAAGTCCTTTTCATTTTTGTGACTGTCAAGGTTGAACCTAGAGCCACAAACATGCTAGGCAAGCACTTTGTCACTGGGCTATAGTCCCAGACTCTGAAGCAATGTCTCACTGAGTTGCTCAAATTGGCTTTGAAATTACTCTATAACCCAGGCAGGGCTTGAACTCTCTATCTCCCCACATTAGCCTCCTAGGAGGGCTAGGCCTGCAGCTCCAGGGAGGGTAGCAATTCCTTGTCTTTGTCCATGTTCCTTGTACATCCCCAGTTGCTTGGGGCTCTCTTGAGCACACGGGTAATATATTTATGAAGACATCCCTCAGACTCATTACTATCCTACCATTTGATGTCTAGAAATCTAAATCATCCTGGCCAAAGCCATCTACCCTACCCTCATCCTGGGTACACACCACATTTCCAGCTGTTCCTTCATCTTCCACATGACAGACTTCTTCTTCCTCTTGTTTTGGAGGTTGTGAGCTGGAGGGAACTTCTTGTTCAGAAGAACTTTCAGGGTACATTGTGATGCCTTTTCTCTCTTCATTCAAGACCCCACTGCTCTCGGCCTTGGTGCCCTGGAGTCCTCCATTTGGAAACTCTTCTTCTGAGCCCTTCTGAGACACCGGTGAGAAGTTGCCCAGAGATGATGCCCTGGAGCAGTGTGCTGCATGATGGTGCTGGAGGCCTGGCCTTCTACGGTGGTTGTGAGGCCTCCCCTCTTGGTCGAGGCTGATACTTTTAGAAATGGCTCTTCTCTGGCTCTCTCCTGAACTAACCCAAGGGCTGTTCTGCTTTTCATCTTGATTTCCTTCTTCTACCTCTAGCTGTCTTTCTCTGGAAGCATCCTGAGTCTCCACAGAGTGGTCACCATCACCCTGTTTCCCAGAAGCCCCTGAAGCATCTCCATCTCCAAAGCTCTGGTGCAGGGTTTCTTCCTTCTTGTTCACACTCTCCTCTGATTGCTGGCTTTCTTGTGTAGCACTGAGTTCCCTTTCTCTCAAAGTGGCTGCATCCTCTTCTGGCACATGGCAACCAGCTTCTTCTACTTTTAAGAACTCAGGATCCCCCTCTTCTCTCAGACTCTCTTCCCCCGCCTCTCCCTCATCTACTCCAGGCCCTGGGGCCAACTTCAGCTCCTGCTTCCCATCAGCTCCTTGGATAGTTCTAGGGTCCTCCTGAGGCAACATCATCCCTGTGTTCTGAGGGACCACCTCCATGGTCTCTCTATTTTGACCTTCTTTCTTACCCTGTAGAATATGCTGTAGGTCAAAGGCCTTTCTGACCAGTGCACTGGAGACTCCTGTGACATCCTTTGGGAATCTAGGGATCATCTTCTTCTTCTTCAGGCAGACTTCACAGGGACAGAACTCATCCTCCATGGCACCTATATCTGATCTGGTCCCTAAGGCTGTGCTGAGAGTGGGCCCATCCTCCAGGGTGAGAGAGAAGGGTCCCTGGTCATGGAAGGCTGAGAAGTTGCGCAGGCCCTGAAGGCGGCGCCTGCGCAGCTCTGTCTGTAGAGATGTCTGAGCTCTGAGGGCTTCCCGAGGTGGTTCTGGGACCATCCTCCCTGCCCGGCTCTGGATCTTCCTGACTTCCATGACAGTGCTTGCTTGTAGCCGTCGGCCCACATCCTGCTCCAGCTCGGTCACCATCTGGTCCAGCAGGCTATTGTCCCGAAGATTCCATCGGGCTCGGAGGTCAGCAGTCGCACCAGCCAGGTGAGCCATGAAGGCTTTCTCTACCTTCTTCAGTAGCTTGGACACCCAGATGGGGTCAGGGTCCAGAGATCCCCTGTGGGCTATGGATGTGTTCATCTCCTTGACTCCAGAGCTGACCTTGATGCAGGCTTGCCCGAAGTCTGCTGCAGCCACTGCGGACATCTCTTCCAACTGCTCCAATTTGTGAATACTTTGACTCTCACTGACATTTGAGTTGCTCTCACTGAAACGGTGAGGACACTCTATGGGTTCCTCTCTCCCATCTAGGGGCCACAGTCCTTGAGAAGCAGCATTTCTTCCTGCTACATCTTTTGACTCCTTGGCGTCTTCTGGTGAACCTTCCCCATCCCTAGAGTCTGCTTGAAGCATTTCCTGACTGCAGACTCCAGCTCTTTCCTCTGGAAGCGCTTCCCCCTGGACACCATTTTCCTGTAGCCTCTCTCTTACCTTCGCATCCGTCTCTTCTAACTCCTCTTCCAGCGTTGTGCTATCCACTGATTGTTCTGGAACCTTTCCCCATTTCTGCTTCTTGCCACCATTATTTGACTCTTCCCCACTGGTGACGCAAGCCCACTCCTGGGAGCCAGATGAGGCTGTGGAATGACTCAGTACTTCTGGGTATCTCTGGCTCCCAGAATCAGGTCTTTGAGAGGGGATTTTCAAAGGTAAATCTACCCTCTCAGGAGCCAGGGTATTATCCATAGCACAGGGCACACTACCCTCACCTGAGCCTCCAGAACCACTGCTGACATCTACACCAGAGGATGAGGTGGGTGTGAATTCCTCAGTCCCCAGCAGAGCCTGGGGTGAAGTGCGCTTCCAGAGGCCAAGGTCTAGCTGGCTTTGTTCAAGCTCCCTCCCAGGCCATAAGGCCTGGGAGATGCTCAGCATCTCCTTGTACTTAGGGGACTCATCAAGTCTCAAGTTGCCATCCAGAGGCCCCAGATTCTCATCAAAGAAATTAAACCTAGCAAGGCAGGTAATGAGGGCTCCAGCAGAGTAGCTGAGTCTCTGGGCTACTGTGCTAGAGACCTCTGGTAGACTGCTGGGTCGGCCTGGCTTGGAGCCCAGTAGGGCCTTCATGATCTCTGTAGAGGCTGAAACCCTGCTGGGAAGTGTAGTTAGGCTCACACCACAGTCCACAGTGGTCTCTTCTATTCCAGCTTCTTCAGGGACCTTGACCCTTTCACCTGATGCTGTATCATGATGTGGATCATCTCCTAGATTGGAGCACACAGAACCAGTCCTTGGGAGGATTCCTGATGGCTCTGGCTGATCATCAGTGACCTCATCTGGGGGCTGCTGTCTGGCCTGAGCCAGTTCCCCCAGGACTTTCAGAGAACAGCCATCACCAAGGTCCTCCTCAGGACTTTCTGGGCCATCACTGGCCACCTCTGTGGCCTCATCTTCTATCTCATATGTCATGAGTACTGGCTTTTCTGGGATGTTGCCTAGCCACTCACGAACCACAGCGTCTGGAGAGGTAGAGGGCAGAGCACTAGGTATCACACCACTATCTCCTTCCTGCTTCTCAAGGCTTCCCCTGATACCAGGGGCCTTCCCCAGCCTAGTCTTCCTGGGCTCAGCATGGCCATCAGCTTGACTTTGGTCACCAGTGCTACCACAGCTGTTTGTAGGATCCTTTCTGGAACATGCTTTCTCCTGGAGGGGAGTTGGGCAGAAGCTGCCATCCCCACAGCAGGCCTCAGAGATGGGGACCTGTGTTTGTCCATTGGGGGATGTAACAATCTGGAAGCAGCAAGAATCTCGATGAGTTCTTGAATCTTCTGCCTCGGGGTATCTGTCCAGCAAAACAGAGGGTGAGAAAGGCTCAGGAGTGGGCCCTGACTTGTCCCACTGGCAACCAACCTCTCCTCTGTGGACAGGTGTGGAAGCTAGAGAGTGAGTCAGACACTCAGTGTTCTCTGCTGACTCTGCAGAGTGAGTACCAGGATGATAAAAGCTGGAAGCACAGTCTGAATCACTCGTGGGTCTGATGGTGGCTTTGCTGTTGGCTTTTGGGTCCTGAAAATCAAGAGAGCTAGAGAATGGTGATTTAAGATTTCCAGAGGTCTGATTCTCAGCACTGGGTGAGTGTGGAGGAAATTGTGGTGTCGGGCCTCCTGGGCAGACTTGATCTTTTCCCTGAGGCATTGTATTAGTGTCCAGTGAGGATTGACTATCCCTGCAGTAGTGACACTGCCTGGTGTGGCCTTTCTGAGCCACATGGAAAGGGACGGAGACACTGGGTAAGCACACAATGCCAGCTGGCCTTTTCTGCTTTTTCTGCCTCCGTTGGGCTGGGACATGGACAGGAACTGGGAAAACACCTCTCTGTGTGTCCTGAGAACCAGAATGGCCTGGAATCAAGGGCAGCATCAGCTCAGACTCATCTCTGGCCTCCTGGTATCTGGTACCCTTTCTACACTTCTCTGTCTGAAGGTCTATGTGGCTTAAAGATAAATTCTGGGTGGCTTGCTCATGGGAAACCATAACCCTTGCCTGGCTTGAGGCTCTGTGATGCTGGTCACCACACTGACTAGATCCCTCACGAGACTCAGCATTGATTGATGTATCAGAGAAGGCCCTTTCTATACCTTGGGTCTCAGGTCCCAGGCCACAGGATCCTGTGTCCTCTGGGCAGGGTCCCTTACCAGCTTCTAGGTCAGTCCCACTTGAGGAAGAAGCTGAGGAGACTGGGTGTAAGCTGTCACTGTCTGTCCCGTCTTCCGGAGTCCAGGGATAGCAGGAGCCTGGCTGGGCACTTCTAGGGTCCCTGGGACTTGATACTGGGCTGGCACTACTGTTACAATGTTCTTCCCTATCGTTGGCCCCTTGGTTCCAGTGACTTCTACAGCCAGGGAGCTTAGACAGGCCCCACCTCCTCCTCTGAGTTGGACCTGCACCCCCGGAGGTGGTCAGGGGGTTTCTCCAAATGTCATAGTTGGGCTGTGATTGCTGGTTCACATCAAAGGCTCCCTGGTATCCTCCATCACAGGGACCCTGTCCCTGTGCCCTGTGTGTCAAGATCCCCCAAGGATGGCCCTCCTGTCTGCGACGACAGAAGGGATCAGTCTCCCTCAGGACCTGGCCCTCCCCACCAGCTGGGGTGAAGACGTTGGTGTGCTCCACCCTCTGTGACCACCTCAGGGCATCCTCGCCCAGAAGTTGGAAGCGGACTTTCATTTCTACAGAAAGGCTGCCATCCTCATTCATGCAGACCTTCTTCTCCACGTCATCAGCAGCCACCAAGGAGCCAGGTGGGGCAGGTATGTCCTGAGGGCATCTGTCCAGAGTGGGCCCTGCCCAGGCTTGAGGACCAGATGCTGGATGATCACTGAGACCAGATCTGTCAGCCATCAAGGAAAACTGCTGCTGCCTTCTGCCAACCCTTGAGTGCATCACACTCTGCATGGCATTTGGTCCCCAGGAACCTGTTGCACAGTGGAGCAAGAGAGAAGAGACTAACTGGAGAAAGCAGCATCAGAGAGACAAAGACAGATTCATTCCAGAAGGGCCTAAGAAAGAACTGAGTGTGACTCCAATCCAAAGCCACCAGCTACCCGACTATTTCTGGATCGGCAACTCATTAGCACTGCTTTGTTGTTATATGCAGCCATGCATGCAATACTTGCTGCATATCGAGTTGTTGCAGAGAAAGCTTCTTGCACAAAACATTCATTGCATATGAATGCTTGCTGAATAGGTACCTGCACAATCAGGGGCTGGGGAGATTGTGGCAGTGTAGGTAAAAACACACAATGGGAATTCATTGACCTGGCTCAGGCTGCAGCCTGGGATCTGACCTTGAACTATTATCTGATATGACTCATGGTGACCTATCTCCCTCACGATAGTCAGGCTCTTGGGATGAAGAAAAATTGCCAGGAGAGGTCTACATGCACTACTTCAGCTCATAATAGGCTAGCCTACTCCACAGGCATTAAAAAAGAGCAGCCCTCAGGTGACAGAAAGTAGGCCTGGGGATGGATGGGGTCCTGAGTGTTTCTCGTTTTATCTCCTGAGCTGTGCTTGGTGGGAAGCACCTATATCTTGCTGAACAGACCTCATGAATATATCTGGACAGGAGAAAGCACCAAGTAAGCCTAGTGGCTCTTCTAGTTTGTGCCTAGACATTGTCTTTTGTCCCACAGTTGGTCATTTTCATAATGGAATCTCCCTTTGTTTATTCACCAAACTCTATGTCAGCCCAGTTATTTTGCTTTAATTTTATTCTGCATTTGTGAACTGTGCCCTCGAAATAATGTATATTTTAACAATAAAGTCTAGACCGTGGTGCACCGTGGACTTTTTTTGATGGATCAGATGTCTGAATGAATGCTGCATGGTCATGGTGCGTTTTAACCAGTGTAACCTGCTGTGGTTCAGCACTGCTGCCTAAGACAGCCATTACTCTGAAGGAGTTAAGTGTTGCCTGTACTCACAGGGCTCAGCACCTCCATGATGACGTGTCCACAGGGAATGTTAATGGCTATTTTAGACCCCAGAAACCTTAAGCTCAAATTTCCCTGTGTCAATATCGACACTGATCTCAGGTGTCCCCAGCAATGCTCTGCTCAGTTAAGGCAGAAGAAAGGGTAACTTAAAGCGGCTGGAAGACCTAGGACCCCGGCCAAAGCACCTTTCCTATGGATCTGGAAGTGCTAACAACCAAGTCTGTCCCAAAGAAGCCAGGAAGGCCCAGAATCTGCTCACCACGTCCACTCCTTGCAGTCACACCAAATAAGGTTCTGGTCCTTTTCCCTTCATTATTTCCCATCTCCAGACGTCTGAAGGCCTCATTCCCAGCACAGACCAGCAGGGAGGGGCCATCCAGGAGTGTCTTCAGAGAGTCCACCTAGAGGAGGTGAATATGGAGTTGGAGCCTGGCCTACAGAGACCTTCTGCTCCAGAAGGCCCAGGAAGGAAGATCCCATCTCCTCAGCCCTTCCTATCTCTGGCATACACCATTCTGGGTTCCCACATCCTATAATGCCTCCATTATTAGCCAGGGTCTTGTAGGATCTCTTTCTCTGTCTCTGCCAGCAGAGAGCCTGTGACCATAGGTATTTCCCTGGCTCCAGAGGCCCTGTATAACTGAAGGCTGTATTATAGCATGAAAGACAGTGTGTGGTGTTGCCTGATATTTTGTTTGTGTTCAGGCAAATAAAGCTTGCCTGAAGATCAGAGGGCAGAGTCACTAGCTAACCAGAGAGGCCAGGTGGTGGTGGGTTACCCCTTTAATCCCAGCACTTGGAAGACTCACCCCTTTAATCCCAGCACTTGGAAGACTCACCCCTTAATCCCAGCACAATCGGGAGGTAGAGACAGGAATATAAGGTGGGTGGAGACAGAATCCCCACTTGGTCTGAGGATTGTAGAGGTAAGAAGTCTCTAGTGGCTGCTGTTCTGTTTCTCTGATCTCCAGGCAAACTTTATTTGTTAGAACACAAACAAAATATCACACAACAGTGCAATGTCAGGGGCTTTTAAAGTGCACAGCATATGTGTGTTTTTTTAAAATAATTTCAAATTAGAAGGGTGTATAACAATGAGACACTTCCCTCATGGAACCAGTAGAATAACCAGACCCCAGAACACTATCAACATCAAATGCCAGGAGGTGGGACATCAGGACCTGTCACTTATGGCCCATGGGGATGAAAAGTGGTCCAGCCAATCTGGAAGATAGTTTATTGTAAAACCTAGCACCTGAACCAGCAATCATGATCCTTAGTATTTACCCCAAGGACACATTCTTTTCCCCCGACATCACACACAACTGTGTTGTACTCTACCATCCCACCCAGTGCATCAGGAGGGCCCTTTGTTCATTTCAGCTTCAAGGTACATTTCTTCTTTGGGTAGATTTGCATTCCATCTCACAACTATACCATCAAATTTTGAGGAGGAAGCAGAGCACCATGAACTTTTACATTACAGAGCCACTCAGGGGCCATGAAGGGTATGCAGAGCTGTCCAGGGGGCCGTGGATTGGACTGACTCTTACAGAAGGAACAATGGATATGTATTGGCTGGAAATCCATCTGAGAGAGCCAAGAACTCAGAAGAACTATGATTGGAGGGTTGGTGACAAGGAAATCTAGAGAAGCAACTCCCAAAGGCTCTCTCACAACTGGCTGGTGGGTGAGGACATTCTTGTCATTGGTAAGTGGTCACCAAAATGTAATTATCACATGGACAAATAGGCCTGCTCAGCGTGTGCCAGATACCTGGTGGGAAGCTCATCAAACCAAACCCCTCCGACACAGCTGCTGTTATGTAATGAGGACATCTCTGTTGGGGGCAATTTGTACTCAAGGGAAGGGAGTAGACTTTTGTTTAGTTAACGATGGCTCTTGTCCACTCTCTTTTTAGCATCACCATCCATCATGGGCTTACACAATGCTCACTTAACACCGGTACAACCCAGGAAGATGGCTGGTGTCACAGTAGAAGATATGGGGCAGTGGGCTAACACCAATAGAATTTACTGTGTGTCTGGTATAGTGGTGTACACCTTTGATCCTAGCACACCTAGAGGCAGAGACAGGTTGATACCTGTGAGTTCTAGGCCAGCCTGGAATGCATAGCAAGTTTCAGGCCAGCCAGGGATACATAGTGAGATCCTATCACAAAAAAACAAAACAAACAAACAAACAAACAAAAAAACAGTAAGAACCCACTTTGTAGCCATGTGCTCCATCACTTACATAATGTAGAATAATGGGATGGATATTCTCTGAAATATTCTATGTGGGAACCAGCTGAGAGGCACCCCTTTATAAGGTTGAACTGTAGTTTGATAGAATGTGAAATGCATTTCCAAGGCAAGTGATGTGAACTGCTTTGCTTTTCTATGGACCGTAAACAGCTGGGGATGAGCGTGACTCTCATTCTCAGCAAAAGACAGGCAGCACAGAGATGATGTGGCTTGGAGCAGAAAGTAAATATGATACTTTTGCTTTTGTTTCTTGGGACTGACCTAGACTCTCTGTGGAGACCAGGCTGGTCTCCAGTTCTCTTGCCTTTATCTCCTAAGTGCTGGGATTCTAGGAATGTGCCACCACACCTGGTTAGTAAATACAATTCTGACTATAGGAGGCCCTAGGGCTAAGCAGATACAGGATCAGATTGTGGAGAGATAGAATTAGATCAGCCTAGCTTGGTTTCCCGAAATCTCCATCTTTGACAGAGGCTAATGTTCTGTTGTGCAAGACCTAGAAAGGTACCAGCATACTTACCTAGCAGGGGAGATACCATGATCAAGCGGGTGGTTTTCCTAGGGCAAGTCTCACTCATTGCACTTGGGGTGTGTTAACCCCTGCCATTCCCCCCCACACACACCAAAAAAGAAAGGTACCAGCTACACGTGTTAGCCTTTTCATCGAGGATTGAGCACAGACTGGATTATCCCTCAACTGGGTGCCTTTGATCCAGACTGAGAAGGAAGAACCTTATCTCACTTCTGGCTGGCTGGCTGGTGTTGTGTGCATGTGTAGGACTCAGGACGTGATGTCAGCCGAGGTGGCCATGGCATCCCTCCAGCAGACCTGAGAGTTGGGATACAGCTGCTCTTGCTGAACACTGATTCCCAAGCTTGGCTGTCAGCCCCACCAATACGTTCTTGAACACAACATTCATGGTGCTTCCAGTAAGGGCAGGAGCTACCTGCAGGATGTGGCAAGCTATCTCTGTAGATCCAGCCCTGATCCCACACTCCAGCTTTGTAGACCTGCCCGATAATGCCCTGCATTAAATCTTTCAATGCTCACACTAACCTGAGTGTTTTGTTTCCTCCCTTAAACTTACATGGAAGCATGCTGAGAGGTCTGCCTAACAAATGCGCATGTTCAGTGCTCATAGCCTGCTGTGTGCTAAGTGCTTACCAAATGGGAGCTATGAGTAGTGTGTGTGTGCTTGTGCGTGTGTGTGTGTGTGTGTGTGTGTGTGTGTGTGTGTGTGTGTGTGTGTGTGTGTGTGTGTGAGAGAGAGAGAGAGAGAGAGAGAGAGAGAGAGAGAGAGAGAGAGATTCTTTCTCAGGTCCCCATACTGGCCTGGCAAGCACTTACCAGATGAGCCATCCATCCCCTCAGGCCCGATGATTGCTGTTTGGTCAATGTCTCCACACTCCCCACCTTTAATTAACAGTGGGCAATCATGTATTTTATCCCAAAGTCCAAAGGTAATTCCTGTCCCACAGCCTACCTTCTTCCCACTGATTGTGTACACCTGCTTCACGGGAAAGCGCAGAAGCTCGGAGGCTTTGCTGAGGAAGGCCTTCAGGTTCCTGGTGTTCCTGTGACTGAGAACCACTGTCTGTTGGCATCTAGGATCCCCATTCTTGACCAGTGTCAGTCTCCTTGGGGCCATGGGACCCTTCCAGGAAGAGGATGTTTCTGGAGCTTCATGTCCACCTTCAAAACCCTGAGACTGCCCAGCAGAAGGGCTTTTCCTTTGCAGCCGGCCTGGCTCTCTGGAAGTTTTCAGGGGCTTCTTATCAGAGCAGAGGTAGCAACCCCCATCTTGCAGCTGTTCCAGGGCACTGAGTCCATGTAAGCCCCGGGGTGTGGTGACAGAGCGAACCCCAAAGGAAAGAGGCATACGCTGAGACAGCTCATCCATTAGGGCGCTGAAGGTCTTGAAAGTGCGCTGGTGAACAGCCAGGCGAACCCCAGCAAACTGGGGATCCCCTCGCTTGAGGAAGGTTATCTTCTTAGCTGGTGTCACCTCAGTGACAGAGGGAGTGTGAGCCACGGAGGGCAGGAGACATTGCCGGTGGCTTGGGGCAGGAGCATCTCTTGTGTCTCCTGGGGTGCTGTTCATGATGTGGAGGCCCAAACAGCTGTAACAGAGAAGAGAGAGAGGTTCAGAGGGAAAGGCATAGATTAGGACAATCTACTCTCTTCTCTTCTTTATGGGGTTGCTTTCTGATACCCCAAGTTAGTTCCATCCAGCTGTGTAGTGACAATCTGATCCATCTGGGTTAAAAGGCAAAGATACAGTATTGGGTATATGTAAGCCAAACCCCACCTCCCCTACTTGCTACCCACGTTTACCTGGGAGACTCAGTCCCATCTGTAGAATTCAGCTTAATCTGAATAGCGGTTTTAGTACGACAATGAGTTTATACATACATCTCAAGCACTTAACATAGAGCAAGGGCCAGACCTCTTTTCTTTCCTCATCTAGCTGTTTCTCTTGCCCTCTTCTGCCAACATACAGCCCCCGGAAAGTCCTCATGTTTTCCCTAAGAATGTAGGTAGAACAAAGGATGACACTCACAGGTGGAATGCTAGACGCGGAGTCAAGAGCTCTGGGCAACAGGCTTTCCTTTCTTGTGGAATCCCCATGTGCCTGAGAGATCCCTATCTCTCTGCACTCCATTCCTCCAGCTGACAGATGGAGGACTGAGGTTCAAGTACTGTTTCCAAACCCTCTTAGGGACGGGGACTCGGACAAGGAGACTCGAAGTCTTTGTCTGTATAACCTAAAGCAGGATGCATCGCTTCATATCTCATGTCTTCTTTGTTAGATTGATGTTTGCATTGATACTAAAAATAAGTTATGGGGCTAGCACAATGGCTCTGTAGGTAAAGATACTTGCTGCCAAGACTGATGACATGGGCTCGATCTCTGGGACCCACACAGAGAAAGGAGCCGGTAAGTTATTCTCTGACCTTTATGGGTGTAGTCCACACACATACATACACACATACACACACACACACACACACACACACACACACACACACACACACACAATTTTTTTTAAATACAACTTTTTACAGCTATGTCTAAGATCTCCCTAAGGTCTTTTCCATGGACGGTTATCAGCTTGCTGCCACCAACAGGAGACTAAGGCACAGATCTGTCTCCACTGTCCATTTCCACTCTCACTCTCCCGTGATGTACAGCCCTGTGCCTCCCATAGGACACTTGAAAACCCTTTTATCTGCCTCGGCTATCCCAGGTTACCACGCTCCCCTCTGCCCAAAGCAGTCTGGTTACTGTGAAATCCAGTTTCTTCTCGTGTCCCCAAACCTTCCTGGCTCCTCGGATCTGTAGAAAGTCCTCGTCTTTATTTTACTACTCAAAGGCTTCTCTCACGGGTCCCCTTTCGACTCTGAGCCTGGCCTCCTCTCACAGAAGGACTCTAAGGTTCTCCTGTGAGGTGGCTCCACCCTTCTGCACCCCACTGTGGCTGTCCTTTGTTGAGACCTCTCCAATCCCCCAGCCACCACACCGTTGTTAGTGTGACATCTCCATAACACCTACCGTCCAGGCCATGCCTTTTCAAGCTTAGCCCATGTGGGAAGCAGGAGCCATGCTCTCCAGGGCACCTAGCCTCAGGTGCATTGATAACCCTGACCCTCATAGAGATTTCTGCTGGGGGCTTGATTTGAGCTGATGGGGTCAGAGGGGGATTTTCTTAACTCAGGAGTGCTCAGAGCCTCAAAGAATGTCTTAATGTGTAGGGGAGGAAACCAGGGCCACAACTTCCTCCGCCTTGGCACTGCTCTTCACTAGGTACTGTTTGCTGGAAAGGAAAGAACTCTTCTCTCATTTTCAAAAGCATGGGGCACAAAAGAGCCTAGTAATCCTCTCATCTCTGGACAGATGTATAATTAGCTCCTGAGACCTCCTCTCTGCCAGTTAATCCCTGCAAGCTGCTCCCATTAGCCCTTCAACTGATGTTACTGAAGTTCCAGGAACAGTTACTCCCCAGTGCCTGTCCATGGGGGCTATTGATCCCCTCCTGATGCTCATTGTCACTCACAATGACAGCCTTTGCCGACAAACCCAGAGAGGAAGGATGCACTATAGTCCCCAGCATGCACGTGGGCACCATCATGTCTCTAGCACCATCTTATCCACCACATTGTTATGTCCCTAGAACCACCATAGCTACTGGGATCATCATATCTATTACACCCTACAAATCACTATGCCTCAGAGAGATTCACTCTATTCCCAGTATTATTATAGCCTCCATTCAGGATATTCTCCAGCATCACTATGAACCACCCTATCTCTGTAGACTCCAATATAATCATGTATTTAACGGATATCATCATGTCCCTCAGTATCACCATGTCCCCCAGTACCATCACATCTCAAACACTGGTGTTGCCCCTTATCACCATGTCCTCTGGCATCCCCAGCAGATAGGACTCCTGCCCTGCAACCCTGCTTGTGTACAGGGACCCAATGAGACCACAGTTTAGAAGGACACCTGAGGACAGGCAGAAGTCTAAGGCAAAGACCCCCCCGGCTCCTCCAGGCCCCAGGCAGAAGTGCAGCATCACAACACAGGGGCCTCGTGGCCCCAGGATTCCGACATCTTTCTAGATTATAACTGCTCTCTGAATTGGGATTTCTAGTCACCAAATAGGCTTCATGACCTGCAGGATCCTAAGTGCCAAAGTAGAACTGGCAATTCTTGACTCTTCTCCCAGTGAATGCCCTGCACTGGTGTGGGAGAGCATGGTGCAGGTCACTGCATATACATTCACCCTCACGTCCATCAACACACACACACCCTCACACCATCCATACACATGGACCCAGGATGCCATTCACATCTTAGGACACACTCAAGCATACTTTTATGGACACACACACAGACACAGACACAGACACACACAGAGACATACAGACACACACATACTGTGAGGAATCTCAGTCCCAGGAGAAGAAGCTGGAGAGATAGGGCTCCTCAGGGGATCTATGAAGGTGACGCCATGGAAGACATTACAGGAAGAGGTGGCACTGATCTCTAGCCTTGCCAACAGAACCCAGGGAGGTGAACCCTCAGTTCTGTGGGAGTCACCAGTGAGCAGCACTTGTAGCCACAGGGATGGGAGTCAAAACAAGGAAGAGTCTCTTCTTTGAAGAAACGTAACTTCTGGTGTCACCTGGCTGTTTGCTCTCTCTCATCCACCAAAGATTTCTGGACACCTACTGTTCTAGACTGTATATTGGGTTATAGGATCACAAAGACTAAAATGTTGTGGCACCCACCAACAAGGCCTGCACACTCTGGTGTATCCAGTAAATATACTATGATGAATGGCTATAGCTTTTTAGTCTCTGTGTTTTCATAACTCAGTAGACAGCCCAAGACATTGGGTGTTTGATATCCTCGGTGAGTGAATGAATGAATGAATGAATGAATGAATGGGAGAAAGCAGCCAGTGATTGTGAATGGAGGAATGGATGGACGCAAATAGTCCTTGATTATGGACTGTTTGTTAACCAGAGCTAGAAACTCTCCCTTGGTGGTTATGAGTTGGGGTGTATGCCATGGAATCAGCCCAAGAGCAGCAGCAGAGAGCACCCATATTTCATTGGACACAGAAACTAGAGCTGAGCTATTAAAGAACTAGGGCTGCAAGGTGTGCTAATGCCCGTTAGATCACCTAGGTGCCTCACGTAGCACAGGTGAGGCCCCCTCTCCTGATGTAAGAGCAGGCACATCTTCAGAAGTGATGCAAAGGACCAGGCACTGGCCAACACAGCAGGGTGCACATTAATTTCCCTTCTTTCTTGGTCTTCATCTTTCCTCCAGGAGGAGCCTTGAGAAGTCTTGCCCTTCTTCATCAGCCAGGTTGAGGCTGGTCCAGCCAGAATGGCCTATACCTGTGGGCACCTGTTCTAGCAGCCTGAATGAGGAGCCCACAATTGCAGGAGCATCTATAGCACAGAGAAGATCACTTCCTGGCATTTACATTCATATGAAGGTCCAGAGAAGATGGATGGTAAGACAGTGTGGTTCCCAGCACCACTGTCCTCCCAGTTAGGGGGGTCACATGGGTAGAATTAGTGTAGAGAACATCTAGGAAAGGGCATGGCCCCATCAGGCAATGCTGGAATCTGCTGATTACAGGGAGAGAGTCTTCCTAAGTACCTGGAGCCCACTCACTCACCCCAGGGTGTGGAGACAGGGCCACCTGGGAATCTGTATTTTGTTGGAAGTCTATAATAAAGATCCTGGTAGCACAAAGTCCATGTGACCCCACCACTGATGATGGAGTATCCTAGGGAACCCCTGGGCCCAAGGACATTGAGTCTGCCTGGAGGGGTGGAGTCAGGAAGGATGGAGAGGGCGGAAGGGGGGGGATTTCAGGGGAAGTGGACGGAAAGCAGAGGTTTCCAGATTGGGGGTGGAGAGGTGGATAGGAGAAAAAACAGATTAAGAGAGAAAAAATAGAAACCACAGGAAATACTCAAAAAGGTGTCAGACCAAAGGAGGAATTGGGCTGGGTGGACCCGGAGGGTCTGGGGGAGGAAACAGTTTAGCTGGTCAGAGACCTGGAAGTGGGCTCTGCTGGGGGAGAGACTGGGGGCTGGTGAACAAGTAAGATAGATTCAGGAAGAGAGTAAATATGGTAAGAGATGTCAGTAGGGAAAGAGGCTATGACATCACAGCCAGACCTACAGGGAATGACAGGAGGGAGGGGACATGCTGGAGACCTTGAACAGCTGATGAGTATACAAATAGATGATAAGAACTGTAGGTAAAAGGACACATGACTTCCAGGGCAGCAACGGCCACAGACTGTCATTTAGCAGGGAATCAAATCCTACTTGGGGGGTCCCAATTGCTAGATGGGGTCTGAATAGTCCATAATGGGTCATAAGATAATTTTAGTGGCTTAACTCCATCATAGTTACAAGAAGATTGATATAATTTATGATCCTCTAAGAAAAAAATGAATAGAAATCTTGATGAGCTAAGATGTTGGCATTAATAATAAATTGCACCTAAATTTCAGGGATATTAAGGTATGATGGGGAAACATCTTGGTATTGAAGACTGACAAGGGCCATGTGCAGTGAGCATGTATCCATGATGGAATGTAAAACAGTCCAGCTCCAAAGTAAAGCAGTGTGGCACAGGATCAATAAATTGATTGTAAATTAGTACAGAACCCAGCAATCCCACTTATGAATATACACAGAGCGACTGGAAGCAGGATATGAAAGAGATAGGTGTACGGCAACCTTTATTCACAGAAAGGCTTACTTAGAGGTTTATGGACAGGAGCCAGAAACTGGAAACCACCCAAGTGCCCATTCCCAGATGGATGGATAAGCGTCAAATGATCTGTCCACAGAACAGAGTTATTAGTGAGATTTGAAAATGATCACCATTATGATGAGTGTTATGACCTGGATGAGCTAGGAGGACATTGTCTACGCAAAATAAGCCAATCACAAAAGGATGCGAGCTGTGTGGTTCCACTTTTAAGCAGTCCCCGGAGTGGTTGGAGACAGAGGGTAGAAAGAAACCTACAGCATGGAGGAGAGGAGAAATTGGTATTTAATGGTACAAAGTTTCTGTTTAGAATACTAAAAAGCATGCAGAGATGATGGTAGGGATGGCTTACACAAGAACGTGAATGAGCCTTATACCACTGAACGGAGCACTTGAAAAGGTTAAAATGGCAACTTTTACACATTTAAAACAATTAAAAATTATAAAACCATTTTTAAAGAGAGACTGTTATGGGGATGATGTTACATATCTTTGATCCTAGAGCTTGAGGGATGATGAGTTGAAAGCCATTTTGGGATACCAAGAAAGACCCTGTAGTTAAATAGTTAAAGCTAAGTGAGACTTGTAAAGCCTAGCAAGTCTTTGACTCATAAACTAGTTCAGTCCCTAGACTCACAGTAAAAGGAAACAACCAACTCCCCAAAGTTGTCCTCAGACCTTCATACATATTCCACGGCACACATGTGCCCCCCCCCACTCTACACACTAATAACAGATACAGTTTTTCTTAATTAAGTGGAGCTCGGGCTGGAGGGATGGCTCCGCGGTTAAGAGCACTGGCTCAGATGGGTGGTTAAGAACACTTGTGGCTTTTCCGAGAACCAGAGTTGAGTTCAAAGCACCCATACCAGGCACCAGAGAGCTCTAACTCTAGCTTCAGGGGATCTGATGCTCTCTTCCTGCCTCTAAAGTCACCCAGACACAAATACATACACTGAATTAAATAAAATAAATCCTTAACAAAGCAATGGGATTAGGAATAGGATGAACTGCCTTTTTAAGAAAGATCACTTAATGCAGGACATCTTCCCAAAGCCAGGCACTGCTGATGGTTTAGGAAAGAATACCATGTCTATACGGTAGACCAGGTAGGTAGTCCTTGACACTCAAGAGTTTGCTCCTGGCAGGAAGTGACAGGGTGAGTGTGAATGTGGCACTCACAAAGAAGAGCAGCTAAACACTGACTGGCTCCTGTGTATCAAACATTGGCCCTAACAGGAATAAGGCACAGATGGAGAGTCAGGCTCCTGCCTCATGGACTTCATCACCCTGACAGGAGAGAAAACTCCTGTATCCAGGGTCTCACCTTTTGACACTTGAGGGACCTGCGGCTTCCTGCCTCAGCTTGGCTCTGCCGGAACTGGCTGGCAATTGCTTGGCTTCTCTTCTGCAACCTCAACCATAAGGGTGCTGCTCCAAAGGCCACCAAGTCTATATAGGAATTGTCTGGAAAAGGCCTACACACGATCTCCCTGAATCTGGGAATCTTGAGAAATCCAGATGTTAGTTCTAGGTCAAATTCTTACCTCCTATCTCAATGATAGGGAAACAAGAACCCCCTTTCTTTATGTGCGTGCGTGCGTGTGCGTGCATGTGCGTGTGCGTGTGTGTGTGTGTGTGTGTGTGTGTGTGTGTTACTGATAATTTCAGCATTTGGGGCTTCTGATGCCCTCTTACATTCAAAGACCCAGAGCCCAGATTAGGAACAGGGGAAGCATAGAGCCGAGGGACTCAAAGTTCAGAGCTGCCAGGGGATCTGATGTGTATGATATTGCCAGGAAAGTGCTTAAGCTCATTTTCAGTGTGCAGCTACTAGGAAAAGGCTTCCAACTGTTGGTAAAAGAAGACAGCATCCAGACAAGTAAGGAAAAGACACCTCAGGTGGGAAAGGGCCCAATGGCACAGGAAGGAGAATCCCTGAAAACTGCCGGAAAGCCAAACAAGTGTCGGAACATCTTCCTGCCCTCCACCCCACCTCACTTGCTAACATTCTCTAGACAGTTTATCTGCAATGGAAGCCGGCTCCAGGCATGGCCTCACTTAGGGGGCTTCAATGGCAAGTATGATGTGCAATCTGCCTGGGCTCTTCAAAGGCAGAAAGGGAAACTGGTATGAGTCTGTGCCCTGGATTTTGCACACTGAAACGCCTGACAAAAGTGTGTAGTGTAATTGATGCGGGTCTGGGAGAGCAGATGTTTGTGTGGTGGGAAGGACTGGGGACAGCCAGCAGGGAAGCTGGGACACTGCAAATGGCTCTTACACCTGATTGTGGGCCACTGTATGTATGAAAAGCTAAAGAAAGAGGATATACTGCAGCCAAGGGAACCATGGAAAGTCTGGGATATGCATGCATACATGGACACACAGACACACACACAGAGATTAGTCATATATATAAAGCTACTAAAAATTTAAAAATAATTGGGGCGAAGAGCCATGGCTTCTAGGCCTGCAGTAGAAGAACCATTGGTTACTCAGTAAGAGGTAGCTGAAGTTATTACACTGGGGGAATCCAAGAGTCCCAGAACCCCAAGCTCAGGAAGGTTTTGAAGGGAGGGGCAATGCAGCTGGTGAGGGAGCCTGAGTCTCCTATTCATAGGGGGCCCGCAAGGCTGTTGAAGCTGGACTCCTAGACTCTAGCTACAAACACTGGGCCTTGGTGTTTGGGCAAAGGCCCAAGCACTAGGGCAACACAAGCTTTCAGTATTTAGACTTTACAGACAGTGCTACCAGGGTCACCCACTGGGCATAGTGGGACCAATCCCATGCTACTTTATCCTGCCATTAAATCTAGGTGTATCTCCGTCAGAGCCTGGGAAGGTGTACATCTATGCAGCGGGGTAAAGTTGAGGCCTGTAGCCACCTCGCTGAAAGAAACTTGCTTGAGTGAGGTAAATGCTTGATACCTGAGGGTAATGGTATTGCAGGATCTGGGGGAGGCGGGATGTCTAAAAGCAGCCACTACAATTGGGCACCATGACAACTTTGGAGCAAGGCATGGTGTTGCAAAATAGAGCTGGAAAGCAAGATCCAGGTGCAAGTCTGCATACTTAGGCATGTTATTTCAGCCTCTTCTACTGTTCCTATGAGACGAGAAGCCTGGGAAAACCCCTCACGGAGAAGGAACCAGTGGCTTGGCAAAGTGCCATGTTTCCCCCTATGCCCTGGTCCTAAGTGGCAGAGGCTAGGTCAGGGCCAGCTTTCAGGTGGTAACGAGGTTTCTTCCCTAGCCTGCTTCTGCAGTGTGGTCTGCTTGGAGGCAGCCATCCGTGGTGGGTGAAAACCAAGGACCATAGACCCCAAAAGTTTCTGCACCCTGGGGACAATAATTTGAAGTCCAAACAGGAAGGGGGACCAGCCCGGAGCTCTTGGAACAATTCCATGGCAGCAGAGTAAGTGACTCTCTGACACCGCGGTGGCCTCCGAGCAGAGAGGCTCATTTCCTCAAGAATGTTTTTGTCATTTTGTCATCATGCTTCTCACCATGGTCGAGGTCGCCCTTGAGGCCACTAGAGGCCAAGTCCCGGTGAGGAAGGAAAGAGACAGAGGTGGGGCAGAGCCCAGGAGGAGGCCAGGGTGAGGCCTGGGAGAGTCCTGTCCTCAGAGTCCCATCACCCGTCTACTGAGTGACCCGAAGCAACCTGTAGCTACTATGGGCAGCAGACACTGGAGAATGCACGCCGCCCCCACTTAGGGTCAGCTTGAAGTGGGAAACATTCTGGCCCTTCATCGAGATAGAGACAGCTCATTCTAGAACATTCTGCTTCAGCCTCTTCTTCCCCAGAAATGCATGGAAGTGGCTTTCTGTCCTATGTGGATACAACAGAAGGTGGATAGTTTCTGAACCTGATATTGGCTGGGCAATTGTCCAACCTTCCAGACTCAGCCCACATCCCAGTGGGTTACCCAGGGTGGGTAACATAGTGCTTCCCAGGGAATGAGGTAAAATAGGGGGAACCTCTCACACTTCACTGCCTTGAGAAGCACTGATTGTCTTCTAGTGTGGCTAACCGGTGGCCAGTAACTATCCAGTCCAGTTAATGAGTTCACACAGACACCTCCACATAAAATACAAGGCAGAGGAATTGCTGTCCCACCTCATACCCTTGTCCTCATATGTGACTCTTACAGTGACTCACATCTCATTCTCTCATGCCTATGCCAGCTGATTCTGTACAGCTGTGGGAACATCTGGTTTATTTTTCCCACTAGGTCAGGAGATAACCAAGGGTGAGGCCCACCCTGAGGGTCCCCAGTACATAATGCAGCACATTGTAGGTGCCCAGGGAGAGCTTGTTGAGTAAATGAGAAGATAAACAGTCACTGGGCACAGGGGCCATCAGGGTTTCAGTCTGGGGTGCATATGAGGAGCCCAGATGGCTCTGATAGTACTTGATATCTTTCAGATTGATAGGTCCAATAGTCAGATCGCTTTCTACTGACCACATCTTGGACTGGGACTGGAGTGGTTACTGCAAGCTGCTCCAGTGTGGGTGACCCAAAGCTTCAGGGGTCTCTCTGACAGTGAGAGTCAATACCAAGGGCTGACTAACCGAAGAACATTTAGGAAAAAGACAACTGGCGGAGCATGCGTCTGAGTCCAACCTGTATCGTGTAAGGATGTGTCTACAAGAAGGTGCCAGTGGAAAGTGTTGGCTATGTACTCGTCTGGCAGAAGAGAGAAAGAATCCACTGGACCAGGAGCCCTGGAGCTGAATAATCCAGAGAATTTGAGTAGATAAATGTAGTGAAGGTCAAAGCTGTGGCTGGGCTTGAAATAAGGAAACAAGACACCTTCTCTCCTCTCTTTCTCATTTCCTACCAGTGCTTTCTAGAATCAAGAGGGCAAAGGGGCTGGAGGGACAATCCACAGAAGCCAGACATCTAGCTGGAAAGACATGGGGGTAAATGAATATTTAATAATCTTCAACAGTTTGCTTTCTTTCATTATAACAAAATATCTGAAGCTGGGCACTTTCAAAGGAAAATCAAATGTCTGTTTAACTCAACTGTTTTGGAGTGAGGAAGTTCAAGATCAGTTGTCACCATTGGCTTAAGCTAGGGGAGGGACCCTCAGTGCTCGGCTGCATGCTTTCATATGAGGAAGCCAGGGGCTTCTACAAAGGACTAGCCTTACTACTGATGCGCTTGAGAAAATTTCCCAGGAGCCTAAGAGATCTACATTGATCCTTTTCAATGGCAATGCTTCCGGTGACCCAATTAGGCAAGACTCCACCTGTTAAACATTCTACCACCTATTAATGTCATCCCATTGGGTACCAAGTTTCCAACACAATGAGAAGCATGGAGCCTTGTGTGTTTCCTCTTGGTATAAAACCTTCAGAATTCAGTTGCGAAGATTCTATCTGGTAACCTTTACCTCTTCCTACTCCCCTCCCAAAGTCCCTCCTCTACACACCCCGGTTAGATGACATTTTCACCCTCTTAGCTCCTCACAAGGGGGATTATGCATTAGCATATGAAGTCTTGGGGGATACTCTCAAACCAAACCCTAACCATGGCACTCCAGGATGACCTCTGGTCTTCTTCACCTCACTCTTGACATCTTGTTGCTCCTAGTCACCCATTAAGCTCAATGCTTCAGTACTTTATGGCTTTTTTTGGGGGGGGGAGGTGCTCCAAAGGGTCCAGCATTGCAATAATGATTGTAGACCAATACCTGGTGCATTCATGTATTCTACTGCTAGTGGCCTTTGCTTGTTTTGGTTTTGTGACCCAGTCTTACTGTGTAGCCCAGGTTGACTTCAAACTCTTGATCTCCTTGCCTTTCACTTGCTAGAATTACAGGCATGAGCCATCACTCCTGATCACAAATATCTCTCGAATGCTTGCCAGCCACTAAGCACCATCAGAAAGAAGGAAGACTGGGCAACTTCTCAAGGGAAGTGAAGTTCCTTGTTGCCCCCCTCTGCAGGTGATTTAAGAAATGAAAACCTTTAATCTTAGTGACACTAAAACTTCCTTCCTCCCTGCCCTTGGCTTTCCATTCCTTGGGCGCAGTACTGGTGAGGCCAAGGAAGCACAGGGGAGGAGGCATGAATGCCTTTGGGAATGGGGAAGGACCTAGGGCCTCTCCGTACTATGCAGATGACTTTCCATGGGTTTGGAACTATACTGAAATAAGCATTAGTTACCCTGAGAACACGGACAGTGTGTGCTTAAGGTCAGATTCAGCGAATACTGAAGATCCCTGGTCAGGTCACAGCCCAGATGAGTAAAAACTATGTGGATGGGGTGACCCTCATGCTGGTTGCTTCATCTCCATCCAGGAGGCTGCCATCCTGGATCCTAGGCAGCATCAGCTGGAGTCAGTTGGAGTCAGTTCTAAACTGCTATGGACCTTGCTCTGACTCCAACCTACCTAATTGCAGTCAAGGGGCAGACAGACCTGGAGCCACAAGTGATGGTTCCGACAACCTATCTGTCTCTTCCTCCCTCATTTATCTGCCATCTCTCTCTTGGCCACTCTAAGCCAAGACACAGAAAGTGCTGCTTTGAGCAAGTTGTTTCACGTCCTTGGGCCTGTGTTCTCCCATCTGTACAGTGAGTTACTGAGACACAGAGATGATATGAGATATGACAGGCTCCAGAGAGCTCTAGGACCCTTGTCCTGACTATGTGGAGCAGATTGTCTGCATCCCTCCATCATGGAAGTGTCTACCTGAGGAGAAGCAGAAGAAACAGTTTTAAACCCAGCATTCAACATCTCAACACTGCCCCTTCGGCAGGGACAAGAATTCACTTCCCTGGGCATGGACATGTCTTCTGTAAAATGGACACACAGACACATGCCGTGCGGGCTCTGGGAGATGGTGGGGCTGTTCCTGCATCATCATAGCGCTTACCCCCCTTCTTTTTCCTGACTCCCCTCTGGCCTATCTCAGGGTTGGTGGCTGTGGCTCAAGGATCCTGCTTTACAGTGCCCCCTGGATGAAAGGCCCAGCCACAGGAAAGTCTGTTGTTTCCAGGGCTCTGAGCTTCCTCCCTTTGTGTCCGCGTTATAAACAAGCCCATTCCCAAAGCCACAGCTGATGACCCAGCTGCAAGCCGCAGGCAATCCTGCAATGGAAAAGGTTCTTAGGTGGGATGAGTTTAAAGCTTTGAGCCAGCCTGATGCTGTAGAAGACTCAGCCTATCCACATAGTCCTTTGATATACCACATAAAGCCAGACCAGCCTTGGACCTCACTAATCTGAATCCAGGACAAGTGTCCTGCAGGGGATGCTGTTTGTAAGATGATAAGTATTGTCACACATTTTCCAGCTGATCCTATAAGCAACTTGTTTAAATGGGGTCTTTAGAGGAAAATAATGTAAATCTCAGAGAACAGAGAGGCTAAGTCTGGGCAGGTAAGGAGGAGCCCAGACTCCTGGTTGTCTCCAAGGCCTTTCTTTCCAGAAGAACCTTATTCCAACCAGCCCTCCAGGCTCAGCCTCAAAGCTACACATTGGCAGGGCCCTCCTATCCCAGCCTCTCACTGAAGGAATGGGATTGCCTTCAGCATTTACCTATTGACTACACAGCAATGGGTTTAATGATGCCTGCTGTGTGATGGTTCACAAGTCCTACAGGCTCCTTTAAGCTCTTTGACAAGCTATTTTTCAGATGGGAGGGAAAATATCCTAATAAAAGCTGGGCATGGAGCTTGGATGGGATGATGGCTCAGTTGGTAAAGGGCTTGCCACATAAGCATAAGAACCTGAGTTCAGATCCTCCAGCACCTAGTAAAAAGCCAGCATGGGATCCTGGTTCTGGAGAGGCAGAGACAGGCGGATCCCTGGGGTGGCCACCTAGTCTTGCTGAAGCAGTGAGCTACAGGTTTAATGAAAGCCTCTGCCACAGAAAATAAGGTAGAGGACAAGCAGGACACAGTACCAACCTCTGGCCTGTGCACACACATAAGATGGGTGTGTGGTGGCACATGCCTAGAATCCCAGTCCTGAGGAAGGCTGAGGCAGAAGGAGTCCAAGGTCAGAGATAACCCTTATTACATGAGTCTCTTTCTCTCTCTCCCTCTTTCCCTCCCTCCTCTTTACATATGTATATAGTATTATATAAATCATATACAGACATATATAATATTTTCAAGATGCTTCCATTTATAGCCACATGACTTGCTGGAGATGAGCTGTACATCCTTGTCAGGCAGAGCTCAGTTGATCTTTCCTGCCAAGAAAGAGTTAACGCAACTTATCTCCAACACAGGAGTTAATTTCCCTAAATTGGCAGGAGGGGAAAGGGAGGGAGGAAGTTGGAAAAGAGGAAAACTGCCCTAGGCTCCAGATCAAAGATGCTCTGAGATCCAAAAGGAAGCAGGGATTTCGTGTGGGGGTGGGGGGATTCTCAAGACTGCATCCTTCTGATAACGAGTTAGACCTTGAGATGGCCGCTTCCTCCTGCCGGGACCCCAGATGGATCCCCTTTGCCATCTGAGCAGGCAGTGGCACCCGTCACAGGATCTAGGAGGTCCCAGAGGCAGCCCCAGATGGAGGAAGGCTGCCACACGACAAGGCATAAAAGAGCAATAGGAAATACCCATGCTGTTTACATGTTGCCAGGCTGGTTGTGTTGTTAGCTGTAGGTCAGGTCTGGTTCATGTCACTGAAGTGTGTGAATGTGTGGTATTGGCTGAGCTTGCCAACCCATGCCAGCAAGGGCACAGTTAATTTCATGTCGTGAGTTTATAGGCATTTATGTATCCCATCTAGGCCCTGAGCCAATTTTACTGATGGAACATTAGGAAGCAGTTTCCCTAGGCAGCTGGGTACAGGAACAAGATATTCAGTCTTGATGCAAGATAAATATGAAAGAATTGCAAAAATTTTATTACTTTGGCTAGGGTGTGTGTGTGTGTGTGTGTGTGTGTAACTATGTCCATGTGTGTGCCGTGGCCAGAGACTGTCTTACTGAATTGTTTTCCACCTTATTTTCTGAGATGGGGCTACAGTTGTTCATTCAGATAAACTAGCTGTCCAGGGAGCCCCCCAGGGATCCTCTTTGTCTCCCCAGAATTGGGATCACACTTGCATCCTTTGCCACATTTGCCGTTGTTGTTGTTGTTTTTAGTGGTTGCTAGGAATCCCAGTGCAGGTTTGAATGCCTACATAGCAAACACTGGGACCCCTGGGACATCTTCCCAGGTCCTTACTTCCTTAGTTTTTCTTTCTTATAAAATTTCTACTCAGAGTGAGGACTGTGGCCTGGAGAGGTGGTTCAAAGGTTAAGAGCACTGGCTGCTCTTCAGGGGATGTGGGTTCAGTTCCTACCACCCACAATTGGCTCCCAAACACCTGTAATGCCAGATCCAGAGTCTGATGGCCTTCTTGGCCTCTGGAGACACTGCATGCATATGATATACAGACACAAATGCAGGAAAACACTCATACACAGAAAATAGTTTTTAAGTGATGAGTGAAGTCACTGGACCCTGAACTGAGTGTCAACAAGGCGCTCCCCAACAGAAGGATAGCCTCAAGTCCATTAACTGCTCATCAGATGAGCATAAGCTCTAAGGCGGCTGGAGATCGTGCTCTACTCCCTTAGAGAAGCTGTGCTGCTCCTGCTGGGGCCTCTGCTCACCCTTGACCTTGTATACACAGCTCTACCATCATGGAACAGTCCTTGTGTCCAAGAGAGGGAATAAAAAGGGGGGAGGGAGGGATGGATGGAGGGAGGGAAGAAGGGAGGAGCCCAGAAGTCATATAACAGAGATTCTGGGAATACACATCTCTCCTAACTCTTCTCGTTTCCTCTTGTTCATGTTTCACAATTATTATTATTATTATTAATGAGTCCTGTTATCAGAGCATCTTACTGTGAGTCTATGTCATGATCTAAGGGAAATCTTGACTAAACTATACTTAGACTATAAGGTCCTCACAGCACAAATGTGAAAAGAGGAATGGGTTTAATGTGCTGAACTGAATGAAAGGCATCTCTGGTACAAAGGAGAAGGCCAGCATGAGTATGGTCCTTGGGGCATTCTCTTTCTTCTAGGGCCTGGTGCAGGCAGATGCTGCCTGATTTGTATTTTTCATAGAGTTCCCTGTAGTTAGAATTCCTACTACTTTTTTCTGTGATATTCTACTTATTGAAACAAGAACTAAGGAGCTGGGGAGACGGCTCTGTGGGCAAAGTGCTTACCACACAAGCCTGAGGTCCTGAGCTCAGTCCCTAGAACCCGGTGACAATGCCAGATGTGGTGACAAGTAAGTCCAGCATTGGAGGCAGAGCCAGGGGTGGATCCCTAGGGTTCTCTAGCCAGTCAGCCAGCTTGGCTGAGTTGACAAGTTTCTAGTTCAGTGAGAAACTCCATCTCAAAATATAAGGTAGAGAGTAACTGAGAAAGAGCCCATGTTGACCTCTAGCCTTCACACAAATGCACACATATGCATGTACAGGCACATGCATCTATGAGCGTGCATGCACACAAACACAGAATAAATTTACTTCATACGAACATCTTAACCTCTGAGCCATCTCTCCAGCCCCTTAACAAGATAGAAGGTTTGGAAGCTGGTTAGAAAATGTGAGGGGGAGCACTAACAGGCCTTTATCTTAGCCACAGCACTGTTCTAAAGAGAAGACCTCAGAAGTTTCCAAATATATCAAGAATTATTATTACCATTATTATTACTACTCTTATTATTGTTGTTGCATGGTGAATTATCTTATAATTCTATTTGGGAGGAATTTGTGGGAAGTAGAAGACTGTATTAGGACAGTATAGTATTATGATATTATCTTATAAACTAAGACATAGTTCCTCACAAGTGGGAGCAGATTCATCCATGTGGCCATTTTCACACCAGGCCACACTTGTCCCTCTTCTCACACTCTCTTGTGAAAGGGAGAATTGAGGGTCATGTGGCTTTCGGTGAGGTGGGGTCATGTGACCAGTTCTCACTAGTGAACCATGAACA
This sequence comes from Sigmodon hispidus, assembly GCA_004025045.1. Classification (NCBI taxonomy): domain Eukaryota; kingdom Metazoa; phylum Chordata; class Mammalia; order Rodentia; family Cricetidae; genus Sigmodon; species Sigmodon hispidus. The sequence goes on from PVIH01001341.1 coordinate 217,438, forward strand.
TCGCTTGTGTTTGTATGTACATGCTCAGGCCAAAGGACAACTAGAAGGTTGCCCTCAGGTCAAGCAGAGCCACCACACTAAAGTCACTGAGACCCAAGTGCCCTCCCACAGGACAGTTGCCCCTGAGGGTTTTCTGGATGGCCAGAAACTCTGCATCATTGAGATATTAACTTGTGAGGACTAAGTCACTGGGGTGTCAAGACTGTCCAACATTGCAGGCTGCCTACAGGGATAGACCTGTCAGGAGACAGCAGAAGAAAGATGCACTTATAGGAGAGATGGATCGGCAGTTAAAGGCACTAAGGACCCAGCTTGGATTCTCAGCATCTACATGGTGACTCATAGCCATCTGTAACTCTAGTTCCTAGGGTACCTGGTGCCCTGTTTTGGCTTTTGTGGGTACCAGGCAAGCGAATGGTGCTGGTGCACATTTATGCATGTAGGCAAAGTACTCATACACATAAAGTGAAATTTAAAAGAAAGATTCAAACTGAAAGATGTCAGAAGAGGCCACCACAATGTTTACTGTGCCTTTTAGTATGACAGTTACTTACAGGTTATTTAATTGTCTCATTTATTTTAATTTGCCATAGGGTAACATAGACTAATGCCCAGGCTAACTGCTTTTCGGATGTTTATCAAGAAAAAGTAAAACTTCAGCTCCCCTGACAGCCTGGGCACAGATGTTCCTAGTAGCTTTAAAAACAAATTGGGAGGAGAGCCAGGAGCTGGTTCAACAGGTGATGGTGCCTGCCATGAAAATTTGGCGGCTGGGGTTAGATCTACAAAACGCATGTAAAGATGGATGGAGAGAATCAGCCCTACAAATTATCTTCTGACCTCCACACATACACCATGTGTGCAAGGATATGCACCCTCATTCACACATCCATCGGACAGACAAACATATGCATATACACAAAGAATAAATACATTTTGTTGCTGTTGAGCCAAGATCTCATTCTGCAGCCCAGGCTGACCTGGAATTTTCTATGTGGCTCAGACTCACAGTATTCTCCTGGATGCTGGGATTACAGGCTAGTACCACCATGTCATCTGGAAACAGCCAGACGTCTCTCAGAGAATGACACTGGCAGCAACCACAGGATGTCCATGCCTTGGAATATCAGTCAGCGAGGAAAAAGAGCACAGCATGCTCTGACTCCACTTACACAAAATCTGGAAATGACAAAATCACACACAACAAGGAGCCTTGTGTGCTTGCCAGAAACAAAGAGAGCCTGGAAGAGTGGCAAGTAGGTATGGCATGGCTGCTGGTACAGACTCCCTGGGGTGATTTGGTGACATCAGTGTCCCTGTCTTTGCCAGATCAAGGTCAGTGTCTTGGTTTTGTGCTATTGAAAGCAGTGTGCTGAGGTTTGTGCATGGCAGAAACCTAAGTGAACACATGAACAATTCTTCTGGGTTATCTGTCACAGCTGTATAAAAATCAGCAGTCATGTAAAATAAAAGGTACAATTCTTTAAAAGCAGAGTTTTAACAAAAGCTCCAAAGATGACAGAGATCAAAATTATCCATTCTCTTGCGCTTCGCAAATTCACCAAAATCCTACATATGACATTTCACTAAGTATTTTTAGTATTAACTAAACACTTCAATATTCCTTTCTAGGTGGTGTGAGCTGGGGGAGGGGGGTTAAGTAAAGATGATTGGATGGGTTTCTAGAAAACCTCTTTAAAGGTTGTCTCTCCTTCTTCCCCTAGCTCTTTCCAGATACCTGGAAAATACATACAATGGCTGGCGCTCCTGAAATAATTTTGTAACCACAAGGGAATCCAGTCCTAAAGATAAAAGACAGAGGAATTCCAACGTCAATGGCCCTAGAGATAATTAGCAGCCTCAGACGGCCTCTGACCCACAGAGAGTTGACTTTATATGACATACCTTAAAGCCAGTTCTAACTGGTACATCAATTCTCTCTGCCCATTCTCTCTGCCCACGTTCCCCTGCTAAGTCCTAAAGCATCCTCAGCTCCCACAGAGGGATTGGGAATTGTTGGATATTAGTTGTGCTTAGAAGTTTGTAGCAAAGAAAGTCCTTGTTTATTCACACTAAACATTCACAGCTCAGGCAAATAAAAACTGGCTGGGAAGTCGGAAGTGGAGGAAAATGAGAGAGAATAGCATCCGCACCAGATAAGATTAGGCGAAGAAAAGGTTCCAGAAGCTTCTTAGGAAATGTTTCTGGGGGAAGATAAGCAAATGAGATGTTAGGTGTTTTCCTACAGAACTGTTCCAGGGGCCTGTTTTGGTAAATACTATTATTTGTGTATGTGTATTCAGGCAAGCACTCATGAAGAGGGTACATGTGCACGTGTCTGTGTGCACATGTCAAGGCCAGAGAACCACCTCAAGTGTTGGTCAGGGATTCTCCTATCTCTACCTCCCCAGCACTGAGATCACAAGCGCATGCCACCACACCTGGCTTTTTTCTTTTTTTTTAACATGGGTTTAGGGACCAAATTCAGATCCTGGTTTGTAAGTCAAGCACTGTCTGGACTGTAAGCCATTTCCCTAGCTTAGATAATTGAGTTTTAAAATTAGTTTAAAATGTAAAAGGGTGCCTCTTTTATAATGAGATGTGTCTTTAGGTTGCCTACCTGCATTTGGATTGCACAGAATTCACTGTCTGGAACTCTGCCGTAGCTGCTTCCAATAAAAGGGAAGAAGCAGGCAGAGGTGGGGAGGCAGTATCAACCATGGCAAAACTACCAGTTTTCAACATGGAAAACAACTCTCTGAAGACCAGGGGAGGGTTTTGCTTCTTCTTAGATGCACAAAGGCTTTAAATCAGTCTTATAAGCCAAGACAAATTTTGAGTTACACTTCTTTGTGAGGTATAGTGCACAGTAGTGCTGGTCCATAGACTTCTCTCCTGTTGACCATCTTTAATGCACCCGCCGTTCTGGATGGGCAGGCTTGAAGATCTGAGGGCAATGTCACAGAAATGAAGGAGAGCAGTCATAGTTAAAAGGATGATGAAAATGATGAAGAAGAGGAGGATACAGGTGAGAGGAAGAGGAGGAGATGAAGAAAAGAAAGAGAAGGAGGAGAAAAAAGGAGAGGAGGGGGAAGATAAAGGAGAAAGAAGAGAAGAGGAAGAGGGAGGAGGAAGATTACATTGACTTTTCCCTTCTCTCTGGGAGGAGTTGAAATGAGGCCATGCCTGCCGCATGCTGTAAGCAGCCTCCAAGAGAAGGGCCTGGTGCAGCCAACAACCTGATGTGGGAGCAGGAAAAATGTTCCTTCCTTGCCTGGGGCTTCGCCAGCTCCCCTCACTTGGAGGTGGTGGTGTGTAGTAAACCATCCAAGCTACGTCCAAGGAAGGGCGTTGATAGATCCATGGAAATTCAGAGAATGGAAGCAACAAGAATGTATGAGAAACTGATTCATAAAGCCAGAGCAGTAAAACTGGGTGCAGCCTGTATCGTGCTGGTAGAGCGACCTGGGATGGGTGGAGTGAGATTGGGATGTAGAAGGGAATAGAACCTTCCAGCATCTGTCAACAGGCATGTGGCCAGGAAGTGGCTTGGGATGTGAGAAGGCCTTTTCAGGTCCTGAGAGCATGAATCCCAATTCCACTTCAGGGGAAGCGTGCTCTGCTTCCGGTCCCTTTTATCTCCATGGGCCTGACTTCCATCAATCCTGAAATCCACACAAAGATGGAAGAAGAGAAATCACTTGACAAAAGGTGTCCTCTGACCTCCACAAGTGTGCTGTGGTCCATGTGTGCTCATACACAACACTGCAGTTAAGTCAGACAAATATTTAAAGTGTGCATTCCCATGGTGTCAAGTCCAGCCATGTGGTTGTGAAACAAACACGTTTATCTCTAGGACTGTCTCATAATCCCAGATGGAACTCAGGTCCCATGAAACATCTCTCCCTCCGCTCCTAACACTATCATGCTCTGCCCATGTTGACAAGGCTAAGTGACCCAGGATAGAACCCTTAAAACCTTAAATCAAAACAATCCCCTTTAAAACCGTCTGTTAGGTATTTGGGCCACAATAGCAAAAAGCCAGCTGACACGCAGTCTGCACTCTTCTGTCTCTGTGAGTCTGATCACTCTGTGGACTTCCTTATACAGGACACAGCACCTTCCCTTTGCGACCAGCTTCTTTCAAGTCTTCAGTGTGATGTGTCAAAACCTCCTTTTTGGGTGATTGGCAGTCCATGTTTTGTTCTCCATTGTTCCCCTCACAGGCAGTGTTAGTGTGAACATGGTATGCTGGCATCTGTCCAGGACCCTGATTTCAGCCTTTTGGGGGTGCATATCTAGCAATGGCCATTGGCTTTACCATTTACAGTTCTACCCAAAGTACTCAAGACTTATAGTTTGTCCACATCCTCTCAAACCCTTGTATTTTCTGCTTTTTAGTGTTGCTGTTGTTTTTCAGTACAGGTCCACAAACCCTTTTATTTTATTGAGACAAGGGTCTTACTGTGTATCCCTAGCTAGTCTGGAACTCACTATATTGACCAGGCTAGTCCCAAACTCATAGAGATCCACCTGTCTCTGCCTCCTGGATACCACTACACACAGCCCAAAGTATTACAGGCAGCCCCAACACCCATTTGACACTCACAGTTCTGAAGTCTAGCTCATGTGAATCCCAGGCCCACATGAGTCTGATGCATGGTGCTGGGATTTTAAAACTAGCATCACAAAGAGCCGTAAATCAGGCCTGGGAATGTGCCTTGCAAGGTCCTGGGTTCTCAGTCCCTGTGAAGTTCTCTCCACATCTTTGCCTTAAATGAGCACAATCAAGAGATAGGGTTGGTCTTAGAGGTCTCATCGCCCACTGCTTGCTATGAGATTTTGGCTGGGAACTCAGGTAAGTAAGACACCTTTACTAAGTACCAGCAGGTAGCACATGCCCAGGGTATAGGACACAGGGTTCCTCCCTCCCAGCATCTCCTTCCTCATATCTACCCTCACTACTTCTGCACACCTCTTCCTTCAGCTGATCTCAGCCTCACAGCTTTCTCAAGCATCTTCTCAGAAGCCAAAGAGAATTGGTGCCAGGAACGCACACTCCCAGACCTAAAGATCCAACGCTATAGGAAATGCTGCCATCTCTAACCCCAGTCCATGCTTTCTTACATTGCTGCCTGGCTGTTCCTGAAAGGCCGCTTGGTGAATTCTCTTCTTTAGGAATCCCTCATCCACTCCCTGTGAATTCACAAGGCTCTGAGGGAAGAAGAATGAAATCAGACTGGCTCCATGCCTGGCTGTCTCAAAATGCCAACAGAGGCTGGTTCAATCACGGGCTACAAAGATGGTTTGGTATGTAAAATGGTAGCCTTGTAAGTGTGGCAACCTGAGTTCAATCCATAGAACCATTGTTAAAAATATAAAAATATGTAAAAATTTAAAAGATAGAGTATGGAAATGTATAAATGTATAATTATAATCCCAGCCCTGGGGAGGTAAAGACAGGAGAACCTTGGAGCTCAGCAGCCAGCCTTGCCTTCATTGACAAGCTAACTGTAGCTATCCAGGAAGTGATGGACCTAAGAGGAAGCAGGGATACTTCCTGTAGTGACACAGTGATGCTCATGCATTTTTCTAGATCCAGAGCTTCACTAGAAAAACAACAAAGCCAATAAGTTCAGTAGACTGTGACCTACTGATCTGTCCTGAACCATGGGGAGCTGACCTGCTCCTCTAACAAGATGACTGTTTTACTATGATTTGCTGGCTCTGGCTGCCAGGAGCTCAGCATCTTCATGGAAAGCAGCTGGTGAGAATCTACCAAGTCCCTCTCTGTCTGTGCCCTGAGCCAGGAAGGGCTTGGGATGTGTGGAATGTTACCAGTAGAGCAATGCTGAGGAGGACTGGAGGGTGAATAGACAGGCAGACCCTTCCCTCAGTCCTTTCTGAACTGCTTCTTGTTTCCACACAAGTCTTTTAGAGCATCCCATAGTTCATGGGTCTCTCTTCACCCTGGGACTGAATATACAATAGCCCAAGCCAACTATGTTTATTCCATTCCCCTATTTCAGGGTATGTGACAGAACCCTAGCCAATGAGAAGATTGGGTTGCTAAATAAAGGGATGCTAATAGAGCCTTCATCTTGCTTCTGAATGTTGTCCTGTGTGTGTACGATGCTTGGTGCAGCTGCAACCACATGTAATCATGAGAAGAAAGTCAAGATTTCAGAGTCTTTATCAATAATTGAGTTAATCAACCATGCCTCTGGAATTTTTGTTAGATGAGCCAAGAAGCTCCTTGTCCTTAAATCCACTTCTAGCATAGAGTCCTTTGTCACACAGCCAGGAGCACACTGACTGATAACTGTGGGCTCCAAGGCAGCATGACCCAGAGCATCCACAGAAGATGAAGCACCCGTCTTACATTGCCCGCATCCATAGTAACTAGGTGTCCCGTAACTGAGGCTGGCACACGGGGTGACCCATCAGGCATCCTGTCACAATACAGGTGAGGAAACGGAGGGTTAGAGGAAGTTAAAAAACAAGATTTGGTAGCTCAGTACCCCATTTTGTAAGTAAGGGGAAGCTGAAGGCAAGGTCAAGCTGTTAATGGATATCTGATTTCATAGTTTACAGAGTGCTTTAAGAATGTATGTCGTTATTACCTGGAGAGAACTCTCTCATTTAAACTATGGGAGTTTGTATTCGGGGAAGGCTCAGCTTGTATAGCTGAGTAATGGCCAGTGTAGGGGGACACCTGGGCTTCTCAGCCCTTGAAACCCACAGCCTCAATAATTTCCCCCGGGGGTATGTGTGGGGATTCTTAGAGGCACAAATTAACATATAGCCCAGACATTCTGGATCAGAGGATCCAGAACAATGGTTCTCAACCTTCCTAATGCTGCAACCCTCTAATACAGTTCTTCATGCTGTGGTGACTCCCAACCATAAAATTATTTTTATTACTACTATGTAGTTGTAATTTTGCTACTCTTATAAATCATAATGTGATTATCTGTGCTTTCTGATGGTCTTTAGCAAGCCCCATTAAGAAGTTGTTTATCTCAAAGGAATTGTGACCTACAGGTTGAGAACCCCTACTCTAGGGTGAGGACAGTATGTGGAATCCAGTGGGATGCTTTTGACCCCAACCTCCAATTGTCCATGATGTTAATGAGTTTGAGAAGTATGGCTTTGCACCCATCTATTTTCTCCTAACTAATCTAGAATTTCCTCACCAAATTAGCTGTAGGTCATGACCAAGACGGTACTGCAAAGAGACATTAAACCCAAACAATGTGCCCAGCCACAAAGGAAAAAAACAAAGTTCAGTCACATTGGCAAGCCTAGACTATTTGGTCCCGAGGCAGGGGACCATGCTAAATGAAACTGTTTTTAAGGTTAAAGGAAGTGCCTTTGATCTAAAAGCGAGGACAGTCCTGTGCAGGCCACATAGGCGACTCACATTGTTGCTTATGCATTATTGCAACACAAACACCTAACAGAAAGGACTTTAAGGAGGAAGGCTTTCTCTCACATTTCTGAGAGACTTTTGTTCATCATGGCCATGGTGGAGAAAGCAAGGCCCCAGGAATAGGCTTGTCCATGTGGTAGAGGTATCTCCTAGAAGACAGTGTACACAGTGGTGGTCTAAGGAAGCAGTGAAGGCACCAGAGGTGGGTCACACTATAACTTTCAAATGCTCATCCCTAGTGACCTACTTCCAACTACTAGATCATACCTACTAAAAGTACCATGACCTTCAAAACACAGTCACCAACTAGAGAGTATGACTTCAGTCATGAGCCTGAAGGGGAATCACCAAATTAGATCATGACTCTCACTCATGGAACATATAGCATCCCAAGATCACAGTGTGGTAGTCAGGATCAATCTCAACCATAGGAGCTGCAGAGCACCCAGAAACTGGGTCACAGTGTCAGAGTGGAAAGTCAGGGATGGGGGTAGTGGAGGGAGATGTCTATAGTCACCTATCTGTCAGATACCCCAATAAGTGACCCTATCTCAGCTTCCTAGGGGGACCCTCATCCCCTAATGCCTTAGAGAATCCAGGCCTCAGAAAGATGAAATGGCCATTGCAGCTGTTGAATAAAATACAAGTTTGGTTTCTTCCAGGTTCTGAGTTCTTGGAGCAACCTCACTTTGTATTCATTAGGCTATATCAGAAAATTAAGCCCTGCAAAGAAGTTCACATAGTAAACCCCATGTCTTGTCTGCAACCTTGACCTTGGCTGGCTCCTGACCAGGGTTCATTACCCTTATTTCTTCTGTAGCCTTCTGCTTACCTCTTGACACACTGGCCTTTTGCTCTGGTGGCCAGGGACTTCCCACTCATTGTCCCTGTGCTCATGGTGCCTAACCAAGCTCTGAATACAGCTGGTGCCCAACTGATGTCTACTTGCCATGTTCTCAGAGATGTTAGGTGAAGGCCCTGATCTTTCAGGGAATGGTGCCATAAAAAGGGATCGATGTCCTCCTCACGTGTCCCCAAGGCCCCAGGCTATGGCTGACCAAATGAACCCCAGGTCTGAGGCAAGGTGAAAGCCCTTTTGGTTGCAGAGTGGTTGAGCTGTATCAGCCGGGCATCTCCCACAAGCCGCAGGGTGCTTGCTTAAGAACTCCTGCTGACAGACTGACTTACTGACTAATTTATGTGACATACTTATGGAGTGACACAGGTCTCTTGGAAGAAGTTCAGAGGAAAACAACCACGATGATTAAGGGATTGGAAAGTGTGTTTTGCAGGGAAAGGTTCTCAGAACTGGGCCATGGAGATGGAAGGTATGATGGCCTTCTTATCCACTCCTCATGGCCCACCATGTAGCCCAACGCTAAGAGAACAGAGCACTACCCAGTCAGCCAAAGCAGTGTCCCCACCTGTGACTTAAAGGCCAGGGGTCTCCGGCCATGCCAGCTTTTCCTCTTAAGCATACTCACACAAGAGCACACCAACACATGCACGAACATGCCCACCCAGGCCTATATGATCGCCTGGGTGCACACCCATCTATCTCTCTCTGTGTCTTGCTCTCTCGGTCTCTGTCTCTCTCTTTCCCTTTAGCCATCTGTCTTTCTGTCTGTCTCTTACACACACACACACACACACACACACACACACACACACACACACACACACTGAGGTTCTGAGAATAGCAGACAGTACTTCTGTCTTGTGGGTTAAGACAAGGCCTGTCTGAGGTCACTCTGATTTGTAAGAGGATTTTTAGAAGTCTCTATCACTAAGAGGGTAAATAAGACTCAATCACACTCCTGCCCAGTAACGGGGGCAAAGTCTCCACTGTCTTTCTGCATGCATTTCTGAGGATTCACCTTCCCGGGGGGTTGGCTGCCATCTTCCCAAGGGATTCCTCCATGGTAGTATCATGATGAGGTAGTGGCTTATGCCTCTCATCTCTCCTTCTGTCCTTGTCACTGTGTAGCAGCTGGGGAGGGTGGAGACTTCCCATCCATGAAGGGAACTTTGGTGTTCAGCGAGAGGGATGCAGGGTGTGGTGCGGTGAGAAAGTCAACGCTGAGGTATGGGACCTGGTCTTTGGAACCTAGATTCAGCATGAACACTCACTCATAGGCCTTGTGACCTTTAAGGTATCTACTGCCCCAACCTTGGCTTCTCTATCACTGAAAGCTGGACCAGAGGAATGTCATTGTCCCTCTTCCCTCCCAAGAAGTCTCTGATTAAGATGAGCATCTGCAGTTTGACTCTGGGTCCTTCGAGCACTCAGTCTCTCTGGATCTTGGTTACTTCTTGTAAAAATGAAAAGCATGCTAACCGTGAGGTTAGTCATACCTCGGATCCTCTAGGCCCTTTTTTTCTTTGCCATGCTAGGGATGGAGCCTAGGGCATTTCATATGCTAGGCAAGCTCTCTACTACTGAGCCCTAGCTCCAGCACCCCCCACACCATTTTTGCCTCTCTGTTCTTGAGGTCTAGGTGTTCTGAAAAGCAAATGGGACTCTTTCCTGAGAGCCATCCCCTCCTCCCTGACTATCTGCATCCCTCCAGGGCCAGGTGACACCTCTCCTTTCACTGTGGGACCCCAAGTGTCCAGGGAAGGAATTTCCCTCTTGCTGGCTCCAGCAACTGCATCATTTCCCCCGAAACATCCAGATGGAAGGACCAGACAGGCTGCAGCATTGCCTGCCACCCATAAATCAACCAGCGGGAACCTGAAACTCGCTGCTGTGACAGCACCGTGTTTCAACATGATCTGCTCCTCGCTCAGCAGGCCGCAGAGGTGAAGCAGAAGCTTGCGTCACCACCAGCAACTGCAACAGAAAAGCCTCTCCATATTTTAGGACTTCCCAGAGTCAGTCTTCTTATCCTCCACCCCCAGTGGCTTACCTCACGGGTTACAGGTAGCTCCTCACTCACCATCCTCTGAGGAGCACTTGGGCATGGCTTGGCCCTCTGAGCCCAGGGAACAGGCAATCAAGGTCAAGCTGAGGTGGATGCTGCCCTTTACTCAGTAGCTTTTGTGGACCTTTGGATGGACCCTTTGGACTGGCCTCAGGGTGGTCTTCTGTAGCGTCTGGAACCCTCTGCCCAGTCACTGGCCCTCTCTCTCACATGGAGACTCACCACCTCAGCAGCTTCCAGAAAGGCTGGATTATGACAAGCCCAAGAAGATTACAGGGGCTCACCATCTGCAGAGAGAATAATTAGCTTTCTGCACTTACACAAGTGGCTTCTGGCCCTCAGCCCTCAGGATGCTGTGAGGACAGCACGACATGGCTGTGTGCTCGTGGGGAGCCTTCAGGCACTTATGCCCTTGCTGTGGCCACAACCCTGGTGACAACAAGCAGAAGCACTAAGCAAAAAGAGAAAGGGGATGTGGGCCACTAGGCCAAGGAGAGCTGGCAAAGAAGCAGGCTAGTATATGGGATCACTGTGTGATCTTGATTATTTACATGATGGGGTGTAGAATAACTATGGAAACCACCTCTGGGCATGTTTGTGAGGGAGTTTCTAGATGTGGGTGGCACTACTCCACAGGCTGGGCCTCTTGGACTGAATAAAAAGGAGAAGGCAAGCTGAGTATTGAACACTCTTCACTTCCTGACTGTGGATATCATGTGACCCACTGCTTCAAGCTCTTTTCCCTATTGACTTCCTGATATGACAAACAATATCTTCAGACTAAGAGTCCAAATAACACCCCGCCCTTCATGAGTTGCTTTTCTCAGGTATTGGGAAAACTCTTACCTGTTCTTTTCTCTTCCAGCTGACATCCAATTTCCCTCTGAGGGAAATTCACTTCACATTGAGTCAGCCATATTGGTTTTTGTTGAACATAATCAAGAGGAATCATATGAACCTGGAATAATCAAATCCATTCTCTCTGAAAACGAAACAATCTCTATTTTACAAAAATGTCCTGGTTTAGATCCATAGCTGCCAGGAGGAATGGGGTGAAGTATGACCTGCACCCCAGCATTCTGCTCAGTGGAAATGGGATGAGACAAAGAACTATCTTTGAGAATTCTTGGTGATGTTGCCTTTGGGAGACGGGTTGAGCTGTCATGCATTCACTCTAGACTGGTCAACTCTGCAGTGTAATCAAGGAGGGTTTCCTTCAGGCACATTTGGTCATCCCAGTGATCAAATGGGCATAGATGTGAGCCACAGGGATGGGGTCACTCATAATGTGCCAAGGCATTTTGCTAAATTATAACAAACATTATCAGATCTCATAGGCTAAAATGCTAATGCTTCCAGAACATGGGTAACAGGAAGGACCCTCAGTGCACATCTGCTTGTTTCAGGTTTATCTACTGAACCTCTCTGCAAAGTGTGCAACAAGACACTCTGGAGAGAAGATGGAGTCACTCAGGTTGGGGACATGAGGAGTAAACCTGGGCCAACCTCAGGTAATGAGGACATCAGGTTGCCCTACCATGGGGGACTATAAGTTAATGAGTTGCGTAGTCAACTAGACTTTAGCATACAGAGAACAGATTCAAGTTATTTCATCTCTAAAAAGGTCACTGACCTATAACACTGTAGCCAGCCACAGGAGACTCATGACTTTATAACACCTACCATATTTCAACTGCCCTACAAACCATTGTGGAATATGCGAAGAATTCTGACATCAGAGTTTCAGAGCCAAGAAAAAAAGCCAGTTAAAGTAAAATGCTGGTCTGGGTTTTATAATAATTTGTGCAACTCAAAGGAGAACCTGTTAACTGAGAAAAATTGACAAGAGGGTCTACTAAAGTCCTATAACTAGAGGGGCATTGTGACAGAATTATGTCACTCTCAAGGTACAGAAGGTAAAAGACAGTCCCAGTCATTTGGAACAGGATATTCATGCATAAATGTGTACCTTTTGCTCCATGGTCATCAGCAGAGAAAAAAGGAAAACCAAAAATATAGAAGTAGGCTGGTATTGCACAAATTCTAGTTAGTAAATAATGAAAACCCAGAGTCAAATATTGGGAAAAAATCTAGAATATTAGAAAGAGAGAGAGAGAGAGAGAGAGAGAGAGAGAGAGAGAGAGGAAGCAGAGCAGAGCACAGTCATTCTCACCCAGCCAATTTCTCAGTCAAACAGGGTAAATGCTCTCTTTAAGAGTCCTCCACCTGACCTGGCTGGTCACTCCTACAGAATGCCTGAATGTCTGCCTATTCCTACCTTAAATATCTTCCCACCATGCTGTTTCACTTTCAGGTTCAACTATGCATAATAATCCTAGGGTTAGGATTAGAGGTATAAGCTACTACTGTTTAGTTGTTAGGCCTTGAACTCACAGAAATACAGATAAAGATCTTCATACCTTGCCCTGGCAAGGTTCAGCAGTTATTTCGTGTGTGTGTGTGTGTGTGTGTGTGTGTGTGTGTGTGTCCCCTGCTTGTCCATTTTGGACATCATACTTTTAGTAGTCAAAGCAAGAGCACTTTCTTGCCCAGGAGCTAACTTTTTGTCACAAAGAAGGTCAACTCCCATTGCAGTTTCTTTGATGTCCATCAACTTCTCTGAAGTAGACTGGTGCTCCCAGGAGCAGATGTCTTGTTATCATAAAAGTAGTAAGAACTTATGTTGTTAAAATATCATAAATGTCATATTCTGTAGGTCTCTGGAGTGTTTAAAGAAGACCTGCCCATCTAAAATATATCTTTGTTTGACCTTGAAAATATATCTAATAGGACTATAAGTTTGATTGTAATGTCTAACTACTAACTTGCATTTCTTTATATCTTTATATCTTTTAAGAACTAGCAATTTGTATTACATTGTTAGCTGAACTGTATAGGTATCAATACCTTGAACAAGCATAGAAATATTTAAACAGTAACAAAATTAATCTCAACTTTGTATCAATATACACAATTTGTATACAATATACAAAAAATCCAATCTAATGTAAATATTTAAAAGTAATAATTAATTTTTAAAAGTACATTCAATAATCTAGCCTTATACCCAATCATATCTGTATCCCTTTTTTACTTTTTTCTCAAACAAACAAGGATCCTGAATCTAATCTCCCTTGTTCAGCTTTTCCCTAACTATAACCAATAACATTTTGTGATCAATTACCCTAAACAATGACAATTATCCATAACCCATTGAAAGACCAAAAACCACCCACTCCACCTCTTGGGAATGTGGCTGTCCGTGTTCTTAAATTTACTTCCTGCTGTCTGGGAGTGACAGCATCTTTAGGGGATCCTAAAAAGAAAAACTTTGTTAACTATCAAGTCCTGAAATAAGTAGTAGCATCATTTGTTGTCCAGTCACTGCATAACAGGAAAGTGCAGGGCTTGTCTCAGGTCCTGGCTACAGCAGTCTGTGAAGCTGATTCATCTCAGCTAGCCACCTTGAAATTGCCCTGAGCAGTTTGTAGTTCAAATTCAATCTTTGGTTGATATTTGTCAGCCTAATGGTTTTGTCATAGTCCATGTAAAAAACATCATTGTCAGACTCCATCTTCCTTTTGGATGGTTCAAAGGTTGCAATTAGGCATTGTCATGGTTCACTGCAGAAAACTCTTAAGAGACTAAAACCTAACACAATGTACAGGAAGCTAGATTAAAGCCTTTTTTTCTAGAATGAATTAGTACGCTATATGAACATCAATACCATAACAAAGAGTTTAATACATTTATATAATTTTATAAATTTCGATGCATTTATTTATACAGCATAGGATTAGTAACAATAGGGTTACTTTTAGTTATACTTCTGTCTCATATCAGGTGGCTCTTCTGATATGATACAGAAATTTTGCATTTTTTAAAATAAGTATGCTTGAGTTTAGAGAAGGAGAGAGCCACACTCCAATTCCAAAGTCAGCTTTAATTTATAATTAAACAGGGACTTCCCCTTTTCTTACAAATAAAGAGATATAGATTGTTGAGAGCTGAGTCATTGTGACTGTGCCTTCTGCCCCTCGTGGGAAAGTGCTCTCTTGCCCCTCGTGGGAAAGTGCTCTCTTGAACATGAACTATTCCTCTCTTGCCATAAGCAAACTCCCTATTTGGCTTGGCCTTGAGTTGTGGCTTGCTATCGCGAACGTGGACCTATGAGCAGTACCTATGTGGTATATTTTGGTTTTGAAGCCCTGAGAGCTTTTAAGCTATTGAGCGGGGGTCCCCCCGTAGTAGTAGGGGGTAGTAGTAGGAAAAAAGTAGAAGCTTCTGTAAAATGCCCGAATAAACCATAGAAGGAAGAAGCCTGGGTCTTGTGCCTTCCTTGCAGGCGAGGTCGCACGTGAGAATAGATGTTAAACAATAAGATTTTACCATGTAGAGTATATTTGTACCAATAGGTCAGATATTCCTTTACATGTAAATTTCTCTGAATAGCCTTTCCTTCTGCTTTAGACATCTAAATGTCCAAGGTCTTTTGACTTCTTAAAGATAGCTATTTTTAGTTTTCTGTAGAGACAAAAACAAAATTTGCCCCAACCCTTGAGTTATTTTTACAACTTAAGGAATTATCATAGGGCTAGAGAGATGGCTCAGAGGTTAAGAGCACTGACTGTTCTTCCAGAGGTCCTGAGTTCAATTCCCAGCAACCACATAGTGGCTCACAACCATCTATAATGAGATCTGGAACCTTCTTCTGTACACTGTATACATAATAAATAATTTTTAAAAAAAAAATTGTCACATGAGTGGATGAGCCATCATTTCTCTTTATTGTGAAATTTCTCTGGTTCAAATCAAGTCTTTATTAATTTTGATGGTCATAGCTTTTCTTCACCTGTGTTAACAAAAGTGAAACACCTTCTCCAATGTAACATATATCCTGGCATCCATTCTGAGGCCTACACATCTTTAAAGTAGACAGGCTGATTTAGCTCAGTAGTTTTTCTATAGTTCAGTCCTTTTCAGTAGCTGTTGTTCCTTTCTCATTAGCACTGAGAAAATTCAAAGTTAATAAAACATTATGTAGCCTATTTCTGGGGGAGGGGTTTCTTACTCCTTTCTGTTTATTTAGCATATCCTTTGGAGTTCAATTTGATCTATGACTGCTTGTCTTGTAGGATTTGTGTGGTATACCTGTAGTATGTTTTATGTTATAATAAGCAAAAAAAAATGTTTTATTTTACTAGAGATATATGCTGGAGCATTGTCAGACTTAATTTGCACAGGAATGCTCATAACTTCTAGCAAATGCGTGATTACTGAGTCAGCCTTTTCTGAACTCAAAGCAGTTGCCCATTAAAATCCTAAAAATATATCTATTGTATGAGGTACATATCTTAATTTTCCAAATTCTGTAAAATGAAACATGTCCATCTGCCAAATTTCAATTTTATGTATACCTTTAGGATTACTTCCTGCTAGTAATGGGGTTTAGTTATAGAAGAAACAGGTGGGACATATTCTTACAATTTCTTTGGCTTATTGCCAAGTGACGAAAGAATCTTTTTTTTAAACCTTTGCTATCGACATGATGATTTTTATGAAATTCTGAGGCCTCTAGCATGTTTCCTATTAATAATTTATCAATTTCATCATCATCTTGTGCTCGAGGGCCTAGCAGACCTGTATGGGATCAGATGTGTGTTATATAGAAGGGATGATTCCTATTCCTGATTATTGTTTTAACAGAATAAATAATGAAGTTAATTCTGAGTCACCATTAATAAAATCAGCAGTTTCAATGTATAAAACAAATCTTTCTGCATATTGAGAGTCAGTAACTATGCTAAAAGGTTCTGTAAAATCCATTAATACCATCATGATAGCATATAATTCTGACTTTTGAACAGAATTATAAGGGCTTTGAGCCACTTTACTTACATCTTCTGATTTGTAACCTGCCTTTCCTGATTTGTTTGCATCAGGATAAAATATAGGGGCTCCAGAAATTGATGTATCCTGCACAACATGAAGAAGAATCAAGTTAGTTCCCTTTATAACTTCAATTATTTTGATTTGAGGATATCTGTTGTTAATCTCTCCCAAAATATTGCTGCAAACTCTTTGCCAAGGTCCACTTTCTGGCCCTAATTGATCAATTTCTTCATTAGTTAAAGATACAACAATTTCTGCTGCGTCCATTCCCGTTAATTGATGAAGCCTTACTTTTCCTTTAAAAATCAAATCAGAAATCTTTTCCACATGTCTTTAATTTCTTACTCAGTTTATGTGGTAGAAATATTCATTCCAATATAATATTTTCCCTTTGAATTAAAATTCTTGTAGGAGAATGCTTAGAGGGTAAAATAACCAGAATGCAATTAAGGTCTGGATCCACACGATCCACATGTGCTTCCTGAAATTTCTTTTCCACCAAAGCCAATTCTCTCTCAGCTTCAGGTAACAATTCTCTCAGACTCTTTAAGTCCTTGTCACTATTTAAGGTTTTGAACAAATTATCCAATTCATAATTTTTTATACCAATAGTAGTCCATAAATTGAAAATGTTTTGTAGCAATCTTTAGAAATCATTAAGAATCCACAATCTATCTCTCCTGATCTGCACCTTTTGGGGGCCTAACTTTTTGTTGACCTATTTTGTATCCTAAATAATTAATGGAATCTCCTGTTTGTATTTTTTCAGGAGCAATTTGTAATCCCCAAGCAGGCAATTTTTTTCACATCTTCACACATTCTTTCTAATGTGTCTATATTTGAAATCAGCAAATAAGAATTTATCATCCATGTAATGGTAAATGATACATTGTGGGAATCTGTTACGTATCTCTTTTAATGGCTGTTGTAAAAATATTGGCACAGAGTGGGGCTATTTGGCATTTTTTATGGTAGAACCTTCCATTGATATCTTTGCACAGTGATATCTATCCAAATCCCTACATAGGAAGATTGCCTGCACAATGTTGGTAGTAGAACTAGCCTGGGCTGGCCGGGCTCGTCCACCCTCCTCAGAAACAAAAACTGTGCAGTGTAGCATTTGTTACTTGTCTCTCTGCTGTGACAAAATCCCCAGCAAAAGCAACTTAAGGAAGAGTTTATTTTGGCTCACAGCTCAAGGAGATACAGTCCATCATTTTGGAGAAACCACAGTGACAGGATGGAGAAATCATGGTGCATCCACAGTCAGGTAAAGAGAAATGAATGACCAACCTTAGCTCCCTTTCTCTTGTTGGCCTTGACCCATGGGGTAGTGCCTATGGGTGGTGGGTCATTCTTCCTCCATCACCCTCTCTGGAAATTCATTCACAGACATTGGCACAAGTGTGTCTCCTAGGTGATTCCAAACCCAGTCCAGTTGACAGTGAAGATGAACCATCATGAGCTTTAGAACATCAGCTATCAACAGGGAGGCAGGAACTGACCCTGGGGATATACAAGGGTTCAAAATGCTGTGGTCATTGTAGTTGGTGGGGAGCCTATTGCCAGCATCTCATTGCAGAGGCCTGAGATACTTCTCAATAGCCTACAATGAACAGTGTGGCTCCCCCATATCAGTACTTCTGAGGTTAAAAACTGGTTTATGTGACACTTTTGGCCTCATAAGTAGAGAGAAGAGGGACCAGTTACATGGTTGGTAACAGGACCAGAGCTCATTACAAATCTGGGTTGTGAGATTTGGATCTGATAGAGAGCCCCTAAGACAATCACATTAGGAAGTAGGGCTAGGAGGAGGAAGTAGGCCAATGGGGATCGTGCCTGTGATGGGTAGATCCTGTCCTAGCATGCCCTTCATCCCTACTGCCCTTCCCTAGCTACTGGAGTTGGGTAAACAGCCTTGTTAAATCCTGTGTTTGCCACCATGATGTTTTTGCTTCAGCACTGGTCCAGAATCAACAGAGCCAAGTGACCATTGGCTGACACGGATAAAACCATGAGACAAAATAAGTAAGAGATGGGGAACAAAAAGGAGACAGATACTCAGGAAATCCATATTCTCTTCCTGGGTGGTCTGATGAGATTCGGTGAGAACTCAATGATATCTACACACCATACTTTGCTTTGGCAATGCTGGACCTTCCTGCTTCCTGAATCTTCCACCTCGTTTCTTCCCACACTCCCTTCTCCCCCTTTAACAAGATTTGGGTGGATGCTATCTTTTCTGCAGAAGGCACAGTAGCTGCTTGGCTCCAAATCCTGGCTCCCATCCCTTGACCCACACATACCTCATCCCAACCATCCCATTCATTGTATGACTCCACTCAGGCTACTGTAACAGAGTGGTCTACACACCAAAGGACTCAAAGAGCAGACAGTTGTAGAGGTTAGGTATCCAAAATCAAGTGTCCACAGGGCTGGTTCTTTCTGAGGCATCTCTCCTTGCCTTTCAGATGCCCATGACCTCACATGGTCTTTTGATGTCTGTTACCATCTTCTGATAGGGACACATACTTTCAATTCCCAAGGTTGGGAGTCCAGAACCAAGGTGTTCACATTGGAATGGGGCTCATTCTAAAGATCTCATTCACCTTTGTTGCATCTTGCATCTTTAAAGACCCTTTGTGCAAGCATGATCACATTCTGAAGGACTGAGAACTTTAATACAGGAATGAGGGAGCAAGGGGCACATTTCAGTTCACAGCATGCACAAGCATGCATACTCAGGCTGTACCCTCCAACATCTGCATCTTCTCCACCCAACTCCTAGCACTTGCCAGGAGTTATGCTACCCCAGATGGATGTGGATACACTGTGGGAATCACATCTCATTTCTAATGTGCCTAAACAGTTCTTACATGCTCAGTGGCCATTTTGGAGTGAGCAGATGGATCAAGAAAGGATGCACTGACTATCACTGTCCCCACTCCCAGCTTCAAGGCCCCACATGGACACAGTCACTTGAAATGATGCTCTTTGTCCTTCCCTAGGTCCACATCCTAGGGATGGCACCGCCCACAGTGGGCTGGGGCCTCCTACATCAATCAGTAATCAAGAAAACGACTCCCCTCCCCAGACTTGCCCACTGGACAATCTGGCGGAGAAATTTTCTCAATTAAGGTTTCCTCTTCCCAGATGACCCTAAAGTTGACCAAAAAACAAAACAAAACAAAACTGATCAACACATCAGAAAACACCAACCCTAGCCAGAGTTCCCAAACCCTCCAACTAAGGCTCTGAACATGAGCAGTGATGGGAACAGACATAGTTGTTCCTTAGGTGACCTAGGTGCTGCCAGGACAGGGGAGACTAGAAGGCTAGCCTGATTCATCACTCCCAGCATGTGGTGCTTGGATACTGCACTTTGGGTAACCCTGCCTAGCTGCTTTCTGTGTCCTGAAAGCAAAGTCATAATATTTTCAACACAGAATTATGGAAGCCGCTGGGTGGTGGTGGGGGAAGGTTAGGTTACATCCTGAGCGGATGAGGTAAGGACATGATGAAAGTCAGTGTGGAGATCGAACCTGACCTATAGACAAGGAGACACAGGCTGCAACTACAGGATGTGTAGGATGAGGGAAGTAAAGTGTATGTGCATGGATGCATGTGTACATGTGTGTACATGATAGAGAGCATATGGAAAACAGAGACTGGAAATGGGGGACATGGGCTAAGGTCCCTGCACAGATACAGGAGGATGACCTACAGCACAGGACTGCTGAAGGACCAGTATGACAAAACTAGAAGAAGCCGGGGACCCCATGACATAACAAAGCCAAGCTTCCTTGCTGAGGTTCTGGGAACTGAGTCAGTCCTAGTGAGGTCTCCTAGCAACTGGGGGAGCCAGGGCCATGGCACTCCTAACACCCCAGGGAGTGAAGGAAGTCTTCCAGTTTCAGGTGAAGATCTGGGTTAGAGTCCTTTGCTTCAATGATTATAGTGGGGCATGGAGGTGGGGAAAGGTGTGGCAGCAAGGCTCATGGATGCTATCTTCTTGGGTGGTACTTCTAACATCCCAACACACCACCTCTAAGGGCACAATGGATGCTTGAGGCTGGAATTCTAGAGTCCCTGGTGCAATGGATGCTTAAAGATGGAATTCCAGAGGCTCACTGGAAAGTCTAGGCTGTGGACCAGGCCACCAGGGACTGGGAAGGAGGAGACAACAGTACCTGTCATCTGGTGCTGTGCACCCCAACAGCCCTTTAGAGCTGTACCCCCTCATGAGGGAAGGCAAAGGGGCTCTTGCTGATGGAAGCTTCAGGGAAGGACTGCATAGTACAGAGAAGTGTGGTAAACAGAAACTGCTAGGGGCTAAGAACAGTGTTCTAGGCCCACAAGATCTGCCATTGATCTACTTGGAGTTCCCCTGGACAGAGCCCCCTCACCCTGAGGGCAGCACTCTGGTGTAGTTCAGGTCTCTATTATCTTTCCATTTATTTTCTTTTCCGTGTGTGTGTGTGTGTGTGTGTGTGTGTGTGTGTGTGTGTGTGTTCTAAATCACTTTATTCACCCATCATCTTTCAATAAAATAAGAATGTTTTTGCTTAAAGTCTACTAATGAATGAGTATGTCCTCTGCTTATCTTTCTGGGTTTGTGAGACCTTGCTCAGGAGGATATTCCCCAAATCCATCCATTTGCCTGCAAATTTTAGGATATCATTTTTCTTACTGCTGAGTAGTACTCCATTGTGTAGATGTATCACAGTTTGTTAATCCATTCCTCAGTTGTGGGGCATCTAGATTGTTTCCAGGTTCTTGCTATTACAAATAATGCTGCTATGAACATAGTTGAGCTAATGCTTTTGGGGTGTGAATGTGCATCTTTAGGGTATATACCCAGTAGTGGTATTGCTGGGTCCTTGGGGAGATTGATTCCCAGTTTTCTGGGAAACTGCCATATTGCATTTCAGAGTGGCTGAACTAGCTTACACTCCCACCAACAATGGAGGAGTGTTCCCTTTGCTCCGCATCTTCTCCAGCATAAACTGTCATCTATGTTTTTGATCTTAGCCATTCTGACAGGTGTCAGATGGTATCTCAAAGTTGTTTTGATTTGCAGTTCTCTGATGGCTAAAGATGCTGAGTATTTTTTCAAGTGCCTTTCAGCCATTTATAATTCTTTTGCTGAAAATTCCCTTTTTAGTTCTGAACCCCATTTTTAGTTGGGTTATTTAGGGTTTTGGGCTCTAGTTTCTTGAGTTCTCTCTATATTTTTGAGATCAGTCCTCTGTCAGTTATAGGGTTGGTAAAAATCTTTTCCTATTCTGTATGTAGGCTGTCATTTTGTCTTATTGACTGTGTTCTTGGCCTTACAGAAACTTCTCGGTTTTAGGAGGTCCCACTTATTGATTGTTGTTCTTAGTGTCTGTGCTACTGGTATTATATTGAGGAAGTAGTCACCTGTGCCAAGGCTTTGGAGTGTATTTCCCACTTTATTTTTTATCAAGTTCAGTGTGGCTGGGTTTATGTTGAGGTCTTTGATCCACTTGACATAACTAGATGGAAGTGTGTAGAAAAATGCAAATAGACCCAAGCCTGACACCCTGCACAAAACTCAAATCCAAGTGTTGAAGATACTCTCTTTTTTTCATTGAATATTTTTGGCCTCTTTGTCATCTTTCCATTTCTTATTGTTATTGAAGTGTCTGATCCTTCTACTGTACATCCTTTCTAGAAAGTAATAGAAGCAGCACTGAGGGAAAAGATTATACTCTATTAGTCTTCTCAGTCCATAAGAGAGTCTGGACTTCCACCGGCTAAACATCACCTCACTAAACCTCCTCCCCACCAGTCATTTACACTCTAGTATGAATGTATCAGGTTAGCTAGTAGAAAGTAGTCTCAAAGAGAAATAAACTTGTTTTCGGGAACACAAAGTGAAAACCATAATTCACAAACCCGAGGCTGCACTGGCCAGTGTCAGAACCCTTTTCTCTTATTTTCTTGCTGTCTCTCTGGCTGGCTGGGTAGCAGCTGGCTGGCTTCTGGCCCCTGGCGTCTCCCTCACTCTCTCCTCCTCCCTCTTCTCTTGCTCTTCCTTGTTCTTTTTTGAGCCTAGAGTTCTCCTACTTATTCTCTCTGCCTGCCAGCCCCACCTATCCATTCTCTGTCTAGCTTTTTATTAGACCAATCAGCTGCCTTGGGCAGGCAAGGTGAAACAGATGCACTACATCTTTACATAATTAAACACACATCCTTACATCGGTACACAAATGCAGCATAAACAAATGCAACACACCTTTACGCAGTCAAATATTCCACAGAATAAACAAACATAATGGAATATTGCCTAGTTAGAATAATATTCCACAACACATGGGAGCACAACCACACATGTGTATGGACACATACATGAGCATACCACCATCACATGTGTACTGATACACTGAAGCACACCCACACATGTGTACTGACACACTGGAGCAAACCTACATATGTGTACTGACACACACACACTGGAGAATACACACACACCAAAAAACAAAACAAAACAAAAAAACAAGCCTCCAGAAAGGGGAGGCATAGCTGTCTAGAAATCAAGCCGATTTTTCCTTGTTGTCCTCACATTTTTGGTCATCTCAGAATTTTTGGGTGACCCTGAAACAGTGCCATGTCTGGTAATGACCTTGTCTCTTTTCCCACAACACACCCTGCAGAAAGCCCAGGGGCGACAGCACCTGCGGAGGCTCCTGAACTGGGAGGAATTTGATGAGCTGAGAGATGCCCGCCAGAGCATCTTGCTGGACACCCTCTATGACAGCATCATCTTTGCTGTGGGAAAAGGCTTCCCATGGGTTGAAGTGGTCCAGGTGGTCAAGTTCACGGAAGAGCTGCTCAAGGAAACCAAAGGTAAAGATGATACTGAGGGCGCGTACGTGGAGCTCCCAGGAGCCAGAGACCTCTTCAGAGGCACTGTGCTCAAAAACAGCACAGCCCCAGGCTCTCTTCCACATCCCTGATCTTCACAGCTGCAAATCTTGCACCACTCCATCATTTGAGAAAACCACAGGTGACTGAGAAAGACTACTTATTTAAGAGTTCTAAAGAAAGCAACTCATTGATACAAAGGAGGGAATATAGCCTGAGCATGTGGGCACAGTGTAGGCTCAGTCCAGCCTTCCAGGCCATTGGCTTGGCTTATATAAACCAAGTGTGACAATCCCTTCTTAGAGTCCTTCATGGACTCCCTCTTGTGCCCTGGGACAGAAGGCAGTTCCCACAATGGGTTATGCTCTTCAGGAGGTGTCCCTTAATAGTGTGGGCTGGTCACTGCAGAACCATCATGGAGATACAATGGTTTAATTACAAAAAACAAAGCCTGTGCATTCTCCATCATCATTCCTCAGCATAAAAACCACTCCAGTGGACTGTGTTAGAAGGTTTGGTTTTTAAAACTGCTACTTGAGTTGCTGACTTGAATTTCATGAGAATATTATTTGATGATTTTGACTTGAGTTTGAGACATATTTTCCACTGATTTCTGAAATGGCCATAGGCATACTTCAGTAATTCTGTACTATGTATTTATGGGGCAAGGGTTCTCAGCATTGTAAAATCAAAATATTAATCAGCTCCAAAAAAATGTTAAAGATACTCTATATTCTACAGTATTGAATATTCACCTAAGATTTCGTTTTTATATTTAAATAAACAAGTAGACAATCTTATCAATATGCAGCTTTATCTTTAATTAATATTGAATCAATAGTAATGTTTAAAATATAATAATTAGTAAATGTTTAATTTGCATACCTACTTTCTTTACCTATATAGCCAGAGTTGTATTACTTTTGGAGTGAGTGAAGCTGAGCATGGTGGCAAACACCTTAATCTCAGCACTTGGGAGGCAGAGGTAGATGGGTTTCTATGAGTACATGGTCAGCCTGGTCTATACAGTGTACATAGTGAGTCCCAGGCCAGCCAGAGCTACATGGTGAAATTTAGTCTCAAAATAGAATTGGTGGGGGTACAAGTGCAAAGCATTTAAAAGCCCTGCTTATAGCCCTTGAGGCCTTGGTTTAAGACAGAAGATTTATAAGGGAGGGAGTCATGTTACCATCAGTCCACTGCTGAACCCCACTGTTCCCTGGACCAGCCACTCGCTCAGAAGTCTGGGTCTTTTGGATGATCCACTGGCTTCCATCACAGCCTCTTATTTCACTAGGCTACTCCCCCACCTCCAGTTCTGCTCAACACTAGCCTTGATCTTGATCTCCCATTTTTTTTCTCCCCTCTGATAACATCTGAACCAGGCATCCAGTTTTGCTGTTGGGCTGTGATCCCTAACGCTAAAACTGCAAAACATAAAAATTCTTAAAGGTGGGCTGGGGAAGTGGTTTGTTTGCTAGATTGCAGCACCAGTGTGATGGCCTCAACAGGGGTCCTCAGCAAACACATAAAAGCAGGGCATGATGGTGTGTGTCCATATGCAGTGGAGTACTGGAACTTGCTAGCAAATGGTGAGGTCCAGGTTCGGTGAGAGACCATGGCTCAAAAAATAAGGCAAATGACTAAGAAAGACACCGCCATTAGTCTCTGAGCTCCATACATGCATGTGTAGGCTAACACCACACACACATGTACGTACACACACACATCACCACCACCACCACCACCACCACCA